>OZ030396.1:32906589-33506589 GCA_964023965.1 Melinopterus prodromus
AAATATTTTTTTGTGCTGTCAGACTCGAAAACAGCTGATTCCATCAGAGGTTGTTGAACCGCTATGGAACGTTACCGCTCTACTGCGGCAAATTACAAAATACAAATTTCAAATGAAATAAGATCACCAATTTGATTTTTTGTTGATAAGAAATATCAACCCGTCCTTATATCTAATTCTAAAAACTATAAATTGAGTAGAAAAGTATAGCGATGACTGTAGTTTTATTTTAGTATGTTGGTACGGATGTGACATCTACACTGTCATGAACAAATACAAATCTGTCAGAATTTGAATTAGCTTTTTAAACTTGACGTTTCGTCAAAGTGGTACCAACCTAACATTTCCTATACAGAAATATAACAATTTTTTATTTATTTTATTTTAAATACATGTTTCTCAAAAAGCAACACAATAAACGTTGATGTCTCTCCTGCCAAAAACTAGATAGCGCGACGCGCTCACGTGCTACGACGACGCTCCGCCTTCGGTAACGCGCCGCATCACCGCTCGACGCGCTATTTTACGTACTTTTGGTGACATACATAACTATTATTCTAATGACGTAGTGTAGGTAGTGTCAAATGCTGATGCTTTGACAATACCTACGATGTATCTCAATAAAATCGATTCTCAAGCAGCTAAACTATTAATTTTATATATTGTATGATAAAGTCATGTGCCTGGCCACATCAGATTTTTTAAACATAACGTGCACAATTTTTACAATAACCGAAACGAGTCAACTAACGATGTTTGCTTCCGGCTGTGAGTTGACTCGTTTAACATTGGTCATTGTGAAAATTGTGTACGTTATGTATTTTTAGATTTCCCTCTGATGAAGACAGAAAAAAAATTGTCGAAAGCTTATAGCGCCTTACAGAAGAAATGGTTTAATTTATTAACCGTCCCACTGGCTGCACCGCTAGTATTCCTGGTTCATCAAATTACACCGCAAACAGCCGATACTTCCATAAATTTATACATATAGCAGTACCAAATGTAATAGGTACCATTGAATTTTTATTTCTATATATATATATATATATAATCAAGGGTAATACCTACCCTCAGATTACTGAGAAATTGAAATGAGTTGCAGTAAAACATAACATATATATTATAAATCAAAAAGAGAAGAGGTAGGTAATAACACTCAAAATAGATTTCACATTCTTTTATTAATTAACTAATTCATTATTTTACTATACATTAAACAAATAAGCACTGTTAAAATATGTAAACTAAAAAGAGGGAAACATATTAAATAATTTGTATTTGACAGTAACAGTTCCAACAACAGTAAACCGCCAACATACAACTTAATTCAGTAACAGATATTATATCATTCAGTTCTTATTATTACTATGTTGTCTTATGATTAGAACCCGACCAAACATTGGCCACCTATGGTCACAAATGTCATCTTAAAATAATTACACAACAAATAAAAATTAGTTAATTTTGCATTGAACGCGTTCCGAAATCGCTCAGCAAACTAAGCTATAGTTATGAGACACACGTACTGTATAAATAAATTATAATTCTATTACTATATGTATTTTTTAGCACAACAAAAACAATTACTATTTTACTTTAAACATTGGCACTTCTTTTGTATTCCTTCGGCTTCTGCCGAAGATATCGAAAAAGATGTTCGAAAAAGATGGCCGAAGTTCAGCTTCGGCTTTAGTCCAAAATATTACCTTCGGTCGTATACCTTCGGTTAATAGTAGCAGGCTAGACCTGTTTGTTATAAATTTTACATAACTTGGACATGTTTTCGTTTCATAGTTTTTCATTGTTCAATATTCAATATTCACAACATGGAGTGGTTGGTTATCGTTTATATAAAGTATTAAATAACACCTTTTCCTTCCTGTTATTTTAGCAGTCCTTGCAACCATAAAATAAAATTTATATGTGTTATTATTATACAGATCCCAGTTCTAAAGAACGGGGTTTGATATCTGAATTATCGGTTTTACGACAAAAAACGGAAATCCTGTAGAGAAGGTACTTCGCAGAAGCGCTTGTGAAGTGTAACATTAAATGTAGTACTAGCCCTTGGTGGTGCCCTTAGGAACTGCTTTTTAAAACCCACTGTAGTGTAGACTCGGAGAGTTAGCAGAAGTTTCTAACAGGTGAAACAACATGATTTGTAAAAAATATACATCATTTAACACAAAACATACAACTAAAAACTGAACTTACTTACATATATGTGATGGACACTGTATACTCATATACTCAGGGGCGATTTATCACATGGGCAAAATGGGCATTTGCCCAGGGCCCCCAATAGCATGGGGCCCCCAACTCAGTATTTTGGAAACTCATTGCCGTAATAGACTACCACACTATGCCAGTTCTCTTTAACGGTGCAAGCAGATTGAGCGGATTGTGAGGAGCCTACACAGCGAGGACCCAACTAATCTTTAACTAATTTATTACCGTCTCAAGAATACTGAATATTTGCGCTTTTGCCGGTTGGGGACCAAAATAAATCTAATAAGTCTAAAACTTAAAAGATCGACGTCCAAACGCGGGTGTTTCGCTTCTTTCTTCGCGAAAACCGCGGACGCGGCCGCGGTTTTGCCTTCAAAATGCCGTTTCGCTGCTGTGGACTCGCGAATCGCGGATTTAGCGCCCATTTCTCTTAATTATTCGCGAAAAAGCGACGTACGACGATATGGCAGCTTGAATTCCATTAGAAAAATGTTTGGAGCGGGTACACCCCGTTCTGCACTTTCCCGAAAATTGCAAACCTTAACTTCTCAAAGGATCCGAGGAGAAGCAACAATGGGCGCTCTACCGCGGCATTTATGGCTCGAATAACCATTCTTTAATGCATAGGCGGTCCTATTTGTTTATATTTTGTCCAGTTTTCGTATTATTTTCCTTCAATTTGAGTAAATTTATGGATATCGGTTTGGGAGTGTACTTCTACTCTAGTCGCTATGACGACGGATCATCTTTTATAAGCTATAAATTAATTAGGTAATTAATAAATTACCGTAGTAAGAATAAGAAATTTAACTTTAGAGTAGTTAAACATGTTTTTTTTGCAATAAAAGAAACTATAACTAATACTGTAGGAAACTAATGAGAAACCGTTGATGAAGTTAGAAGAGAAAAACTGTATGAATTCTTCGAAGATTTCAATAACTTACCTATTATTTATGATTTTGGTTAATTGTTCCGAAATGTTAGCAGTATTATTAGTATATATTATTTTTGTATAAAAAAGTAATTCTTCTTAATTCAGCATTGTATATGGGGGCCCCCGAATTCAAAATTGCCCAGGGCCCCATGATGGCATAACGCGCCTCTGCATATACTATTTCAATCAAGATAAAACCAAGCAAAGTTTGATTTGCTAGTCGAAATCGCTAATTTCTTCACCAACACCGAATCGACAAAGATCATCCAAAAGATTCATGTCTATAGTAAATAAATAAAATCTTACAACATATATAACGTAAGCAAGGTTGTGACTTGTGACAGCGACCGATAGTCCCGAAACGCACAACGTAAATACAGTATGTTTTTCTGATATTTGGAAATACACGATGTAGTCTATCTCTCTCAGCGCTGTAGAAATAGGCCTGCTGGCTCTCGGATACCATCAAAGCAAAAAATTGTATTATGCATAACCGTTGTCAAGTTAGCCCCCCACTTTTGAATTTTAAGTAAATTTTTATGCAAATCGTTTGGGAATCGTTAGGGAGGGTTTGGGAGTACATTTTTTTTCGTTTGGGAGTACCTACATGGTTTTTGAGAAAATGAAAATTGTTTTTTGTACCGTCAAGTTAGTCCCCCAACTTTCACATTTTGTGATTTTTTTATTGGAATGGTTTGGAAATCGTTAGGGAGGATTAGGGAGTGTAGTTTCGACGTTTGGGAGTAATAAGTTTAACTGTAAAGTAATATAAATGTTTAGTACATAACCTCACTTTTTTGTTTACCGTCGTAAACTTACGCTTTGTTTTGCTATACATTTTACTCATTTCTTTACAGACGGTTAGAATATGGTTAGGGAGGATTAAAAAATGCTACTTTTATATCAGAGAGTGCATTATTTGACCGCAAATCAATAAGAAACTTTGAGTACAGAAGCCGTCATAGCTAGGTGCGTGAAGTTGGCCCCCCATCAATGGAATTTTGAACTTTTTATTACACCATCGTTTGACCATTTGTTTGACCATGTTTGACCATCTTTTTATTTTGTTTGACCACCCACCGTTTACGAGTTATTTACATTTTCAACATGGGGGGCCAACTTCACGGTTACCCCCTATCATTGGAATTTTGAAGTTTTTATTACGCTATCGTTTGACTATTTGTTTGACCATGTTTGACCATCTTTTTTTTCCGTTCGACCACCCTTTGTTTTGGAGATATAGGCAATTTTAAAATATTGACTAGTGTGAAGCTGGCCCCCCATCATTGGAATGTTGAAGTTTTTATTACTCCATCGTTTGACCATATTTTTTTTTCGTTTGACCAGCCTCAGTTTCTGAGATATAGGCATTTTTAACATACGGACTACCGTGAAGCTGGCCCCCCCATCATTGGAATTTTGAAGTTTTTATTACTCCATCGTTTGACTATTTGTTTGACCATGTTTGACCATATTTTTTTTTTCGTTTGACCACCTTCCGATTTGGAGGTATAGGCAATTTTATAATAGGGACTAGTGTGAAGCTGGCCCCCTATCATTGGGTTTTTTAAGTTTTTATTAGTCCATCGTTTGACCATTTGTTTGACCATGTTTGACCATATTTTCTTTTCGTTTGACCACCCTCCGTTTTTGTGTTATTGACACCCAAATCTCCGCCCATGCTTTGTTTTAATATCTCATTCGTGCTTGTAATACTTGATTTACCGCAGTTTTTACGTTTGACCATTTTCCGTAATGGAATAACCATGATTGGCCATAGCCTGGAAATTTCAAAATCGCTGCCAATTTTGAATTACAGCTGACAAAGTAATTTTTCCGGTGACTTTAATTAAAATATGTATGCAATTGCGATTTATAATAGTAAATAGTTAAATATTCGCAATTTTAACGTTTGACCATTTTCTGTAATCGAATGACCTTGACGCACCATATTTTGGAATTTTCAAAACCCCTACTAATTTTCAATTACGGCAGCCAAAGTGATTTTGATGGTTTCCATTGAAACAGGTAACTGCGATTTATCATAGTAAGATATTGAATATTAAAATATTTTAGCTTTGACCATTTTCCGCAATCGAATAGTAATCTTGATCGACAAAATTTTGGAATTTTCAAAATCCTTCCGAAATGGGGGCTTGCACTAAGTCTCAAAATTTAAAATTAATACGCTCTATTAGTGCCAACCGTATACCGGAACTGACCGCAAACGTTTTTTGTTAAAGAAAAAAATCGGTTCGTACGCAATTAATAATATTAAAATCGGTTTCGTACCTTTAAATATGAACGGGCTGTGATTGGTGTGACGTAGCATGCCTGGTCGAAGGCCACGTGACAAGAGCTAGTGACGATGCGATTGTCAGGCCTTCACTCTTTCTACAAAATGTGAAAATATTGACATTAATGTTGGACGTACATACGTACGTTCTCAGACGACTGTCACTTTTGACAACAAGCAAACATTTCATGACACAACTATACTTATTCGTTATCAGAACGCACACAACGTCCTCCAGATGCTATACATTTAACTCGATGCTGGTATCGTGCCCGTATTAGGTCCTATTTTTCCGGCTGCTCTCTACGGGCTAGGCTCGCTAAGCTTCTCACCAGGCTTATGACGTCACAGAGCGTTTTGGCGCGGTTTAAACTTTGATGTTCAATAACAATTGAGTGCAACACTATTAAGCGGAAAAAATTTACACACGGTATTCTTATCACCTAAGGATTTTATTTGTTAAGTTAAGGAAAATCATGCAAGACCCCTCGTTACCTTTGAGATGGTTTAATTACGGTTTATCTAGGAAAAAGTTAAATTTTTGCAATGAGTTTTGGCCATTTTCCGCAATCAATGACCATGATTAACCACGTTTTTGCATTTTTGAAATTGCTACCAATTTTGTATAAGATCGCCGTGTTTCAATGGTAACCGTCAAAATCACTTTGGCGGCCGTAATTCAAAATTAGTAGGGGTTTTGAAAATTCCAAATTATGGTGAGTCAAGGTCATTCGATTACAGAAAATTGTCAAACGTTAAAATTGCGAATATTCAACTATTTACTATTATAAATCGCATTTGCGAACATATTTTAATTAAAGTCACCGGAAAAATTACTTTGTCGGCTGTAATTCAAAATTGGCAACGATTTTAAAAATTCCAAACTATGACCTATCATGGTTTGTCCATTACGGAAAATGGTCAAACGAAAAAACTGCGGTAAATCAAGTATTACAAGCACGAATGAGATATTAAAACCAAGCATGGGCGGAGACTTGGGGTGTCAATATCTCAAAAACGGAGGGTGGTCAAACGAAATAAAAATATGGTCAAGCATGGTCAAACAAATGGTCAAACGATAGTGTAATAAAAACTTCAAAATTCCAATGATGGGGGGCTAGCTTCACGGTAGTCCCTATGTTAAAAATGCCTATATCTCCGAAACGGAGAGTGGTCAAACGAAAAAAAAATATGGTCAAACATGGTCAAACAAATGGTCAAACGATGGACTAATAAAAACTTCAACATTCCAACGATGGGGGGCCAGCTTCACACTAGTCCCTATTATAAAATTGCCTATACCTCCAAAACGGGGGGTGGTCAAACGAAAAAAAAAAGATGGTCAAACATGGTCAAACAAATGGTCAAACGATGGTGTAATAAAGACTTCAAAATTCCAATGATGGGGGGGCAGCTTCACGGTTGTCCCTATGTTAAAAATACGTATATCTCCGAAACGGAGGGTGGTCAAACGAAAAAAAAATATGGTCAAACATGGTCAAACAAATGGTCAAACAATGGAGTAATAAAAACTTCAAAATTCCAATGATGGGGGGCCAGGTTCACACTAGTCCATATTTTAAAATTGCCTATATCTCCAAAACGAAGGGTGGGCAAACGAAAAAAAAAGATGGACAAACATGGTCAAACAAATGGTCAAACGATAGCGTAATAAAAACTTCAAAATTCCAATGATGGGGGGCTACCGTGAAGTTGCCCCCCATGTTGAAAATGTAAATAACTCGTAAACGGTGGGTGGTCAAACAAAATAAAAAGATGGTCAAACATGGTCAAACAAATGGTCAAACGATGGTGTAAAAAAATTCAAAATTCCATTGATGGGAGGGCCAACTTCACGCACCTGTCATAGCTAATGTATTTATCTGCTTTGTTTTACAAAAATTGGTCATCTTTCTGCAACAAACAGTTAAAGAATCGTTAGGGAGGAATAAAAAGTCCACTTTTGCTATAAGGCAGTGTATAGTTTGGCCGCAAATCAAAATTAAAGATTGAGGTTATGTACATAGTCAACTTATGCGTTTATCGCTTATCGGCGCTTTCCCTTCGATAAATTGCGCCTATTTCGTCATAAGTCATTAGAAAATCGCTAGGGAGCATTAAAAAGTTCACTTTTGATGTAAGGGAGTAGATAATTGTACCGCAAATCAATATCTGTAAATTTAATATATTTATTTATTGGTTTTATTTTTATATTACTACCTATTACGCTTATTTTCGATTGTCATAAGCGCCATCTATGAACACTCGTAAGAATTATACTGTGAACTACGGGAACCACAAACAATTCGAAATTCTGGCAAGGTATGCAGCCAAATATACTTCCATACATACCCATTGGTTTCGGATTTTTTTTAAATACTCCTATCTAATAAACTTTCTTCGAACGCCCGAAGAAGCAAAGTTTTATTTAAGATCCCAATTTAGCAGCAAGGACAAATGCTTACATTTTGGTGGAATAGGGTTAAAATATGCTTTTATGCTTGTTATTACATATATATCTTGTCTTTATGACTATTTTGTGAACAAACGAAAGACTCATACTCATGATAAGTTAACATGATATTCCTCCATCACGATAATCTAACAGTTTTAAAGAAATACGTACAATTTATCTCAAAACAAAGCCAATATTCCCAACATTCCGCGGGCAAACAAAATAAAGGTTTTCATCTAAACGTTTACGTTTAGGAATTTTTTTGTTTATGGAAAGAGAAGTCTTTAATAGGTTAATTCAGAAGGTACCTACATAAGCGCGACCTTAGATATTGATTTGCGGTGCAATTATCTACTCCCTTACATCAAAAGTGAACTTTTTTATTCTCCCTAACGATTTTCTACTTATGACGAAATAGGCGAAATTTATGGAAGGGAAAGCGCCGATAAGCGATAAACGCAATAGTTGACTATGTACATAACCTCAATCTTTAATTTTGATTTGCGGCCAAACTATACACTCCCTTACATCAAACGTGGACTTTTTATTCCTCCCTAACGATTCTTTAACTGTTTATTGCAGAAATATGACCAATTTTTGTAAAACAAAGCAGATAAATACATTAGCTATGACGGCTTCTGTACAAAGTGTTTTATTGATTTGCGGTCAAATAATGCACTCTCTGATATAAAAGTGGCATTTTTAATCCTCCCTAACCATATTCTAACCGTCTGTAAAGAAATGAGTAAAATGTATAGCAAAACAAAGCCGTTAGCGTAACTTTGCGACGGTAAACAAAAAAGTGAGGTTATGTACTAAACATTTATATTACTTTGCTTTGCAGTTAAACTAATTACTCCCAAACGTCGAAACTACACTCCCTAATCCTCCCTAACGATTTCCAAACCATTCCAATAAAAAAAAAATCAAAAAATGTGAAAGTTGGGGGGCCAACTTGACGGTACAAAAAACAATTTTCATTTTCTCAAAAACAATGTACCCCCAAACGAAAAAAATTTACTCCCAAACCCTCCCTAACGATTCCCAAACGATTTGCATAAACATTTACCTAAAATTCAAAAGTGGGGGGATAGAAAGCCATGTATTTTACCTCATGTATTATACCTACCCAACCCTGCCAAAAACTTCCTTGGAATAACAAAACATATCGCAAAAAAATAAGATCTTTAAAATACTTCTAGATTCAAGAAGATCAAATAAAATCATTTTTTTTATTACTTTTATTAAATTTAAGTCTCACTCCTGTTTTCAACAACAAGACATAAATAATTATAGCTTGAATAACCCATATCTTCTGGATATGATTAACTTTTCCATATCACCTACAGCAAATAACGCTATCTATAGAATAAATCTCACCATATGGGAAGATATACAAGTGAGTGAAGTGGTTTCTCAATAATGTATACCGTTTTGTTCAATCCTGCCACTGTCTTAAGTATTTGACCTCTTTCTTTTGTTCAATTGTTGTTCCTTTTATTTGACTGTTGAGTTGGGTTTTCTGCTTCTTGTTTGTGAATACTATATACACATTCGTTTTTCTTCTCGTTTATTGTTAGCAGGTTATTGCTGAACCATGTTTCCATTATTTTTATGTCCCTGTCGATGTTATGTTGTAGTGCTTCTTTTGTTTTGGCCGAGAAGAGGATGCATGTATCATCGGCATACATGTAAGGTGTGCCTGTGAGACTTCTGCTTAGAAGGTCATTCGTATATAGCACGAACAGTGTAGGTGGTAAAACGCCTCCTTGAGGGATGCCATATTCTGCGACTTTTTCTTCGCTATATTTTCACTTAATTCTAGTGATTTGTGGTCGCTCGCGAGTAGGATTGAATGAGGTCGTGAAATGTGTCATTTATGCCCATTATCTGTAGTTTAGCTAGCAATTTTTACTTTGATATGGTGTCGAACGCTTTTTTGAGATCTATGAATATGCATGTCACTATTTCTTTGTTGTCCTGTCTTACCTTTATGTCATTTATTAGATCTAGTGCAGCTGATGTGCCAGAATTCTTTTGGAAAGCGTATTGATTATCACTGATTATATTGTTGTTCTGTCTATGTTCTTTTAGTCTTCCATGTATGATTTTTTCTAATGTTTTACTGAAGCTTGTTAGTGCTATCAGTCGGTAATTCTCGCATTGGTTCTTTTCTCCTCCTTTGTATATGGGTGTGATTATTGTTTTCTTGAGGCAGTCTGGAAATATTCCTGTGGCCAAGACTGCATTTGCCAATTTTACAAGTACACAAGTCAGCTTGCTTCTATTTTCCTTTATTAGGTTTGTAGTAATGTTGTCGTATCCGGGTGCTTTGTTGCCTTTGAGTTCCGCAATTACTTCGTTCATCTCGCTAGGATTTGTTTCCGGCAACTCTGCGTTTGTATACGTGCGGTCAGCGTTTTCTGCACGGTACTTTTTATTGTTGTGCATGGGCGATTGAACCTCAGCCAGATCTTTTCGAATGTTTGTAAAGTAGTCGTTAAAAATGTTGGCTATGTCTTTCGTGTCTGTAAATATTTTTCCCTCCCTTGTCGTCATTTCGTCAAAGGTTGTGTTGGTATTGTGGTTTCTGCAGGTTAGCGAGTTTACAACTTCCCATATCTTTCTCGGATTGTGCCTATTTACGCTGAATATCTTTCGATAGTATTGTGTCTTAGTTGTATCGCTGTGTGGGTTTTTCCGGTGCCGCTTATATAACTTGTTTCTTTCTTTTATGTCTCGTATAATATTTTCCGTTATCCACATATTTTCTTCTCTTCTCCTGATCCTTCTTTTCACTTGGTTTCTCTCTATTATGTCTTCTATCGTTTTTGTTAATTCCTCGAAGTTAGTGACATTACTCAAGTCCAGCTGCTGAATATCCCCGCTTACTTTGGTTTTGTTTGTTTATATGTATTCGTGCGTGTGGTATATCGGGTCCGGTTTTGATGTATTGGTACTAACAGTGGTTATTATGGCGTTATGGTCTGAAAGATCAGTGTGGATTGATAGAGTGGTTGCCGTTGGTGTTTCATCTTGTATGGTGTTTTTTGATGTTTTGTTTATTATGTGGTAGTTGTTTTCTGTCGTGTTCTTATAGTCTTTTGTTATTTCGTTTGATTCCCTAATATTTATGTTAATATCGCCGATTACTATGTGAGGATTCCTCCTATTAACTACATTATTTTTAAGAAATTGCTTTGTTATAGTGTAGGAGACATTTGGTTGTTTATAGATTAGTGTTATTGCCGTGTTGTGGTGCAGCAGGTTTACTTTGATTATTTCGATTCCGTCTATATTTTTTTACGTTAGTCTTGTATTCGATGTGTTTCTTTATGTTAATTGCTAATCCTCCACCTCGTGTAGCGCGGGAAATGTACTCCGAGTTGTAATTCTTTAGTTTATATAGTTGCTCGTCATTGGGTGATAGCCATGTTTCGGTCAGTCCTATGATGTCAGGGTCGTGTACTTTTGTAATTATGTCCATTTCGTCCATTTTACTTTTCAAACCCCTAATATTGTGCAAATAGATGGGTGTATTCTTCAATCATTTCTTTCCGACCGCAATAATTTTGTTTTGTTTTACTTTTTTTTATAGGAATTTAGGTCATCTGTGTTGGTAATCTTTATTTTTCGTGATTCCTCGGTCTTCTTTAGGTACACATTTCCGTCTCTAGTCCCCAAAAAGCTATAGTTTTTTCTTTTTTGATTTGTCGTGGATTGAAAAAAGACTTGAGATATGTGGTGTTAGTTGTTCAGTCATGTATATTTGTTTATCTTTTCCGTTCATACCGCACTCTTTTGTTCTTATCGGTCAATTATTGGGGGGTATTCTGCTTTCCCTTCCTTTCGTTTGCTGGCGACCACGTCGGTCGTATCAATTTTAATATGCATTGCTGCGAACACTTTACCCACGATGTCCATCAAGTTTCCCTCCTTTTTTTGTTCAATTCCTGCCACTACTACTTTTTATGTAGGTAAGCATATTGACATCCTGAGAGTAGCTTATGTTTGTCAAAGTATTTTATAATTCTTGTGTGAAGTATTTGCTCTATTTGGTCTATAATTATCGCAGTTTTGACATTCCCTTTTCTTATATACTGGAACTATGTTAGCTTTTTTCAAGCATACTGGGAACACTCCTTCCGTTAAGGCTTCGTTGAACATTTCTGCCAGCGAAGCCGATATTTCTTTTGTTACTAGCTTCAATATTTTTGTTGTTATCTCGTAGATGTCGTCGGTAGGTTTTTGCTTCATACTCTATATCAATGCCCAATTCCTCTGGTTCAGTTGGAGCAAGAAAGAAGGAAGTGCCTCTCAAACTTTAGTGTTTATGTCCATACTGTTTACCAGGTTATTCAAGTTTTGACGGTCTTTAAAGTAATATTCACTCAGTTGTTCGCAAGAAGGTGTGTCTCCTGACATTTTTGATCTGTTTGTCGTTCCTGTCTCCATGTTGATTCTGCCCCATCAGTGGCGTGCGGTCCATACGTGCAGAGCGTGCAGTGCACACCCTAAGATTTAGGGAAAAAAGAAGGAAGAATATTAAAAATAGTCCTGCCAAAAAACGATATATTATGTATTTATGTATATACCGACATATTTAGTAATATTTCTTCGTAATAATAATTTAAAGTAATTTACACCAAATGGTGTTAAAACTCCACTGCATTTGTCCGGGCCAATCACACCATATCATTGCTACTTGCTAGAGCCGAGCGTTCCCGTCCCGACCGACACCCGCCTTTGCGGCTACTGCCATGTCGTGCAGCCACAAGCGGCGCACCAGACTGTGTACCGCTTTAACTTGGGTTAAAATTGGCGAATTCAAGAATCATAGCTGCTTTATACGTATGTAAATAATGTATGAGTCTTCGCAAAAAAATTTAAAGTATATTCTAGAGATTGAATACAGAAAACACCAATTTATTTGTCCGCTGTCCGAACTTTACTACCAACCGATACGCACACAGTGCATATAGGAGGTATACACTAGGGTGACCAACCGTCCCGATTTGGGCGGGACAGTCCAGAATTTTAACAACTCGTCCCGACTTGTAAAGCGTCCCGAATTTTGTCCCGATTTTTGAAAATTTTATCCTTATGTCCAGGATTTTGTAATACAATTCGAATTTCCAAGATATCTATGAACATAAATTAGATTCCCAATTATTATCTGAAAGAAGGGTTGTCTATCTATAACGAATTTTAAGCGCAGCCCTAGCGACCATAATAATTATGTGAACACGCGTAGTTAATAGCCGGTTGTTGGGTGACAATCTAGTCCTTGTGACGGTGTACAAATGGTGCAAATTGCAAAAACTGGTAAGTTACTTAGAATAAAAAATTTATCTGACTTAAATAAACTGCTTGTCAGTCTTTTGTGGAGTCGTTTGGGCGGGGTATAAGTTTTTGTGGCCAGGTCGCGTTGGATCATTATTATTTTTTGATTTTCAAATTGAATCAGTCAACACAATACAAAACATATTTTTGTTATTTTTAGATTTCTATTTACACATTTGTTGGTATTCATAAAATGCGCCACAGCAAATCACAGATATATTGATCCTAATAATTTGGAATGAAAAAGAAAAATATGTGTTACTGATTTATTTCATTCTGTTCTTGGGATTTCTTCTATCTAGATTAATTTCTTCCAAGAAGAAGGAACACAAAGAAAGAAAACGCAAATGCACGTTCAATGATAGCTTTTTTTGAAAATTACTAGGCCTAATTCCCAATCAGAACTAAAATGCAGTTTTACATCGGCGGAGGTCGCCGAAACGATATTGCAAAACATTCATCGAATAAACAGAAGCAATGCATGATGTAACAAGTTCATCGAAATTAAGTACTTTTGGCTTGGAAAGAAGGCACATATGCATACCACTGTCTGTATCACAACCACAATTTTCGATTAATAGACTGCACGCCAAAACTTCTAACGTAAATGTTTGAAAAGAAGATGTGTCTCGTACGAACTAACACAGAACCAAGTATAACAAATATGTTTTATCCTCTAGTAAAGAAAGAGTTGAAAAGAAATGTGAGGAAATGCAATTTCGTGACAATATTTCGAGACATAAAAATACTCCCTCTCCTGGTTAGTTATTTTGATGTCCAAAAAGGTATACAAATAAATATTTTAAATGTTCACGAAATTATTCGCGAGACGGTTGAAGAACTTTCTAATAAAATTATAGATTGATTGCAGCAGACAGTACAAATACCAATTTTGGCGGTAAAGAACGAAGAGGAGAAAACAATGTTTTTGAAAAAATAGGAGATCGTCTAGACGAGAAGAATAGAGTCAAGTAGCAGTGCAATTTGTTTTATATTATATTTTGTTTTATTTTATACTTATTCTGATATAGATATGTTTCAATATTTCCATACAGTTTATTTAATGATTATTTTTAGTTAAAAAATACTATCATAATAAAAATGTTGTTTTAAGTTAAGTTCTTGTGGTACAATTTGTAATAATTGTAGAAATGTGTTTGATTTATGTTGTTTCTTTTTTTGTTTTAACTAGTGAAGTTAAAGAATGTTTGTTTTATTTATATTGTTATTTCTTAAGCTTCTTTTCTTTTATTGAAAGTAAAAACGTATATTATAGGTCATAGTATACATTTGCTGTTGTCAATTTACCCAATGGTACAATTTGTTTATAGTTCAGCACGTTTTGTTTAATGTTTTCCACTAACCCAACCCAACCCCGATCCCCAAGCGTCCCGATTTGGCAATTGCAAAAGTTGGTCACCCTAGTATACACGCAACCATATCGCTCCAGCGTGCAGCGGCTAGGGCGCACCGACGAACAGCAAACAATTACTAATGGTGTAATTCAAAAACTACCCAACTAATTTTGATCGGACTTTTACCTATGCATTCTTTAAACTCCATCATATAATCCGGCGAAAGCCTGATCAGATTTTTTATGTGTTTCGCTTATATTTGTTAATTTAAATTCGCCTTTGTGCAAACGTATTTCCAGCGTGCAGAAACTCCGATGCACAGTTGACGTTTGGCGTTTGGAAACTTGTGTTGGAAGTGTTTGTTGATTTTAAACTTTGAATTATTTGTGTCCATGTTTTTATGATTTTTATTTAATAACTCAATAATGCTGATAACATGATGCATGTTGTGCCTATTGATGGTAGTTTTGTCGTATTAAATTAAATTTATTTCAGTTTTACATACACTACAGTCAGTTTTATTTCTGGTTTAAATCAATGTTACTAATAATCTAAGACGGATATTTATGCAAATCTCATAAATGTTTTTAAAATGCGTAAAGGAGCATTGCGTTATCAATAGCATATAAGTAAATATCTTTAATAAAGGATAAGAGTTAAACAACACCCTCAATTTTGCAAGAATGGGTATTATGTACAAGTTTTGATCAACAAATCATCATTAGCAAAAAACTAGAAAAACACAAATCAATCACAAGAAACAACGCAAAATTTTAACATAAAAGAACTGATGCGTCATTCTGTTGCCTGATAGCTGATGCCTTGTGCCTCGTGCACTTGATTTTGACTGTAAGCTTACCATTTTTATACATTTTTAGGCAAGTTCTATCTTTGATTAAACATTCACAAGTATTTAATTTTCACTGCACACCTTATGAACAAAAGCACCGCACGCCACTGTGCCCCATATCCCATTATATAAAAGAAAACATTACCTTTTACCAGTATTTAACACCAAATACATTTTAGACCCTGACCGGAGAGCGAAAGGAATCTTCGACCGATCCGACATCTTGGTGAATCAAGATGCCCTTGAGCATCGTGTTATTGGACGTGTCTCAAAACGCAGAAGGTCAGCGTGTAGGTATTTCATTAGAACTCGACGCTAATAATATGTTTTTCTTGCAGATCTTGGAGCAGCAGTTCCTCTGAAACATCAGAACCTTCAAACCTTCGACGACATCAGGGCAGCCGTCGATCTAAGGAGCGTCGACAGTCACCTTGTCGAAGGTCAGCATCAGGGTTTCATTAGAACTCGACGCTAATAATAAGTTTTTCTTTCGCAGCAGTTCCTCTGAACCTTCGGCACCGTCAAACCTTCGACGACATCAGGGCACCCATCGATCTCAAGAGCATCGACATTCACCTTCTCGAAGTTCCAGAGAACGGCAGTCCCCGGGTAGAAGACCTTCATCACTTTTGCGCAGAAAATCACCTTCTAGATACTCACTTTCGCATAGACCTTCACCTTCGCGCAGACCTTTACCTTCGCCCAGACCTTCAACTTCGCGAAGGTCACCGTATCGGGAAAGGCAACGTTTGGCGTCGCCGTATCGTAGACGAACGTATAGTCGGTCGCCGGAGTCAGGGCGTAGGAGAAGGGGTAGTAGGTCCCCTAGGAGACACGGGGGGCGAAATGGGTCCTCTTATGGTAGGAGGTCTTCTCCGCACAGGAGCGTCAGAATGAGTAGGTCGCCGTATTCGAGGGGGGGAACCGGGCTGTCGCAGAGGTCCCCCTCGCGGATGATGGAGCCCCCTGGCGGGATCTTCCCGCCGCCGCATTCTTGGTTTCCGCCGCCGCATTCTGGGTGCCCGCCGCCGTATTCTTGGAGGTTTCCGCCGCCGCATTCTGGGTTTCCGCCGATTTATGTGAGTGTTGTTTCCTCCGTTATTGTTCCGAGGGGGGGGGCTGATCGATGTTTTAGTTCTTTAGTCCAAAATTTTCTGACTCCTCTTGTTGACATACATACATCTAAAACGACCAATTATTCCAGTTACACTTTGTTTTGTAATAATAGCCTAGGTTTAAAATGTAAGAAACCACGCTTTTTGTGATTTTTTACTAGCTTCCCAAAAAATCATACGAGGTCATAGAATTTAATGAGTTTGTTCAAATGAAACCTTCAACCTTGAACTTTAAAACTATGAAGTGAAAGTTCTTATATCAGTTTTGTCAAGTTGTCACACGTACCTTAAGCGGGTTTGTTTCAATTCTGCTGTCCCGTTGCAGTTAGGGCACAGCACTTATCTTTGCAGCTTTAAGCTTCAACAAGTTTAAAGCTGTTGTATTTCAGCCTAATTAGAGAATTCTATGTCGTCCTATAAAAATATTGGACCTTTTTATACTCCGAGAAAATAATAATAACAAGACGTCATGCAATTTTCTAAGTAAGCTAATGCTTTATGTCTGGTTAAACCTTCAACTCGTACGTTATCATCACGTGTTTTGGAGGGCTACTTTAAGGCTCCCGTCTCAATTCAAATGGCGCGCTTTAGTACAAAGCTTCGAAATAGAAAAGTTACCAGATGTAGATGGCGCCAGTATAACCAAATCTGTGTTTATTTCGTATTCTACTACATTTGACAATTTAACGTATTGTAGCGTTTTTCGTTCGTTAAGGTATGAATTAAAACACTCGGTATATTAAAATAGTCACTTAATTTATTTAACACTATTACAGTCTTATTACCTAATTATTAAAACACGAACACTAAAAACTAACTGTCACTTAAAGCTACTATAAATTTATCTTCACTGTATTTATTTCGAACTATTTATGTCGATCAATAATCGCGCCCGCGCTCCGACTGCACTCTGAATAATACTGCCGGTAGCGAGCGACGGCTCGCTTATATACCCGTATCGATCCGAGCGGACCCTTCGCGAATCTTCCACACTGGCACCGAACAGTCGTTACTCGCGCTCGCCGTCCGGATAGATCTCTCTGGAATGGGCCGCCTCGAGAATAACCTCGAACTTCTGGCGCCGTCGCGGATGTTAAGATCGTCACACTGCCCCCCTCCTAAGCTCGTTTCGTCCCGAAATGATTCCAAAGATGGTGGATGTCGATATCGGCAGAAAGCTCCCTTGTTGCAGCAAGACCTCTTGTGGAAGTAACAGTCCACGGTTCTCTCCAGGGGACGACGTTGAGGGCTATAACAGCACACCAGAATTTGTACGCCCGTCAACCTGAAGAGTGCTTCCAACATGCTGCGAATCATCCTCCAATCCAAGCCATCGAGTCCGCATGCCAGCTTGGGAATGGCCAGGCTTCTCAGGTCCTCGGCTAGCAATTCTTCCTTTAGAGAACACAAAGTGTCCCAAACATCCCTATAGGTTGGCTTCTGACCGGACGTCTCTTTGGTAACCAAGTGGAAGATCTTTCTGCCGGTCTTTTCGTCGGTTGCCTTGAGTGCTTGTCCGACTCTGGGATTAGACCGACGCAGCTCTGGAATATTTCCAAACTTCCCGCGGAAAACCTTGGCTATCCCTCTAGACATTTGCAAGTCCTTAGCCACACAATGTGCCAGTGCGTAGCCAGCTGGAGCAGTAAACAGGTCCCGCTGCACTTCACAGGTCACACTGAACCGACTCTTTTGACCATTAGAATGACGGGCCATGAATTCGTCGAATGTCAAATCCGGCTCTGGTTGGATTTGCCGCAGCTCCGCGTCTTCGTGGTCTCCGTAGTAAGGAGCCAGTCGGTTGAAGTGAATGACTCGAGCTTTACCCCGCGGTGGCTTTTGTATCCGGTAAAGGACGTCGTTGATAACTTCCAGAACTTTGTATGGGCCATCCCAGGATCTTTGAAGTTTTGGTGACAGTCCCTTTCGTCTCTTAGGGTCGTAGAGCCAAACCATATCACCGGCATTGTACCTGTGGTCCTTGGCATTGACATCGTATGCGTCCTTCATCCGATTACTGGCATCTTGAATGGAAATGCGAACTTGGCTATGAATGACATCCATTCTTCTTCGCAGTTGACTGGCGTAGTCCTCCCCGGCGACATCAGTTCCTGGCGGGCAACCAAACTTCAGATCGCATGGGAGACGGAGTTCTCTTCCCATAATTATCCGAGCCGGAGACTCTCCCGTGCTTTCGTGGACGGCCGATCGATAAGCCAGGAGGAACAAATGAAGAAAACCATCCCAGTCTCTTTGATGGTCGGAGACCACTTTGGCCAAATACCGATTAATGGTTCTATTCATGCGCTCCACCATTCCATCTGACTGCGGGTGTAACGCAGTAGTTCTTGTTTTCTTGATTCCGAGCGTCTTACAGATGTTCTGGAACAAACTGGATTCAAAATTTCGCCCTTGGTCCGAATGTAGCTCCAAAGGTACGCCAAATCGGCAAATCCATTCTTTCACCAAGGCGTCGGCAATTGTTGAGGCTTCCTGGTTTGGTAGAGCGTATGCCTCAACCCATTTGCTAAAGTAGTCCATCACGACCACGATGTACTTATTTCCTGCTTCGGATTCGGGAAACGGGCCGGCTACGTCAATAGCAATCCTTTCAAAGGGGCTTCCCACGTTGTACTGGCGCATCAAAGCCTTCTGCTTTCTCTGCGGCCCATTACTTACCGCACATACAACGCATTTTCTGCACCAGTCCCTTACGTCTTCCTTGCTATTGACCCAGTAAAATCTTTCCCTCACCTTTCCCATCGTCTTTGTCACTCCGAGATGTCCTCCTGACACACCGGCATGGAGTTCCTCTAGCAATTCCGCAATCCGACATTTGGGCACAATAATTTGCCTTCTTTCCTCTTGGCCGTCGTGGTCAATTATTTTCCGCCGCAGGAGTCCATCTTCCAGAATTAGGGAGTCCCATTGTGCCCAATACGACTTGATGTTGGGAGAATACTTGGCAACTTCTCCCCAGGTTGGCTTCTTCTCCTCTTTCATCCAGTTTAGGACTATCTGGATATCGGGATCTTCCTCTTGGTCTTTTATAAGATCTCTATTTTGCCAAGTATCGTCGACTATGGTAGTTCGTAACAAATCAGCGTCTGTTTTCTCTGCCCGCTGGCAATGCTTGCAGTCCTGTGGACAGGGTCTTCTTGATAGGGCATCTGCATTTCCATGGATTCTCCCTGCTCGGTGCTCGGTGTCGAAGTCAAACTCCTGTAGCCTCTCTATCCATCTTGCAACTTTTAACATTTAACGATTTACGCAATAATTACAGCGTGGGTTACTTTGGCGTTTTGGGGGTTGGAGACGGGAGCCTTAAACAATAAACGTGTTTTTGGCAGTTAAGGCCAATCAAAATGTCACGTAATGCCACGAAAGGAACCCTGTCGCAATATATTGTTCTCTGCTGGGTGCTATCAAGTATTGTGTTCAACACTGCGTATCGCGAAAATATTGGCACCACCGCTGACCGATCGATGGAGACAAAAAGCGCTCCTGATTGGTATGATAGCTGCTGTGGTATAACATGGCTATCGAGTTAAAGCAGAAAGAAGCAATGGTGTGAGTGGTTTATTTGAAACAATCGACACACGCAGCACAATCATTCGTTCCATATCTTCCACTAGCTCACTCTGTACTTTCAGAAGAGAGAGAACTACGACAGCGTCAAGATGTTACTAGCTAGCATAAAGTACAAGAACTACGGCTGGGGAGCGATCGAAGACTGTAAGATGCTGGGATTTGTAATGGAGATGCAAGTGGCTTTACGAAGTGCCCCTGCTATCTTGGCTTTTGGGGCAGCTAATGAGCACTACCGTCAGCAGGAGTGGTCCGAACGGACGGAGTTTTGCATAGGAAGTCATATCTTAATATGAAGTGGGAGCCACCCTTTGTTCCTAAAAAGTTGTTGGTCCGCCACTGCATATTAACTTGTGTCTAGTTATATTCAAGCAGTTAATGAATGAATTTAAGAACGAGTATCAAGCCTTCCGCTACTTTTATCATTCTTTCCCAAAGCTCTCTAAGGCCAAGGTTATGGCAGCAATCTTTGTCGGGCCTCAGAAAAGCATATCGACGAATTTTCGCAGTTGCTCAGTACACCAGAGAGAAATGGCTGGAACAGTTTTTGAGCGGTGGTTCACGATTTTCTCAGGAAGAGCCGAACACTACAAGGAAATATATTTCTGACAAGATTTCGAATTTCCAGATCATGGATTGCAGAATGTCCTGGAAGTTACATATATTGCACGCCTAACTACGAATGTTCAAAGCCTTACGAACAAAACAAAACCAGTGCAAATACTCGCCCATGCGGAGAGAGCGCATATCATATGTGCCACGGAACACTGGGTAACACATGACACTGTCGATCTTTGCAAAATCTATGGTTACAAAAAGATAAGCTGTCACTGTAGACAAGAACATATGAACATATTCACGGAGGCGTCTGCATCTTTGTTGCTAACAAAATCACAGCAATCGACCTGGAGTTCGTACGCGAGAATTCTATAGAGAAAGAGATTGAAATGGTAGCAACGTACAGACCAGCACAAAACAATATTATAATTGGCATCTATAGACCACAAAATGGCAAAATGGACACATTCCTCCAGATCCTAGAACTGGCACTAGAACAACTCTCAAGGAAAACCTTCAAAAACGTCAAACTTGTCCTGGCAGGAGATTTCAACATACACTTCCACAGAGAGAACATCCAAAAGGAACTTGTAACAAATCTGCTGTCCTCACATGGTCTCAAAGCAGCTTTCCAAGGACCTACCAGTATCACCAACTTCACAGAAACTTGCATCGACAATGTTTTCACTGACCTGACAGACATCGTAACGGAAATAAAAGTCCCAAACTATGGCGACCACCAAGCCTTAGTCGTACATGCAAACGACCTATCAAACCAATCAACTGAACAAAGTTATAGAAGAACATACTCAACCAAAAACATTAGAAAATTCCAACAACTGCTCGACCAAGAAACTTGGGAAGCCATAGTGGAAGAACTCAATGCAAACAAAATGATGGACAAATTTATATCAACGTTTTTAAAACATTACAACGCAGCTTTCCCACTTATTATGTATCGGCAAACAATTAGAAAACCAAGAGTATCAGCACAGGTGGCACAAATACAAGAAACACTGAAGCTAATGAGAAGGCTGCAAGATGACTCAAATGATAATGAAAACTACAATCTTATCAAACGCAAGTAAGATCCTACACTCGCACAACCAAAGTAAAACTATCTGGAACACAATAAACCAAGAAACCGGAAGAAATATTAACAAAACCTTACATCCCGAAGCCCCCACAAGCGAAGATTTCAACAACTACTTTACAAACATAGAACACACGACCTCAGTTAGACAAACCATGGCGTCAAAGAACACAACTTGCAGCAAATCATTCTTCCTAACTCCAACTGACCACAACGAGATCAAGAACATAATTAAGCTAGTCAAGTCAAACCAGAGTAAGGACATATATGGAGTTGATACTCGTACTATAAAGTGGGCAAGTGACTACATCTCAAAACAACTTGCAGACATATTTAACACAGCGATTAAAGATGGAGTCTTTCCTGGCAAACTAAAAACTGCACGAATTACTCCAAAAAAGGCGAGAAAAAAGAGTGCAAAACCGCCCCATTGCAGTGCTGCCTGTATTCTCAAATATATTGGAAGACATCATACTACAGAGAATTCTACAATACTTTCAAAAAAACAAATTATTCACGGACCAACAATTTGCGTACCAACCTGGCAAGAGCACGGAGGATGCCATGAAACTATTCACCAAAACAGTGATGCAAGCAATCGAAGAAAAAAAGAAATGTCAAGCCCAAATGTGTGACCTCAGTCGTGCTTTTGACTCGATGTCACACACTGTCCTTCTATAAAAGATGGAGAGATATGGCATCAGGGGTATTGCACTAACACTACTACAATCGTACCTGACCGACTACAACACGTGCAAATAAATGGTCAATCCAGTACCTTCCGAAAAACAACCGTTGGTGTGCCACAAGGAGGCCTGCTCGGAGGTATCTTCTTTATAATATGTATGAATGACCTTCCAGCAGAGATTGATACAACAACAATCATATATGCCGATGACACCACCATACTCACCACTGCAGCAACAAACGAGGAACTGCACGGAGAGGCTGACTTCCATAGATTGACCACTACCGCTCACTACACTAGGCAAATATGGATTTACAATAGCCTCCCCGCAAGCTGGAAGTCCCAAAAGCTGAGCGGTTTTTGCAGAACGCTGAAAACCTACCTACTACAAGCTGCACCCTGCAGCATCAACGACTTTACAAACGCCCTACAGGAAGAAATGAATTAAACCCTGCTATACAATTGTTATATCGATGTCACATGTTACCACACTTATATGACTGCCTTCTGTACAGAATGTGAAATATATTATTATTATTATTACTATATATAGAATACGAATACGAATATTATATATATATATATATATATATATAACAATTGTGTGGGGAATCCAGCAACAATAATGGAAAAACGTCAAGTTTTGTAGAACGTTCTTTATTATTTCAACCAATATTTCGCAGTGTGATTACACGCTTCATCAGGGTCATCTGAAGGACACAAAAAAAGTATAAAAACAAGTTCATAATGCTAAATTAAATTCTACTTACAATTTGAACGATAATGAGAAAGAATAACAATAGCTGGTGACGAAGGTGATGCTCTATAAACCACGGTATCTCGTTTCGTTGCTGTCTATCACGGTGGTGCAGTAACAATTTAATAACGTCATTTCAGTATGAAATGGCGCTGGCAACTATTGAAGACAAGAGCCAGTATTGCAAAGCCAGTTTTTTTTAACAACATGAATGTGGTGACAGACAACCTCGAAAAGACGACTTTGATATAATATAATTAAGTTGAAATTATGAATAAATGTGAAGAATACAAAACTATAAAAAATTTATGAAAAATGTAGGAACGATATAAATGATTTTAAACAGCTGATTATAGTGCTAAAGGCGAATTGTTTGAAATAGATACATTGGTGTTGGTTCGACCCAAACTGAGAATATAAGAATAACCTACATTCAGGTTGTTTATGTACGATCCGAAATTCATATTATTCGGCGTATTATTAATTTCCACCATCTCCAAAAATTCCCTGCTTTTACGACCGCTAACCGTCCGTCTGACACCCACCCCATCAAAATTCGGTTCATGTTTATTAGTGTGCATATGTGATGCAACTGCACATCTATTTTTTTTATTTAGTTCTAATGTCACTTTTATGTAACGTTAATCTCATCTTTAACCAGGTGGAAGTCTGACCAACGTACAACAGTTCACAGTCATTACAGGGGATGGTGTAGATCACATTGGATTTAAATTCAAAAAGTGTCTCATCTTTAGTTTTAGTAAAATAATTTCCTAAAGGGTGATAATTATAAAAAGCTATTCTGATATTGTCACTCGCTGGGATCCTCTCGAACGCTTACGCCGACAGTAATTACGATGTTCGGGACTCTTTTGAGTTTGTTGGTTCATTTCAGAATTTTCAATTGCCCGAGGACCACGTGGTGATCTCACTTGATGTAGTTTCATTATTCACGAACATTCCCATTGAATTGGTTTATTATATTTTGGATAGAGATTGGAATTCTATATCAGAGTACACACAGCTAAGCAAAGCTTCTTTTTTCAGACTTATAAATTTTATCACGACTAATAGTTACTTTTCATTTAATAATCAAATCTATTCACAAACAGATGGGGTAGCAATGGGCTCGCCCATTAGTCCCATTTTGGCTAAAATAATAATGGATTTTTGTCTAGATAACATTCTTGCAGTTTTGCCTTTTCAATTTTCATTTATTAAAAAATATGTAGATGACATAATATGTGCACTACCAGACCAGGAGGTGGGCTCAGTGACTGAAATCTTCAACTCTTTTCACCCTAATATTCAGTTTACTATTGAAGAAGAGCAAGAGAGGGGGGTGCCTTTTTTGGACACTAAAGTAATTAGGAATAACAACAATCAAATTATAATAGACTGGTACAGAAAACCTTCAAATTCAGGTAGATTTTTAAATTATTTTTCGAACCACACCAGTGGCCACAAAATCAATATGATCAAGGGTATGAAGAATAGAGTGACAAGGATAAGCCACCCCTCCCTCTGCAAAAAAAAACACTTGTGCATCCTCTCTAAATTATTTTTAAACAACGGTTATCCAAAATCATTAATAAACAAAATTTTATTTAATACTCAAGTTCAAATTATTGCAGTAACACCTGAGCCTACCCCTGTTTTAAAATATTTCAAATTTCCTTATATACCACAGATTGCATCCAGGATATCGGGCGTTTTTGCGAGTGACAATATCAGAATAGCTTTTTATAATTATCACCCTTTAGGAAATTATTTTACTAAAACTAAAGATGAGACACTTTTGGAATTTAAATCCAATGTGATCTACACCATCCCCTGTAATGACTGTGAACTGTTGTACGTTGGTCAGACTTCCACCTGGTTAAAGATGAGATTAACGTTACATAAAAGTGACATTAGAACTAAAAAAAATAGATGTGCACTTGCATCGCATATGCACACTAATAAACATGAACCGAATTTTGATGGGGTGGGTGTCAGACGGACGGTTAGCGGTCGTAAAAGCAGGGAATTTTTGGAGATGGTGGAAATTAATAATACGCCGAATAATATGAATTTCAGATCGGACATAAACAACCTGAATATAGGTTATTCTTATATTCTCAGTTTGGGTCGAACCAACACCAATGTATCTATTTCAAACAATTCGCCTTTAGCACTATAATCAGCTGTTTAAAATCATTTATATCGTTCCTACAATTTTCATAAATTTTTTATAGTTTTGTATTCTTCACATTTATTCATAATTTCAACTTAGTTATATTATATCAAAGTCGTCTCTTCGAGGTTGTCTGTCACCACATTCATGTTGTTAAAAAAAAAACTGGCTTTGCAATACTGGCTCTTGTCTTCAATAGTTGCCAGCGCCATTTCATACTGAAATGACGTTATTAAATTGTTACTGCACCACCGTGATAGACAGCAACGAAACGAGATACCGTGGTTTATAGAGCATCACCTTCGTCAGCAGCTATTGTTATTCTTTCTCATTATCGTTCAAATTGTAAGTAGAATTTAATTTAGCATTATGAACTTGTTTTTATACTTTTTCTGTGTCCTTCAGATGACCCTGATGAAGCGTGTAATCACACTGCGAAATATTGGTTGAAATAATAAAGAACGTTCTACAAAACTTGACGTTTTTCCATTATTGTTGCTGGATTCCCCACACAATTGTTTTACATTGTTGTCACCAACGGCAAAGATTCCTTGTCTTTATATATTGTAGCGTTTTTCGTTCGTTAAGGTGTGAATTAAAACACTCGGTATATTAAAATAGTCAACTAATTTATTTAACACTATTACAGTCTTATTACCTAATTATTAAACACGAACACTAAACACGAACACTAAAAACTAACTGTCACTTAAGGCTACTATAAATTTATCTTCACAGTATTTATTTCGAACTATTTATGTCGATCAATAATCGCGCCAAATGCTCCGACTGCACTCTGAATAACACTGCCCCCCTCCTAAGCTCATTTCGTCCCGAAATGATTCCAAAGATGGTGGATGTCGATATCTGCAGAAAGCTCCCTTCTTGCAGCAGGATCTCTTGTGGAAGTAACAGTCCACGGTTCTCTCCACGGAACGACGTTGAGGGCTATAACAGCACACCAGAATTTGCACGCCCGTCAACCTGAAGAGTGCTTCCAACATGCTGCGAATCATCCTCCAGTCCAAGCCATCGAGTCCGCATGCCAGCTTGGGGATTGCCAGGCTTCTCAGGTCCTCGGCTAGCAATTCTTCCTTTAGAGAACACAAAGTGTCCCAAACATCCTTATAGGTTGGCTTCTGACCGGACGTCTCTTTGGTAACTAAGTGGAAGATCTATCTGCCGGTCTTTTCGTCGGTTGCCTTGAGTGCTTGTCCGACTCTGGGATTAGACCGACGCAGCTCTGGAATATTTCCAAACTTCCCGCGGAAAACCTTGGCTATCCCTCTAGACATTTGCAAGTCCTTAGCCACACAATGTGCCAGTGCGTAGCCAGCTGGAGCAGTAAACAGGTCCCGCTGCACTTCACAGGTCACACCGAACCGACTCTTTTGACCATTAGAATGACGGGCCATGAATTCGTCGAATGTCAAATCCGGCTCTGGTTGGATTTGCCGCAGCTCCGCGTCTTCGTGGTCTCCGTAGTAAGGAGCCAGTCGGTTGAAGTGAATGACTCGAGCTTTACCCCGCGGTGGCTTTTGTATCCGGTAAAGGACGTCGTTGATAGCTTCCAGAACTTTGTATGGGCCATCCCAGGATGTTTGAAGTTTTGGTGACAGTCCCTTTCGTCTCTTAGGGTCGTAGAGCCAAACCATATCACCGGCATTGTACCTGTGGTCCTTGGCATTGACATCGTATGTGTCCTTCATCCGATTACTGGCATCTTGAATGGAAATGCGAACTTGGTTATGAATGGCATCCATTCTTCTTCGCAGTTCACTGACGTAGTCCTCCCCGGCGACATCAGTTCCTGGCGGGCAACCAAATTTCAGATCGCATGGGAGACGGAGTTCTCTTCCCATAATTATCCGAGCCGGAGACTCTCCCGTGCTTTCGTGGACGGCCGATCGATAAGCCAGGAGGAACAAATGAAGAAAGCTATCCCAGTCTCTTTGATGGTCGGAGACCACTTTGGCCAAATACCGATTAATGGTTCTATTCATGCGCTCCACCATTCCATCTGACTGCGGGTGTAACGCAGTAGTCCTCGTTTTCTTGATTCCGAGCGTCTTACAGATGTTCTGGAACAAGCTGGATTCAAAATTTCGCCCTTGGTCCGAATGTAGCTCCAAAGGTACGCCAAATCGGCAAATCCATTCTTTCACCAAGGTGTCGGTAATTGTTGAGGCTTCCTGGTTTGGTAGAGCGTATGCCTCAACCCATTTGCTGAAGTAGTCCATCACGACCACGATGTACTTATTTCCTGCTTCGGATTCGGGAAACGGGCCGGCTACGTCAATAGCAATCCTTTCAAAGGGACTTCCCACGTTGTACTGGCGCATCAAAGCCTTCTGCTTTCTCTGCGGCCCATTACTTGCCGCACATACAACGCATTTTCTGCACCAGTCCCTTACGTCTTCCTTGCTATTGACCCAGTAAAATCTTTCCCTCACCTTTCCCAACGTCTTTGTCACTCCGAGATGTCCTCCTGATACACCGGCATGGAGTTCTTCTAGCAATTCCGCAATCCGACATTTGGGCACAACAATTTGCCTTCTTACCTCTTTGCCGTCGTGGTCAATTATTTTCCGCCGCAGGAGTCCATCTTCCAGACTTAGGGAGTCCCATTGTGCCCAATACGACTTGATGTTAGGAGGATACTTGGCAACTTCTCCCCAGGTTGGCTTCCTCTCTTCTTTCATCCAGTTTAGGACTATCTGGATATCGGGATCTTCTTCTTGGTCTTTTATAAGATCTCTATTTTGCCAAGTATCGTCGACTATGGTAGTTCGTAACAAATCAGCATCTTTTTTCTCTGCCCGCTGGCAATGCTTGACGCCTTCTGGACAGCGTCTTCTTATGTGGCCTGCCTTGCCACATTTCCAGCACTCCAACTTCCGCTCCCGGCGGCTACGTTCTTTATCAATCTCCCTGACGATCCGCTTGACTGATTCTTCGAAGTCGTCCTCTCCTGGAATCACTTGTGGGACACGAGCTTGACTTGTGTTCTTGGCAGCTTCGAATTCAAGGGCCCATGCTAGTGCATCAACTAGCTTCGGTGGATGTGCTAGTAGTAGGGCTTGCCTCATTTCACCATCACGGAGTCCGTCCAGGAATGCTTGAACCGCCAAACGTTCCATGATCTTTTCCTGGGCATCTGGATATGCCAGTCGAACCAGACGTGCAATATCTGCCTCGAATTCCTGTAAGGGCTCCCCTGACTTCTGGCACCGATTTCTTAGCTGAGTGTGGTAGACATGTTCCAGGTGTGACTGGCCATAACGCGTCTCCAGGTGTCTCACCAGGTGGTCGTAGACTTCTTGCTCTTCCGGGGACATTCTTTGCAAGATAGCAGCAGCATCTCCTCTCAAGGCCAACGTAAGGGCGGTCGCCTTGTCCCTGGATGACCAACCGTTCGCTTTTGCAGCCGCTTCAAACTGACGCTGATAAACATTCCACGACGTTGAACCATCAAATTGCGGTGGTTTGAGGCGCATCAGCCCAACGGAATCCTGATTGCCACTAACTTTGCTCTTGTTGTCCATTGCTGAAGGTTGATAGGGCAACTCCTTGAAGGTGTTGATGTCCAACGTTGTGATTTTGTTCTGAACTTCCTGGATCTTGCCTTCCAAAATCAAAAGAATTCGCTCTTCAAGTGTAGAAGATTTTGTTAAAATTTCTTCCTGTAATTCCGTTTTTAAATTGGCATTGTTTTCTAACATCTTTTTTTCTAGTTTGGCAGAATTCTCTTCTAGCTTTTCCCCAAGCTCGCACACTTTAACCTCCAGGTTGGCGGAATTTTCTAGCAATTTAGCCTCCAGGTTGGTGGAATTTTCCAACACTTTAGCCAGGTCGCTGGAATTTTCTAGCAGTTTAGCCTCCATCTTAGCCTCCAAACATTGCAGCATTTGGCCGATATCACTTGCACTAGCAAAAACAAAGTTGTCCGGGTCATTGCCTTCTTCCATTAATGCTTTACGAAGTCGCTCCTGCAAGTCCGCTTTCTTCCCCATCGTATCGCAGTCCCTTTCCTCCAGCTCCTTTTTCAGCTCACTAACTTTTAAGTCCGCTAGTTTTGCCATTTTCACGCACACTAATTAGTCCAATTTATTTCACTTCAATTTTATTTTCACTAATGTCCAATTCACACCCGACACCTGACACCAATGTAGCGTTTTTCGTTCGTTAAGGTGTGAATTAAAACACTCGGTATATTAAAATAGTCAACTAATTTATTTAACACTATTACAGTCTTATTACCTAATTATTAAACACGAACACTAAACACGAACACTAAAAACTAACTGTCACTTAAGGCTACTATAAATTTATCTTCACAGTATTTATTTCGAACTATTTATGTCGATCAATAATCGCGCCAAATGCTCCGACTGCACTCTGAATAACACTGCCCGCTAGCGAGCGACGGTTCGCCTATATACCCGTATCGATCCGTGCGGGAACGCGCCAGAGTCTTCATGCTTGCCCAGAACGGTGACGTTACTCGCGCTCGCTGCCTCGATGGAATTCTCCGGAATGAGATGCCTCCAGAACAACCCAGAACTTCTGGCGCCTTCGCGGCTGTTAAGATCGTCACAAAATATATATATATATATATATATATATATATATATATATATATATATATATATATATATATATATATATATATATATATATATATATGTGGGAAATGAAGAATAACTCAGTTAACGTATTAAACAGTTTTTAATAGCTTCTACTTTTTACACAACTTCATTTACCATCAAAGTGTTTTTCTCTCGTTTTCGACCTTGTTCTCGTTGCTATGGGATCGTTGATGTTCATATCTTGGTCAGTGCAACCTATCAATCCCACAACTCGGCCATCCTGTTCGTCATCCGACTCGGATGATTCCGTTTCCAGTAGATCAATTTTTGGAGTCTGTCTCCACGGTTTCATTGAGTCTGCAGCAGTGGTTGTCTTTCCAGGTCCTTCACCGTTACCTTCCTTTTGAACTTCATATCTGTCATGAGCATTTGCAGTAACGACTCGATACGGTCCTAAGTACTTGGGAAATAATTTTAGACCTGTACCAAACTGCGTTCTTCGTATGGCCACTAAATCACCTACTTCATATTTTAAAGCCTTTTTTCTTTTCTTGTTAAAGTTCCGTTTATTTTCTTGTTGTAACTTTATGATTTGGCAGACGGCTTCTTTTCTTAGATTGTCCCTGTCATCATTGAATCTAATTCTATGTTCTTCTTGCTTTTCCCATGCAGACATTCTCCTAGGCGTGTGATAAATCGGCGTTTCATCCTTCATCATGATTTTTGTCTCCACACAAGTTGATTTAATTCCAGTTGGTTTATATTTTCTTACCATTTCTTCAACTGCTTTCCTTTTGCGGGAATCCTCAATATTTTTCAAATTGATCGTCTCTTCCTTTGTGCATTCGTTTTCTTGTTTCAACTGAAGCATCACAGTAAAGTCCACATCGTCCACTAACTTTCTTAATTTTACATCCTGCGGTGTTATAAGCAATTCAGCTTGTCTTAACAAAGGACTTCCCAGTAAACACTTCATAGGTATTGTGTTGTCAGGGACTACATGTAGATCTGTGGTAAAAGTTCCTTCGTCAATGGTGACTACCGTTTCAAAAGCTCCCCATGTACGCACTTGTCCACCTAAACCTTTTAATAGTTTTGTTTCTGCGGTGATTTTCGGAGCACCGATGCGAAAATATTCACCAGAAGTAATTAGGTTGACAGAACTACCAGTGTCAATCAGAGCTTTTACTTTAACCTCACCTATTTGAATGTATTTTGACATCTTGTCATGGTAATTCTCTTCAATCATTTGCACAGTTTTCACCTTCGGACATTTCGCAGCTATATGTCCAAACTCATGGCATGCATAACACTTTACACTACCCTTTTCTGTTCGTTTAGGGTCGCGCAACTTGTCACCGTAGTCGTTAGGTTGTGTTAACTTTTCCTGCTTAAAATTGTTTTCCGACCTCTTATTTCTAAATCGCCACATTCTATCTTCACTTAGCATTTTTGTCTTCATTGTCTCATATATCTCTAGCTGTTTTTTCAACGTTTTGAGATCTTCTGCGGCATACAGTAAAACTTTATTATGTGTAGTATCTGGGATTCCTTCTATTATGTACTGAACTAGAGCTCTTTCCTCTATGTTTGCTTGTCTAGCAATTGACTTCATGCTTAAAATATATTCTTGAAAATTTTCATTTTGTAACTTTTTCCTTGTCATCAGTTTTTGATGAATCGTGGCACTGCTCAAACTCTTCCCAAATTCTTCTATAATTTTATTTTTAAAGTCATCCCAAGTTTTTATTGTTGGCAAAGAATGAAGCCACAATTTCGCCGTGTCATGTAGTAAGGTTTTGGCATTAGCTAGCATCTGAAGCGAAGACCAATTATATAATACTCCATTTTCTTCCATATCTGTTAGCCAGCGCTCAACAGATTGGTCTGCAGTCTTCCCAAATGTCGGTAAACTACCACCCAAATTGAAGTTTGTCGCACTGCCTACCTCCGCCGTAGCTGCAATTTTTTCTCGCTGCAACAACTGATTTTCCCTCTTCAACAAATCCATCTCTCTTTTCATTAGAGCCATCTCTCGTATCAACTCGTGGTGATTTCCACTAGCTTCAGTAAAGAAAAAACCAGGTATATTTTCTTCAGATGATGGATCTCCATCTTTATCCTCCATTTTACTATTTCCAAATGTCAGTTAATTTAGTAAACTGACAACTTGTCAATGGTAAATATTTTGTATCTGCTACTCGTTCAGCCGGCTCACTCCTTCAAATCCCGGTTGAGCCCCCAAAATTTGTGGGAAATGAAGAATAACTCAGTTAACGTATTAAACAGTTTTTAATAGCTTCTACTTTTTACACAACTTCATTTACCATCAAAGTGTTTTTCTCTCGTTTTCGACCTTGTTCTCGTTGCTATGGGATCGTTGATGTTCATATCTTGGTCAGTGCAACCTATCAATCCCACATATATATATATATATATATATATATATATATATATATATATATATATATATATATATATATATATATATATATATATATATATATTAAAAGGTTTTCGGACATCTCGTGTAAAAATATATTTTATTTGCAACGTTTCAGCAGACTCGCACCTGCCTTTCTTTGAGAAAGGCAGGTGAACGTTGCAAATAAAATATATTTTTACACGAGATGTCCGAAAACCTTTTAATTATATATTATATATATATATATGAAGGACGCCGTATGTATAGCAGGATATATATATATATATATATATATATATATATTCAATTTCGATCCTCACCATGGGTATCTCGCTTATTACTGGAGATAGAGCCTATGTTTAAATTTGGCAAAGTTTCGTATTTTTGTGCTCATCAATTATCTGAAAAGAAATTTAGGCTATCATTTTTCATTTTGAACATATCCACAAAAAACTGAAATTTTAAGATATCGTTTTTAATTTTTTATTCAAAACCAAATGTAGCTAGACATTTAAAGCAAAAACATTCTACAGGTACTTTTTAACAAGGAATGCAATGTCATTTTTTAATTTGAAATAACATCAAAGATGGCGGCGTAACCATGGCCAACTTTTGTTTTTCTTATGGGCGCCATATTGAGTTTTGGCATTTTCCGATGCTCGTATTTTTTCTCATTTCCGCAATGTATAACATGTTACCATTCATTTTTAAAATAATGGTGTAATAATCAAAAAACCTTCAGGTACCCAACTGGAGCTTGGTTACAGACCGCCGGAGTCGTTGTCAAGCAACACCAACAAAATGCACTTGGATCAAGCGGCGCCCTCAGCGTTAGGTTTGCCATTTAATTAAATTAACCTTAATTGTGGTTGATTGTGGATGTAAAATGCCGTTTACCAATAACGAAAAGCGTGATATAATTAAGAGTTTAATTGAATTTTGACATTTTCCGATAGTCATGTATTTTCTCATTTTCGAAATGTATAACATGTTGGCATTATTTTTTAAAACAATCAATGGTTTAATAATAAAAAAACACGTTCTTCTTTTTCTTGTTGTTTGTCGTGCTTATCAAGTAATCAACTGCAGCTTGGTTACAGACCACCGGCACCGGACTGACCAAGAGTGCTTTGGATTTAAAACATTCAGAATGTAAAAGAAGCAAGTTTATACAACATAAAGATTATTTTTTAAGTAAATGTTCAATTTGGCCGCTATTGTCTTGAAGGCATAAATCGTGCCCGCTTTTCCACATGTTGTTATGCTCTTCTAACTGTTCTTCCCGGAATAGCATTGACCGCATTTGTTATTCGATCCCGCAGATCGTCGATATTTCTGCGAGTATCGTGATAAATTTTGTCGTTCACAGTTCCCCAAAGAAAATAGTCCATAGGACTTAAACCAGGAGATCCACCACTCCACCATTACCAATCCAGCGATTTGGAAATTATTGATTTAAATAATTTCGTGCAATTGCAAAGTTTGACTTGTGTGGGGTTTGTACGGTTTCAATAAATTTGTTCGTGGTCTGCAAACACGTGTTTGCGGCAATTACAAATTAAGGGGTAATTCCCGCTTAGAAATCCAAGAATCGTCATTTATGTAAAAACCAGTAGTTGAAGTATTGCAAATCAATGTAATTTAACGCTTACGAATAAGAATTGCAGGGTATACTTAACGATCCATGGTCCGCTAAATTTCCGTCCAATGTTAGGAATATTGTACAATGCGACCATTTCTATGAGAACAATAATAAACCCTTATTATATCACGCTTTTCGTTATTGGTAAACGGCATTTTACATCCACAATCAACCACAATTAAAGTTTATTTGGTTAAATGGCAAAGCTAACGCTGAGGGCGCCGCTTGATCCAAGTGCATTTTGCTGGCGTTGCTTGGCAACGACTCCGGCGGTCTGTAACCAAGCTCCAGTTGGGTACCTGAAGGTTTTTTGATTATTACACCATTATTTAAAAAAAAGAATGGTAACATGTTATACATTGCGAAAATGAGAAAAAACACGCGCATCGGAAAATGCCAAAATTCAATATGGCGCCCATAAGAAAAGCAAAAGTTGGCCATGGTTACGCCGCCATCTTTGATGTTATTTGAAATTAAAAAATGACACTGCATTCCTTGTTAAAAAGTACCTGTAGAATGTTTTTGTTTCAAATGTCTAGCTACATTTGGTTTTGAATAAAAAATTAAAAACGATATCTTAAAATTTCAGTTTTTTGTGGATATCTTCAAAATGAAAAATGATAGCTTAAATTTCTTTTCAGATAATTGATTAGCACAAAAATACGAAACTTTGCCAAATTTAAACATAGGCTCTATCTCCACTAATAAGCGAGATCCACATGGTGAGGGTCGAATTTGAATCACCCGGTATATTCGTTATCGAATTATTTGTATACTACTATTATCATGACATCTATTGGACACTGGTGGAAATTGGTTCATGGTATGTCAAGTTCGAATCCGGGCTGAGACCGTATCCTTTTAAGTAATTTTAAAAAATTACTTCTCTCTTGGATTCTATTTACGTCATATTCCCTATATAGTATATTTAAACCAATTAAACCAGTTTCCTACATTCCACTAGCAATATTTGCGATAAACTTGACATACCATGAACCAATTTCCACCAGTGTCCAATAGATGTCATGATAATAGTAGTTAGACAGCAATCCGTACTGTTACTATCGTTTGAAATGACGAATTAAATCTATCTCCTGCTACAGGGCTCAGTAGTTCAGCGGTAGAGCAATTCCCCGGCAAGGAAGAAGGCCCCGGTTCGAATCCGGGCTGAGACCGTATCCTTTTAATTAATTTTAAAAAATTACTTCTCTCTTGGATTCTATTTACGTCATATTTCCTATATAGTATATTTAAACCGATTAAACCAGTTTCATACATTCCACTAGCAAGATTTGCGATAAACTTGACATACCATGAACCAATTTCCACCAGTGTCCAATAGATGTCATGATAATAGTAGTTAGACAGCAATCCGTACTGTTACTATCGTTTGACATGACGAATTAAATCTATCTCCTGCTACAGGGCTCAGTAGTTCAGCGGTAGAGCAATTCCCCGACAAGGAAGAAGGCCCCGGTTCGAATCCGGGCTGAGACCGTATCCTTTTAATTAATTTTAAAAAATACTTCTCTCTTTGATTCTATTTACGTCATATTCCCTATATAGTATATTTAAACCGATTAAACCAGTTTCCTACATTCCACTAGCAAGATTTGCGATAAACTTGACATACCATGAACCAATTTCCACCAGTGTCCAATAGATGTCATGATAATAGTAGTTAGACAGCAATCCGTACTGTTACTATCGTTTGAAATGACGAAATAAATCTATCTCTTGCTACAGGGCTCAGTAGTTCAGCGGTAGAGCAATTCCCTGGCAAGGAAGAAGGCCCCGGTTCGAATCCGGGCTGAGACCGTATCCATTTAATTAATTTTAAAAAATTACTTCTCTCTTGGATTCTATTTACGTCATATTCCCTATATAGTATATTTAAACCGATTAAACCAGTTTCCTACATTCCACTAGCAAGATTTGCGATAAACTTGACATACCATGAACCAATTTCCACCAGTGTCCAATAGATGTCATGATAATAGTAGTTAGACAGCAATCCGTACTGTTACTATCGTTTGAAATGACGAATTAAATCTATCTCCTGCTACAGGGCTCAGTAGTTCAGCGGTAGAGCAATTCCCCGGCAAGGAAGAAGGCCCCGGTTCGAATCCGGGCTGAGACCGTATCCTTTTAATTAATTTTAAAAAATTACGTCTCTCTTGGATTCTATTTACGTCATATTCCCTATATAGTATATTTAAACCGATTAAACCAGTTTCCTACATTCCACTAGCAAGATTTGCGATAAACTTGACATACCATGAACCAATTTCCACCAGTGTCCAATAGATGTCATGATAATAGTAGTTAGACAGCAATCCGTACTGTTACTATCGTTTGAAATGACGAATTAAATCTATCTCCTGCTACAGGGCTCAGTAGTTCAGCGGTAGAGCAATTCCCCGGCAAGGAAGAAGGCCCCGGTTCGAATCCGGGCTGAGACCGTATCCTTTTAATTAATTTAAAAAAATTACTTCTCTCTTGGATTCTATTTACGTTATATATATATATATATATATATATATATATGTTATGTAAATTGTTAAATTATGTAGTATGTGTGGATATAGTTACGTTGCAGTCATTGTATATTTTGACACAAGTAAATATACGCATATGTCGTTCTATTATCGTTTTACTTACATCAGAAGTTGGGATAGAACAGCGCAAATTTGGCTCTACGTAAATTGAATTATTTGATATGGATGACGAATCATTTGCTGGGTTTTCCCGTGAAGAACAGAGACAGCTTTCCAAAGAAAAAAACTTAACAGATACGGACGTAACAAGGGCATCGACGGTAGACGTTTCTCAATTACTGGGAACTACGTTGATGTCAATGCAGGGTTCGCTACAAACTTTAGCAACGGAATTGGCCAACTTAAAAGCTAAACCAAGTACATACATCTTCGGAACTACCGGATGACCCTGTTATATCGCAAGGGGCATCTCATAATTTTCGGGAATCTGTTTCATTAAATTTAATTCCTTTTGATCCAAACATGAGTAACTATTCAACACAAGAATGGCTCAAAGAAGCGGACAACATCAGAATGAAATTAAAAATTGATGATTGCTTAATGTTATTGAAAGCTGGCGGTGCTCTGCGTGGCGAGGGGCGTAGATTTTTTAATGGTTGGACACCAACTAACAGAACTTGGACCAACTTTGTGGAGGACTTATCTGCTTTTCCTGACTATGAATCGTGGGGAACAAAGTTCAAAAAAACTTTTGAAATTCGTTGTTCAAACTTTCGGACAACAAGTGAATACGCGAGAACAAAAATTCAGGAATTGTTTAGGTTTCATGCTGACCTGCCGTGGGAAAAGGTGCTGTCAATAGTAGTTGATGGCATTGACTCAACACCAATCTACGAAAGTATTCGTGTGCAAACACCAAAATGCCAAACGGAGTTAATGATGTTGTTGCGACATCTGGAAGCAACTAGGATAGGAAGTAGAAATGAAGACAGCGAAACAACAGTCAAACGTCCCAGAATTGAAGATCCAAAGAAATTTTCCAGAATTGAAGATCCAAAGAAATTTTCAGGGAAATGCTTCAACTGTGGAAGAACTGGGCACAGAAGGAGTCAATGTTATTTTCCAGCCATCGGGTCAGGAGGAGAAAAGACAGCAACAACATCTGGGGAAGCAACATCTAGAAAAACGGTAACATCCAGCAGCAGTTCAGGGAACATCGTCACTTGTGACTTTTGCAAACGCATAGGCCATGCTGAATTGTCATGCTGGAAAAAACATGGCAAGCCGAAGTTGATTCCGGTGCTGATCTATCACTAATACATGAGCACATAGTTTATAAAGTAAACGAAAAGTTGATACCGCATACTTTGTCTCTATCTGGTTTAGCCAACGAAAACATTCGGACATTGGGAAGAAGCTGTTTACTTATAAGTCTACAGGAGATTACGATTGAGATAGATTTTTGCGTTGTTCCTGACGGCACGATTCCTGGGGTTGATGCCTTAATTGGGTGGGACACAATTAACCATAAAACTGACCATAAATCTTTTGGACCAAATCCCAGTTGCGTTTCGACCACGACGACTAGCGTATGCCGAGCGTGTACAACTTAAGAAAATTATACAGGAATTACTACAAGAAGGCATTATTCGTGAGAGTTTATCTCCTTATGCTAGTCCGATTGTGCTTGTAAAAAAGAAAAACGGTTCTTTAAGACTTTGCGTGGACTATCGCGAAATTAATAAGAAGGCAGTTAGAGACCGGTATCCTTTACCTAATGTTAGCGACCAACTGGACGCATTGGCAGGCGCTAAGTACTTTACTACTCTGGACATGAAAGCTGGTTTCCATCAAAATTGAAGTTGATGAAGATTCCAAGAAGTACACCGCATTTGTGACACCAGACGGCCATTATGAGTACAATCGTATGCCGTTTGGCTATGCAAATGCTCCTGCTTGTTATCAACGCGCAATAAATAAAGCACTAGGGCCATTAAAGGATAAAATTGCATATGTTTACTTGGATGACGTGATGTGCCCTTCTACGCCAATAGATGAAGGAATCAATAATCTAAAAGAAATTTTATAAGCTCTGACAACGGCGGGATTCAGTTTAAACTGGGACAAATGCACATTTATTTCGACAGAAACGGAATATTTAGAACCATTGTGGGAAACGGTGCAATCAGACCCAGTTCACGTAAGGTAGAAGCGTTAACTTTTGCACCTTCTCCAAAAGATTTGAAGGGTGTACGTCAATTTATGGGATTAGCAGGATATTTTAGGAAATTTATTAAAGGTTTTGCCACGCTTACTGCTCCTATCAGTCAGCTACTACGTAAAAATAGCGTTTTTGCATGGACTGAAGAATGTGAAACAGTTAGAAGAGATATAATCAATAAATTGACAGCGAAACCAATATTGAGGATATTCAATCAGGATTTAACGACTGAATTACACACTGACGCTAGTTCTCTAGGAATCGCGGCAGCATGAATGCAGTCGGAAAATGGTGTAAGTCGGCCAGTTGCGTATTTTAGCAGAAGAACAACCGAAGCAGAATCAAAATTTCATTCCTATGATTTAGAAACTCTTTGCAATAGTTGACGGAGTAGAACATTTTAGGGTATACTTATATGGCATTCAGTTCACAGTGTACACTGATTGCAACTCAGTGAGAGCAACATTCCTGAAGAAGAATCTGCAGCCTACAGTAGCGCGTTGGTGGATTAGACTTCAAGATTTGACTTTCAAAGTAGAGGACAGATGTAAGATGTACGGATGTAAGATGGGCCATGTAGACTATTTAAGCAGAAATCCAGTAATACGTCGGTTAACAACTAAGAACCGGGAAACAATTAAAGAATTTCAGGAAGAAGATGAATTTTGCAAACAATTAAATGAGACACTACAAGATGAATTTGTTAAAAAAGATGGCCTGATTTATCATAAAGTAAAAAAAATTGGGAGTTTGGATAATGGCTTACGATGTTTTGTACCAATAGATGCGCGGCTAAAAGTTATGAAATCATATCATGATGATATGGCGCATATCGGTTGGGATAAGGCAATGCATAGGCTTCGACAGGAATTGTATTGGCCGAAAATGGGTCAAACACTAAAAAAATATATACGAAACACCAACTGGGAAAAAGTATGGGCTATATCAGCTAGGGGAAAAAGCAACGCGTCCATGTGAAATATGGCATATTGACCATGCAGGACCCCTAGTCTTATCAGATAAATGTACACAAATATTGGTGGTTGTAGATGCATTCTCCAAATTTTGCATGTTTTATCCTATAAGCAATAAAAAAATTGAGCATAGTATTATTGCACTGGAAAAAGCGTTTGAAAACATAGGAAAACCAAAGAAAATAATAGCTGATCGTGCGTTTAATTCGTTAACATTCAAACAATTTTTAACTGAGGAAGTGGATCTACATCTTATTGCTACTGGAATGCCCAGATGTAACGGCCAGGTAGAGAGAGTTATGAGAACCCTGTTCAACATGATGAGAAGCATACTCACTGATAAAAAGGAGTCAAGTTGGACATCAGTTTTACCGCAAATACAAGCGGTAGTAAATGAAATTCACAATACAAGTACACCAAATATGTTGATGTTTGGAAAGAGACCGGTTACAGCACGAAAAGGGTTTACTGAAAGATGTACAGCAGCCGAAGTTAGCAACCTTAACTAATGTGAGGGAGGATGCAAACAATCGTTTAGCCCGAGGTAGACAATCTCAAAAAGTGCGATTTGATCTCAAACGATTGGCAGCTAAACGATTCCAAGTGGGTGATAAAGTTGTTGTAGCCAATACACAGGTATCAGGAGGAAAGTTAAAACCTCGGTACGATGGTCCGTATGACGTTGTTTCAATCCTCGAAAATGATAGATATGTGTTGAAAAAGACATACAAACGCTCAAAAGTCACGAAAACAGCTGCACATGAGCAGTTGCGAAAATGGCCTGAAGCAGGACAAACCTGAAGGTATTTAAATCGAAGCTTCAATGGTTGGCAGATTATTTGAAACCTTTTGTGCTTTAACTATTATTTTGAACCTTAAATGGTTGAACTGCTATTCTGAACCGTAAATGGTTCAACTGTTATTCTAAACCTTAAATGGTTGAACTGCTATTTTGAACCTTAAATGGTTGAACTGCTATTCTGAACCTTAAATGGTTGAACTGTTATTCTGAACCTTAAATGGTTGAATTATTATTCTGAACCTTAAATGGTTGAACTGCTATTCTGAACCTTAAATGGTTGAACTGTTATTCTGAACCTTAAATGGTTGAACAGTTATAGTGGACCTTAAATGGTTGAATTATTATTCTGAACCTTAAATGGTTGAACTGCTATTCTGAACCGTAAATGGTTGAACTGTTATTCTGAACCTTAAATGGTTGAATTATTATTTTGAACCTTAAATGGTTAAATTGCTATTCTGAACATTAAATGGTTGAACTGTTATCCTGAAACATAACTGTTTGAACTGCTATTGTGAACCTTAAATGGTTGAATTGTTATTCTGAACCTTAAATGGTTGAACCGCTATTCTGAACCTTAAATGGTTCAACTGTTTTCTGAACCTTAAACGGTGGACTATGTACTAATCTGTATTGTATAGTTGCACTGTTATTTTGAACGTTAGAACCTTTAATGGTTACTATTTAATTTACACGTCACTAACGTGAGGGAAAATATGTCTATAAATATATATTTTTTTAGCCAGGTAGTAATGTTACAACCTAAGAAGAGGTGAAGTTTTTGTGCGAGGGCGCACATTTGCAGGATGGCCGTGTTATGTAAATTGTTAAATTATGTAGTATGTGTGGATATAGTTACGTTGCAGTCATTGTATATTTTGACACAAGTAAATATACGCATATGTCGTTCTATTATCGTTTTACTTACATATATAGTTAAGTTGCTGACTAATGGGAATTCGACTGGGAGACGTAATAATACTACTCTTTACTCATTGAGCCAAGCTTTCGGCGTGTATTTCTATCGCCTTCTTCAGGGCACTATAATGATAACATATACACAACTCATTACATCACATTCCACTAAACAATAGGCTAAAAAGACTTACATGATTTTTGAGGTTACGTTATAAACTGGCCATCCTAGCATTCACCAACCAACACTTCCTCACGTTATTTCTGTTGTACAATTTGTTGTAAACACGGTTTTAAAACTAACAATACTGACATGAACTAAATTTATTAATATTTTACTGGAGTGAAATTCCTTGTCGGTGTATTAAAACTAAAAATATCAGTGACATATGGTATTTTTTCCCTAAACACAAGTATTATTGCCAACACTTCAACCCTGGTGACTTTGTTTACAGAACTAACTAAAAGGTTGTTAACCATTGACAATTAAAAAGTGATTGCGCTTTCAAATAAGCTGTTATTGTTTTCTTTTTTTGTTTTATATTCCAATAGATAAGTGTAGATGTTACTCAAATTCTGTATATCTGATCTTTTATTCATTGAGTCTTTATGTTTATGTATATAATACATTTCTAAAAACGATCTTTTAAAATAATTTGTTTCTCTATCCAATATCTTTACCTCATCATAATTTATTTTGTGGTCGTTGTCATGGACATGTGCCGCCAAAGTACATCTCTGCTGATTGTGTTTACTATCACTTTTGTGTCCTGATATTCTTGATTTGACAAGTTGTGAAGTTTGTCCGACATAAAACAACTGACAATCCGAACATTGTAACCGATAAATCACATTTGATTGCATTAAGGGAGGGGTTTTGTCTTTAAGTTTACTGAATAATGAATTTACTGTCTTGATACGTTTCTTTGCTAGGTAGAAGGTATTTAAAAAAATTAAAACAGACCCAACTTCAAGTATACAAACAAAGGCAAATACATTGATTACAGAATTAGTAACTAAAGAAATTATCACACCAGAACAAGGAAAAAAATTTAAAACCTACAATTCAGTATGTCCGAGAATTTACGGAAACCCAAAAATCCATAAAGAGAACATCCCTTTACGTCCTATAGTCTCAGGAATTCAAAGCCCTACAATGTACATAGCTGAGTTTATTGCACAAATTTTAGATAACGCGTACAACACGGAAAACCGGTATTATACAGGGGACACATTTAAGTTTGCCGAATTTATGAAAAATAGAAAAATTCCATTAAATTATAGAGTAGTATCATTGGACGTAATAAATTTGTTTGGGAATTGTTAGGGATAAATAGGACAGGCCTATTATGGATACGCACTGTATGCATGTCTGTAATGACTCACGTTGTCCCAGGTACCGCCGTACCGGTTATACCCGGTCGGACATCAGTGGTTAATCATGAGCCTTGCTGAACGCAGTGTTTATTGCTTTATAGTTATAAGTTATAGTTAATACTTATAACTAATTGTGTACATCTAACATGTGCCTCTAATATCAGAAGTGGAATTCGCCCATGCGATTTTTTTCTTGATTTACGAATTTCAGCGACATTTCAAGAACAAAGAAAACCAGACCGTATGCGTCATACTTGGTACATTGGAAAATTTACTCGAGCACGCAGGTTGTTGATTATATATAACTATGTGCCGGCTGGAAATCCTGACAAATTGCGATAATTTGTGCCAAGTTGAACCATAGCAATAGGCGGACTAAATTTCGGAGATGACTGTTTTGTGGGATGGAATTACGTAACTATTTGGTATTGTATCAGCTGTTTTTGATGTTTTAGGTCTGGTGAGTTTGTTTTTAATTATTGGAGTATCGTAGACGTACGTTGTTGGTTAATTTGGAAGCAGATTTATGTGAAAAAGGTGCGTGTTTTGATTATTTGACTCATGATGCTATGACGGATAGGTTAGATGTCATATGGGTGTCCGTTATATTTGTTTTTCGGTAATATAATGTGACAAACGCTAAATTCAATGTGCGTTTCCTTCTTACATGAACTGTTTTGAGTTTATTCTGTTGTTGGCCGATGTCATTCTGAAGTGTAACTTTATGCCGTTTTTCGGCGTACTTTTATTTTTGCCTCTGTAGACACGCTATGTGGAAAGAGAGCGTTTGTCGGTGCTGGGTTCGAGCAAATGGACTGAGCCTTTATAAGTGGCCTCAAACATTGTAGATACTTTATTGTTTTCAACGTTACTACTGTAAGACGTTTTAAAAGCCGTTAAGTAGAAGTGCAATTTTGTTTATCGTGTGACCCAAGATTTTGATTAGGTAATCGAATTTACATGTCTTTTCAATTTATAGGGGTAAAAATCAAAACGATTGTATTACTTCTATACAAAGTATCATATCTAAATCGTCATCGCTGACTAACTCTAACAGCTAGCTGGTTTTGGGTGTTTCAATTATTTTAGTTGTATAAATAACACCAACTTCAAAGCCAGTAATTATAATTGTACGACTGGCTGTACCTGAGTTTGAGATTTTAGCGTTTGCAGTTTGTGTATTATGGTTTGAACATTGAAAATTAATGTTCATCGTAAATCATAATTAGAGAATTGAAGTTTATAGCTTTGTGTAGGTACCTGAATCTGAGAATTTGGAGTTTGTGTTTTGGTGTATAATAATCAGACACTTATAAGATACTGTTCTTCGTGTGTTATAAATTGAGAATGGAAAGTCTTGTCTATCAAGTAATTGAGTATTGGTACTTATCAATGTTTTGTGATTCATAATTCATGAATCGTAAGTTTATGTTCTTTAGGTATTATAATTAGAGAACGGAAAACCCTTATGTTTTGTGTAACATATGTTGTGAAATGAATTGGCCTTTGCACATTGGGCAGATGAATAAGGTATGTGTGGTAATGGTTTAATTTTTTTTAGTTTTTTTTTAGTTTTGAGAGAAATATAACATCATTTTGTGCCAAATTACGGTTCCTGAGTTTGAGATGTAAAGTAAACCACATGTAGTTCCTGAGCTAGGAGCCGAAAACAGAAGATATAGAAATGAATAGTAAAGTCACCAGCATTGTTGTGAATATGTGAATGTTGATACGGCTCTAAACCTTAATAATAATAATAATAATAATAATAATAATAATAATAATAATATCCATTTATTGCCCAACAGAGAGACTCCACTTACAAGGCAATGTATATAAATTGTAAAAACACATTTAAAAGAATTTAAGAGTATGAATATACCTACAACTAAGAACACTAAAAAACTAACCATATACACTCATAACAGACCATACTAGGTAAAGAAATATGACATTTCCAACAAATGAACAAGACGAAGTAAATACAAAGCTGATCTAACCTAAAAAAACATTTCACGGTACTGGTCGCCATTAGCGTTACGGCACATTGCAAAAACAGGAGCGACACTTAAAACATTGGTGCGCATTCGCGGAAGGTAGAAGATATTCCGCGCACGTGAACCGGTACGTGGCACCAAAAAAGACACTCGCGAGAGTAAGTAAATGCTGTCAATTTTATTCTCGATCAGGTTCCACAAGAACCGCACGCCACACCTCTCCCGCCGCACAGATAAGGACGCCACATCATGTCGCACTAACAAAGACGCATAGTCATGTCCACGCTCCGGGTAAACAAACCTTGTTAAAGCAGTTATTGTGATAACTCTAAACTTGGTTAAAGCAGTCGGGGTTTGTTGTTGCCTTCTGGCGGATATCACACTGGGCTGGCGTACTGCGGTGTTGATGCTTGGGCCTTTGTTGCCTTCTGGCGGAGATCACACTGGGCTGGCGTACTGCGGTGTTGATGCTTGGGCGTTTGTTGTTGCCTTCTGGCGGATATCACACTGGGCTGGCGTACTGCGGTGTTGATGCTTGGGCCTTTGTTGCCTTCTGGCGGAGATCACACTGGGCTGGCGTACTGCGGTGTTGATGCTTGGGCGTTTGTTGTTGCCTTCTGGCGGATATCACACTGGGCTGGCGTACTGCGGTGTTGATGCTTGGGCCTTTGTTGCCTTCTGGCGGAGATCACACTGGGCTGGCGTACTGCGGTGTTGATGCTTGGGCGTTTGTTGTTGCCTTCTGGCGGATATCACACTGGGCTGGCGTACTGCGGTGTTGATGCTTGGGCCTTTGTTGCCTTCTGGCGGATATCACACTGGGCTGGCGTACTGCGGTGTTGATGCTTGGGCGTTTGTTGTTGCATGCTGGCGGATATCACACAAGGCAGATGTACTGCAGTGTTGATGCCATTGCGTTTGTAATAGTGCGAAATGATTAAGTTATTGTTTGTTTTGATTCTAGTTGTTTCAGTGACTGTGAGAGTCAGGAAAGAGCCGAGAGGATTGGGCCGAGAACGTCCCAACGTCAGGCTGGCCGTGTTAGGGATAAATAGGACAGGCCTATTATGGATACGCACTGTATGCATGTCTGTAATGACTCACGTTGTCCCAGGTACCGCCGTACCGGTTATACCCGGTCGGACATCAGTGGTTAATCATGAGCCTTGCTGAACGCAGTGTTTATTGCTTTATAGTTATAAGTTATAGTTAATACTTATAACTAATTGTGTACATCTAACATGTGCCTCTAATAGGAATATTTCGAGGGAATTAACAATTAAAGTTATTAAGGCGAAATGGGATAGTATTAAGAACTTTGCAAACAACATGACCGAAACACATTTTATTAAACTTATAACGTTTGTGCTAGATAACAATGCCGTGCCCTAAAAACAGAAAGACATCAAATTGTATTTTACCACACTTATACCACTTCAAAGCTATATACAAACACCAAAGATGCGATACCTACATTGTTCCAGAGCAACTTGGTCTATAGAGTTGATTGTAGCTGTGGACACCAATACGTGGGTGAGACCAGACAGTATTTAAAGAATCAATTACAACAGCACGGAGCGTCACTAAGAAGGTTAGCTGCGGGTTCGCTCACAGAAGGTCAACACACTGGAATCACCCAACATATTGCCAATAACCCTGACCACCATATGATCTTCGATTCCTGTAAAATCATTGATAGAGAAAGGAATTACCACAAACGTCTATTTAAGGAAGCGACACATATTTACCTGACTGAGCGTACCCTAAACTTAAAATCGGACGTTGCAGACCACGTTGTATCCACGGTATATGCTCATCTCATCACGCAGATCGATAATAGCGGTTAAATTGTGTGTGTGTGTGGTGTTGTTATTGGTTGCATTCAGCAGAATCTATCGGTACCGGACCAATACCAACCGATTTACGATACCGATCCGATAGATTCTGCTGAATGCGACCATTGTTGACGTATGCTTGTTTGTTTACGTTTGCGAAATATGTTAGGTTAGGCCATGTCACCCACGGCGTCGCCAATAGATGGCGTTGGGCGACCACACGGCGACCAGATAATTTTATTACCAACTTAATCTGTGTTCACAGCCAGTGTTGTTCTACATTTTGCGTCCGCCATTTTACCTTGTAATAATTTGATAGTGATAACCGGCGAATTTAGTATTGTAATTGTCCAAATAATAATTAAGAACTTGTCTTGTCGTGAACCTCAGTCCAGTGATGTTTTGTACCCTTCAATGTTTAACAATTTTATATATTTGACTCTCTCACCTGACGTTGCGAGTGAGTACTACATCATTAATTATCCGTTTCATTTAACTAATCATCATTTTAGTTATATAGGCCCTGAAGATGCCTAAGATAGTAGGTGAAACGTTGGCAATGCTACGGAAGTAGGTTGAGAATAAACGCATTAGACTAATTAGCGCAAACTGTGTTTTCTTTCACACACCCGACAACTGAATAGTCGATAGCTGTACTTACGTAGATAACAATTATTTTTCATACAGGGACAGTCACTACCCACCAAACATCGAAATATAACTGTAACATTTATACAACATTTTTCTGTAACTTTGTAACTTGTAATGTTATATAACCAGTAATATAACTGTTACATTTATACAATGTCCTATGTCCTACCGCGGATATACCGGGTGGTCGTTTTAACTTGAGACTACTAAATATGTCGTGAAATATGCATGGTACGACAAAAGTGTCTTTAATAAACTTGTAGGACTCAAAGGGGGAAATGAGATGACGATATCAGTTTCGTTCCAGATGGCGCTGCAATCGGTGAAAATGAGGCTAACTTCATTTTTTTAAATGGGAATACCCAAATTTTTTATCAAATTATGATTTTACGCTAAAAAATAACAATCTTTTGTCTAAAAATTTTTTTCGTACGATGCATCTCTTAAAAGTTATTGACGATGGAAGTTTGTGGCGGCTGCGGTAGTTACGACCGCTGCCACTGCATGGGAAGCGCTCGCCGTCTGGCAGTCAAAGCGTCGACTTAGTAGACACTCATGGTACAACGTAGGAAGGTATGTGCGTAACCGGGACACGTTTTGGTTTCTCGCGCGTTGCGCCGTCATGCGCATAGGGTTTGTTTAGGCAAGAAAAAAATGCATCGTACGAAAAAAAGTTTCAGACAAAAGATTCTTCTTATTTAGCGTAAAATCATAAATTGATAAAAAATTTGGGTATTCCCATTTAAAAAAATTAAGTTAGCCTCATTTTCACCGATTGCAGCGCCATCTGCAATGAAACTGATATCGTCATCTCATTTCCCCCTTTGAGTCCTACAAGTTTAGTTAAGACACTTTTGTCGTACCATGCATATTTCACGAGATATTTAGGAGTCTCAAGTTAAAACGACCACCCGGTATAACATTCCAATTTGTTACATATTTGTAACAATTGTGTTATATTTTTACAACGTTTATACAACATTTTTTGTAATATTTCAGCCACATTTAAACGACAGATTAGCAACATTTTTATAACATTTTAACAACGTTTAAATTACATGTTGGCAACAGTCTTTGTAATATTTTAACAACGTTTAAATTACACTTCGGCAATATTTTTTGTTATATTTTAACAACATTTAAATAACATTAATTAAAACTTGTTGGTGCTGTTCTTCCTTGTATGTCTATTAAAATATACTGTTGCTATATGTTTTAGCTACACAGTAGCCATGTTCAGGCAAAAGTAGTGACTTCTCACAATGGTACACTGGACAAAATTTTGGTATCTTGCAGCATCCCTGGTCAAACAATCAATTAAAATAAAATCAAAAAACAAAGCTAGTAGTCGCACGTTCTTGGACGAGAACGTGCCACCACGAGCTTCGTAATTTGATTTTATTTTAATTGATTGTTTGACCAGGGATGCTGCAAGAAGCCAGAATTGTGTCCAGTGTTCCATTGTGAGAAGTGACTATTTTTGCCTGAAGATGCCTACTGTGTAGCTGAAACATGAAGCAAAAGTATATTTAATAAACATACAAGGAAGAACGACACCAAGAAGTTTTAATTATATACTGTACCTGGTACTTGCGGAAACCCAACACATTTAAATAACAGATTAGCATCATTTTTTAAAATATTTTTGCAACGTTTACAAGTTAGCAACATTTTCTGTAATATTTCAGTGATGTTACATTTTATATTTTTGTGTTTCATAATATACTTACCTAAAACGTTTGTAAAGGGGATTGCAATCCTGTCATTTTATATACTTGTTTTGTGTTGTTATTTATCATACAAGAGCCAGATGGCAATACAGAAATGTTACATTAAAGGGAACATCTTGTATTAAATAGGTATGTTGTATGTACCTTTATCAGTATAAACATTTAGTGATTGACAAAACAAAAATATAAAATTATAAGACCCGCAACGTTATGGATATTAGGTATACTATTACAATTACTTTACAATAATTCAAGTAACAGTACTTTATTATAAACAAATAAATAAAAAGAACATTCTACTTATAAACTAATAAAATAAAATAGTATGAATAAAAAATAATAAAATCAAAAATATTAATTTTATCGATTCACCCTGTTTTGAGAAACGCAGCCAGTCTGCTACTATGAGTTCAAAATTTCGGTCCATGTTGTCTCTAAAGATAGACTGAGCTGCTCCTGCAAATACATAAATCAATCAGTTAATTAACCATAAATGATGTCTATTCATGGTTGTTTTTCGGTGAATAGATAAATGTATAGTGTTCAAGGAATCTATTAGATTTGCCTGATTGGCTAACTGAACCTAAATACAGTACAACTATAAATTATTTTGTTTTACATTTTGTTATAATTTATTATTAGCACCTAATACAGGTATTATTTCTATGTGCAGCAGGTATCTATAGTCGGCTAAGATCCGTAACATTTCCTGCATTACTCAATAATTATCTCCAAAAGTATTGAACACTGTGTTTGGACGCGCATAATACTAACCGCATAATACTTCAACAAAACCATGTTTACAGCTTTTAACACATATACAGTGAATAAAACAAAAATCTATAGACAAGATTGTTAATTATAAACCGTACAAATTTTGAATTTTTGGTCCAAACAGTTTAGGCGAAAAAAATTGTAAAGACGAGTGCTATTTTGAAAATGCACAAATTTGGTACCTTTTTATACTCCTCTCATGCTCTTGTATTGTACCAAGTGTCAGAAAATGTTGATACTCGACATGTCACATAGAAATGATTCAGATGTATAATAATATTTATTTCATTTTTTCTTGAGTTGAAACGTTATGAACATGAAAACAAAGGGGTCAGTACTTTTGAAACTGATAGTAATTGCATAACCTATTGGGTTACTATTTAACTAATTGGCATGATCTCTAAGTTATTATGTTTTATTATTAAGGTGAAAATTTTATGAAAATACATACATACCTACATTTTATAATTCCCATTAGTCTAAGGTCGGATATTCTGAAGTTGTCCTTTTGGTCTGTCCACGATACCCCACGTTGTCAGGCACCATCTAACCATGTCTTTAAAGTTAGAACCTCCCAACTTCTTGAGTTTGGTTATCTGAAATGTTTACATGATTTTATGATACAAAAATAAACAAAAAGTGTAGCCAAACTTAATGGGTTGCAACTTATGATATTTAGATGAAAAAGGTGATTTATCTAAATACCTACTTTGCTTTGGCGAATTTTTCCTAAACTACTTTTCCGGTTACTTGCATACACTGGAAAAGATTGTTATATCAGTTTGGGCATAAGTCTTCAAAAATAAAGGTAGGTATTTGATAAGACTTAAGAGTAAATGTCAGTCACCGGCCTCGAAAGTTAGAGGAAACTGAGGGGCGAGAGGAGGGAACAAGCCGCGCCCATTGTACACTCCGCAGAAAATGCAGAAACACTTATTAGGGAATGCCGGCTTCACTTTGAACAAGGGCTGCGGCGAAGATCAAAGGAGCCGGCGGTGTTGACTGGCGCCGAGCCAGTCTACGGCACCGTCGCTTTTATTCCGTTTACTAATAATTTTGTATTTGTAATTCTATCGCATATAGGCTGATATTCACACATAATATACTTATGTTCTGAAATGCGTTTCTTGTATATTTTAAATGCAAATACAATTCCACAAAATAATACAATGATACAAATTAATTAATTGCTTTATTATAACATTCCTATTTTACTACTAACTATGGTCGAACATTTTACGTTTTGTATGTTGAAAAAATTTAGTTTTGCTAAAACAGAGGTTTACTTACATAAATCATTTATTACTTTACATTTATTATTAGACAATAAAACATTTATTATTAACTAATATTCAGTTAGCTCTGAGGTAACGAACAGCATGGTTCGCTAAGACAGAAATTATGAACTTTGACTCACGGCATAACCCGGTAACTACCTATTTATCTTCTAAATGATTCTGGCCGTATAAGCATTTGTACTAAGTTACTTATTTAAAACCATTTAACGTTTTCTTTGTGCATCAATAATCAAATGTTCAAATGATCAAATGTCTCGTTCATACTTAGCAGAGATCGATACTTTCAGGTAAAACACACCTCATAAAAATTCCAATTTTTTCACTATGTTCACTAACCAAAAGTTATCTCTTTTGAATTTTTTATCGCTCCACTTTTAATTCTTTAGCGGGTGACGCAAGTAGGTGTAAATATAGTATTCCTATTTTAATACTAGCTACAGTTCATTTTGAAATTTTGTTAGGTAATATAGGTACTTCACTTTTGATTGTATGTGAAAAACTAGCGATTTCGATAAAACAGGCAGCTGTATTTATATGTATAAGTCATTTATTATATATTAAATAAACACATGTACAAATATTTTAAAATATAAATAACAAATGTCATTTACGTCTGCAATGGCATCTGAAAATAAATACAAATTAAATTAGAATAACCAGTTATTTACATATTTAGAAATTAAGTAGTTTCAGCTTATGCCCTGCATCAAAAGTCATATTTGATGACGTTTCGCGAACCACAGGTGTCTTGAGAGCGAATTGAAATTGAATTACATAGTTAGCCAATATCATTTTGCACTGAAGTTTGTAGTTCATAAAACGTTAGCAATTATGAATTTTCATTCTTAGCACCCTAGCCGTGAAAGCCTTCGTACTTAATTATATTTAATTACCATTTTACTTTTCCTTTGCGCATCTATTATATATAGCGGGTCACGTATATTCATGGTTCTGGTGTAGCGGGGATCAATAATTTCGGGTAAAAGACAATCCATATAAAACTTTACTAATTTGGGTTCCATATTGTCTAACCAGAAGTTTCCATCTCTTTCGATACGTTCTACTTTTAATTTAGTGTCGGGGGACGTCCACACAGCTAATAAACATGCTTCTTTTTGGGTGATTCGCAACTGTCCCTGTATTTGATAATACCAGCTATGGTGTGTGTTTAACTCGATGTTTTTAGTAGTTTTGTTTTCTCTCCAAATTGTTATTTTTTTTTGTTGTATTGCATCGTTAATTTTCATATTAAATGCTGAATATGGACATTTAATTTCAACTAACGTCTCTCTGTTAATTATTCCATCAGGTGATGCTCCCAAAAAATGAAATTCGGCATCTACAAATAATCCGCAGTTTTCTATTTGTACCTGTAATTGTTTCTCCAATTGTCGCAATGCTATTGTCTCGTAGTGTTTGCCGTGCTCCAATGATTTAGCTGAAATAGTATTTTTGTACAATAGATTTTTTACAATTGAAGAACAACTTGTTTGCGGTCGCTTTCTACAAACTGCAAAGAAGTTAGAAGCAGTTATCATGTTTCGACGTTCGTCAAACCAAAGTTCGCTGCCTGACTGCAAACGGGTTTCCAATTCAAGCTGTGCTCTTTCTTCGACGGATTTATGAATGTCGCAAAGATGTTTTTTTTTCCTAATTTCAAATTCTTCACTATCCATGTCCGGTTGTTGACAGTGGCTACCATAATCTGATTTATCCAAGGTACTCGATTTATTTGAAGTACGCGTTTTATGCTCCTTTCTGAAGATCTGCGATCTTGCGGAAATTTTGCGCCGACGGATCTCATTTATCATCATTCTCGCAGTACTTTTTCCTGTTGTTGTCTTGTGCAGTGTGTGGTGAGGCAAACCCTTACTATTGTGAGCAACAACTGCGGCATAACATCGCGTTTGGTATGAATATCCCTTTGAATAATTAATTCGTTTACCGCCCACATATTTGGCGATGATGGAATTGAATTGCTCCACAATGTTGCTGTCGATGTCGTGAATCAAACTTTTAGCAAGGTACGATAATTGCGCCTGTATGCCTGATAGTCTTGCATAAAATTCGGTGCACGCTTTCAGTCCTATAAATAAGTTACGTTCTACGGTGTCATCTTGTTTACTGCAGAAATATTTATCGCATGCAGCATGGTCGCCAAATACATGGTTAATGCTGTTATTTATATTTCGCTTCAAATTAACAATTTTTTGGTCCTTCGGTATTTTGGATTTTTTATGATGGTTTACAGCACCTACAACGGCTTTTCGTAATCTCAAGATTCGCTGTGATAGTAACTTTCGGTACATCAGTGGGAATCGAGTATCTGAAGTCATCTGTTTTAATTTATTACAATAATTTCTTAAAACATGATTGCGACATTCGATTTTTTCGATTTTTGACCCATATGGATTAGAATCGATCAATTTTTTATAGGTACTGCTATCTCCATCTGCTATAAGCGTAGTGTACTTTAATCCATGAAGTTGAATGCTTTGTTTGAACCCTTCTACGATAATGGCAGATTCCATACCAGTAGACGCCCCTACATAATTTTTAAAGCATGTGTGTTCCTTAGGATCTACATTTTTGCTGCTTGCCTGAGCACATAAAAAGCAATATTTATTTTTCACTCCAATATACAAGACTTCTCCAAACTGATGGCCTACTATTGCCGCAGCTCCAGACAGAGCGCTATAATTATTTCTATAACTCCTCTTCGACCAGCAACCATCCGCAACTACAGCTATACACGGCACACCATCTTTGTCTACCTGCCCATTCCGAATTGCATATTCAGCTTCCTTTTTCCCGGCTTCCTGCATTTTGACTACTGCGGTTTGTTCCCAACCTTTGCTGATGACGGTATGATACTTTTTGTATGTATTAGCAGTCATGCATGGAACATTTAAAGTTGTTAGCAATTCTTGTAGATTATAGAAACCTCCACCAATCGACATTATACCTTCAACGGCTAAGGTATTTATGTCATCCACGTCGTATTCAGGAATGTTGTTGGTGCGCCTGATAAATTTCTCATTGCACATATTACACTTAAATGTTATGAGAGAATTTAATCCTTCACATTTCTCATGTGTAATACTGATGTTCTTTAATCCACAACTAAACTTAGGGTTGTGTGAATCTAATTCTTGCATTTGTTGAAAGAAATAATGTAGATCAATAATTCGGCGGCCATCGATCAGAATTGGAGGTTTTAGCTACAAAGAAAGCATTTATTTGTTTATGTATTTATATGTATGTATTATCTAGCATCTCAACTGTGGACATACATTCAGGCGCATGCCAAACAGGGTTGGCCGCCGTCCCGTGATCCCTATAACCGTATGACTCCCCCATATGGTGCGAATGCATACTTAGCTCTCCCCTTCCTACCATTTCCTCTCCCTCGCCCACTTGATGGGGAGACATACGGTATAGGTATCTGAGCTGCGCCAGGTCCGACATGGCTTGTAATATAATGGAAAATGGAATAGATACAGGTGTACCACCCTTTTACCCAAAGGTAAATGTCATACTAAGTATTTTTATTCATACGTATCTATCTGTGTTTTCAACTCCGTAAAAATTTACCAGCATTTGAAATATTAGCAAAACAAAGAACAATTTATAATATAATACATATCAAATAAAGAATAACATCATCAATACACATTTAAATAATAAAAAGTAAATAAATGTAAGTAGAAAATTACAGTTAAAAAAATTGAATAAACAAATGAATAAGTAAATAAATTAATATGAAAGTGTTTAGTGATTTTTTTCTCGAAACTAAATGTCATTCAGAGTAAAAAGTTTCAGATGGATTATTGCTTTTTTCGGTTCCTTATGAAGTTAGAGCCATTTATTATACGGTTTTGCATATTGTAATGTATGTATTTCCACAATAAACATTATTATTATTATAAATAAAATTGAAAACAGCTGTAAATTTTAAGTATGTAGTTGAAAAAATAAGTCCATATAAACTTTTTTATTGAATATAGTATTGCCCATCTAAAATATATATATATATATATACGGAAAGAAGTAGGACAACCTGTATATTCCTGGAATGAAGCAATCACCCCAAGGACCCTAATATTGCGATAATGAAATTTTGACAGAATCAAATAGCTTTGTGTTGTTTACCTGATTCCGTCAAATGCTCGCTCATTTTTATACGTGCTCCTAAATGTATGCCCACAAGTATATTTGCTGACTTGTATATTAGAAATTCTACGACTATCCATATTTCCATACCTGATGTTCAGAGGACGAGTGAGGTGTATTATCACGTTCAGGCGTTTTGTTACTATCTGTCGACGAGCAGGCGATGGGTGCATCAGATTCCTGTACGAGTAGAAACAACAGGTTAACAAATGTTGAATATATGCACGGTAACCCTTTCTTGACTTACGTAAATATAATGTTGTGACAATTCGCCGATATTCGGTATTATTGGTGGCTGTAATGATAACACACATATAAATGAATTCGAATATTTTAGTCATTATACATTTCAGTACATATTTTCTTACGTTTTCTATTTCCATTCCAATACTTTTGTTTTGATCATTTCTTGTATTTGCGTTTTTTTAATAATGCTCGAAATAAATAGATGCTTTAATTGAATAAAAAATCACGACACAAGAACCGAAGTATTCTTATAAGTAAATGCTAAAAGTTTACAAGAAAATATATATTTTTGGTATATTTTTTCTAGTAAATTGATATTTATTTATTTTATTGCATTACTTTTATATAAATACGCTTATATATAAATACGCGCATACAGTAGACTCTCTAACGCGGTTCCTACAACGCGACTTCCTACCAACTCGCTTGCGAATACATCATATCACGCGATTATCGTACAACTCAGATAGTCAACATTTGCGATCCTCAAATTCCTATAACGCGTTTTTATAAAACGCGTAGTAGTATTATACCGCCTTGTAGGAGAGTCTACTGCGTGCATACGTTGTGCAATTTAAATTTTACTCTTCAAATATGTTGAAGTATCTTGTAAATAAAGCCTAGTCCCCTAGTCCATCGGATGTCAGACTTAGGTTCAACGCAAAAAAAAATACTTCGTAAATGATGTACCGCAAGCAATCAATCAATACTGTGTATTGTCACATTTACATATATATATACTTACCAGATGACATGACGTATTAGGCGCAAGACCTTCTATCAACGGATGTATAACTATAACACCTTTCGAAAAGTTTTTTGAAACATACGGTAATCCCGCACGCTTACACCTACAACAGAGTATTGCCCAAATTAACTAGCGGAGTGTGCGTTTGTGTACGATATAGACAAGGAAATATTTGTATTATAATTAGACTACACGTATAATATCTACATATACACTTACCGCAGGTACTGTCGCAAGTTGTTAATCTTTTTAGACCGCGGGGCACATAAAGGCAGCCGATTTTTTAGTTTGCCCATATTGCAAGCGTTCGTTACTACAAAACAACAAGTGGAACTAAAGTCAGTTTCTGTTGTGCCGAAATTCAGTTGCGGAAAAACATGCAGTCTTAATTTCTAAGCCGGTCGTTGCAATCCATTTAGGTACTCAGACGGCTGGCGCCACAAGCACGGTAAAATTTATTTTGCTTGGGAGTGTACCAGTTGAATTTGATTGGTCGAAGCGAGTGATGTGGCATTTGTCCCACAGATGGCTGCACCGTACGACGGTATTCTCGTCTGATACACGTGTTCAAAAAAGCAAGGATTAAGTCGTTACAACATTCATATTTTGCTGCGATTTTTTTTACATAAGTTCACGAAGGTTCAATACAAAATGTTGTAATATTGCTTTTTTGATATTTAGCTCTGATTTGGAATAAAAAAATAACAAAAATTACCAATTATTGGCTTCTTTAGAAAGATTTAAAAGAAAAACTATAACAAAAATGAAAAAAGTGGCATTAGTAGCCTCTGTGTTATACCTTTATCTATAATTTAATATATTACATGTGAATATTAACTCACAACTAAGCTCAGTATGTTTGCTTTTATGTAGTGATGTTTTGTAGTACGCTACTACCTCTAGTGATTCCTCTTAATTAATATAATTCTTAATCTTCTAAGGAACATATTTCTAGAAAGATCTATCACAAACGTTTCTATTGCCCAATCGTCAGTGGCAGAACTATAAGTGTGTTAGCCTATGTGCAGAGAGGGGCAGTGTGGGTCCCCACTTCAGTCCTTGCCATGATTTTTGCCATGTTCGTTTCAACGCACTACATAGGAAAAAATTACATGTAAAAGTTGCACATTCTATCTTTATTATTCCATTTATAAAATATAAAACTTGAATAAAATGTGTTCAGGATTCTTTTGTTTAGGATTTCTTTGTAAACAAAACAGACCCCAAAACAATAAAAAATCTAGTAATTAGATTTTAATGTACTTATGTTTTTTTTTTACTTTTTGTCGGGTCTGTAATGTTTATGAAGAAATCCGAAACAAGTTCTATCAAAGTTTATAAAATTCTTTTTTTCTTGAGATAAATTATATTTTTATAATTTTTCCTTTTTTTCTTATGCTGTGATATGCATAGATAAATCCTGAACACATTTTATTGAAGTTTTATTTTATAAAACCAATAATATCAACAATTTAACATTTGACATGTACATAATGTTGTGTCTTCAAACGTGACATATTCGATTATGTTATCCTGAATTTTGGATCAAATCTACTACTCAGCTGAAATAAAGTAAAAATGCAAGGTGCAATGAGACGTCTTCAACAACCAGCTCTACTTTCCAACCTTGGGTTTGTTGGTCAAAAAATGAAACAAAAAAAAACAAAACCCAATAAAAGTCTGCTAATGCGGAAAATCGTGGAAAATAATATGACCTAACTTCATCATAATATTACCAACGACCTGTGCCATCACCTCGACCTACGCAAAATATTTCTAACCTTAAAATTCTACTTAACTGTAGTTCTAAATATCTAATCGTTATTACTTATCATTATTTAGGTATACTGTATACATACCTGATTTTCTGGTTCCAAATTCGCAAATCGTTAACACCACGATGCACAATACACAACTTTTCGTGGTCTAATGCGGTTATGGCCGTCGGTGACGGCATTGTAACGATTGTGACGGGCGACGGCTGCAGATGGCTGACGACCGACGGGTGTGCGTAGGACAGAGACAGAAACTCGACTCGAACTCGGGTATGTCCCGGCAAGGTGGCGCCGGCCACGTGTCGATACGCGCTCGGTGCTACGCACATTGAATCGCACTATATCTACTATTTTTATAACACATATTCATAAATAATTATAAATTATAGGGGCGTTACATAGCTTGTATTATCGGTACGTGGTATTCAGATGTGGCATTAACGTAAAAAAGAAACGTACCTAAATGAAATGTTGTATTGCGATTGTAAAAGAATTCTATATGAATGTAGATAAAATGCTGTCAATGAAATGTTGTATTGATGTTGTAAAAGTATGTTGTATTAATGTAGATAAAATGTTCTTAACAAAATGTTGTTTTGCGAATGTTTCATCAACGTTGTATAAACGTAACAAAAATATGTTACAAAAGTTACTTTCATACAATGTTACAGAATGTTGTCGCAATATAACATGTTTAGCGGGTATTTACAAATATTTGGTTGTGCTATGGGGTCGAGGCTGAGTCCAATTCTTTCTCAATACGTTATGGATTCACTACTTGATGAGTGTTTACCTAAATTGTCTTTTGAGGTTCCCTTTATAAAAAAGTTCGTTGATGATCTGATAGCAGCGGTACCTGAGAATGGCATTGAAGAAATGTTGAAAATATTCAATAAATACGACAATACCTTAAAGTTTACTCTAGAAAGGGAAGATAAAAGCAGTAGTGTGCCATTCTTAGATACTAAAATAATTAGAGATCCAGAAGGAAATTTAAAGCTAGACTGGTATCAAAAACCAACTTCGTCAAACAGATATATAAATTACTATTCACAGCATAGCATGGGAGTAAAGGTGAATTTTATAAAACAACTAAAAAAACGCATAACGCTTATAAGCAATCAGGAATATGTAGAAAATTTTTTTAAAAGATTGGAGTCGGTTTTGGCAAAAAATTCATACCCAAGAGCACTAATCACAAATATACTTTACAGAACGTCAAATTTGGAAAATAATACAATAGCAAATGAAAACATGAATAGAAGTCAAAGTGTTAATAATTTACAAAACAAGAAATATGAGTCAATTATCGACGGGATGTCATATTAGAATCGCAAGCCAATAACAACTGTCGAAAACTGCGATACTTTTACTATCCAAAATGAATTCTTTTCTATCTTTATCCTTACGTCAGAATATTTTTTTTAAAATGAATGTTTTGACATTAGTTGCAATTTTTGCCCCGCGCATTTGTTACCCGGCCCCGCGCATTTGTTTGCACCCGGCCCCGCAAAAGCTTAGGCCGGCCCTAGGAATTCGACTGGGAGACGTAATAATACTACTGTTTACTCATTGAGCCAAGCTTTCGGCGTGTATTTCTATCGCCTTCTTCAGGGCACTATAATGATAACATATACACAACTCATTACATCACATTCCACTAAACAATAGGCTAAAATGACTTACATGATTTTTGAGGTTACGTTATAAACTGGCCATCCTAAACTAAAAAAACGCATAACGCTTATAAGCAATCAGGAATATGTAGAAAAAAATTTAAAAAGATTGGAGTCGGTTTTGGCAAAAAATTCATACCCAAGAGCACTAATCACAAATATACTTTACAGAACGTCAAATTTGGAAAATAATACAATAGCAAATGAAAACATGAATAGAAGTCAAAGTGTTAATAATTTACAAAACAAGAAATATGAGTCAATTATCGATGTAACAAATTTAACTAACAAAATTATAAGAATCTTTGGTCAAGAAAATATAAGGATAGCAAAGAAAAGTATCAAGACAGTAAATTCATTATTCAGTAAACTTAAAGACAAAACCCCTCCCTTAATGCAATCAAATGTGATTTATCGGTTACAATGTTCGGATTGTCAGTTGTTTTATGTCGGACAAACTTCACAACTTGTCAAATCAAGAATATCAGGACACAAAAGTGATAGTAAACACAATCAGCAGAGATGTACTTTGGCGGCACATGTCAATGACAACGACCACAAAATAAATTATGATGAGGTAAAGATATTGGATAGAGAAACAAATTATTTTAAAAGATCGTTTTTAGAAATGTATTATATACATAAACATAAAGACTCAATGAATAAAAGATCAGATATACAGAATTTGAGTAACATCTACACTTCTATTGGAATATAAAACAAAAAAAGAAAACAATAACAGCTTATTTGAAAACGCAATCACTTTTTAATTGTCAATGGTTAACAACCTTTTAGTTAGTTCTGTAAACAAAGTCACCAGGGTTGAAGTGTTGGCAATAGTACTTGTGTTTAAGGAAAAAATACCATATGTCACTGATATTTTTAGTTTTAATACACCGACAAGGAATTTCACTCCAGTTAAATATTAATAAATTTAGTTCATGTCAGTATTGTTAGTTTTAAAACCGTGTTTACAACAAATTGTACAACAGAAATAACGTGAGGAAGTGTTGGTTGGTGAATGCTAGGATGGCCAGTTTATAACGTAACCTCAAAAATCATGTAAGTCATTTTAGCCTATTGTTTAGTGGAATGTGATGTAATGAGTTGTGTATATGGTATATATTATAGTGCCCTGAAGAAGGCGATAGAAATACACGCCGAAAGCTTGGCTCAATGAGTAAAGAGTAGTATTATTACGTCTCCCAGTCGAATTCCCATTAGTCAGCAACTTAACTATATATATATATATATATATACATATATATATATATATATATATATATATAGAAAATTAAACACATACTGATTTCTTTTTCAGCCACATCCATCCTTACCACCATACCACATGGCGCCTCGTATGAGACCACCCATAATATATAATAACAGGATAGTAAAACTATACACGCCTACTGCTTACACTACCACTACTGCTACTGTGGGTACTGAAACGACAACAGCTACGATTGCAGGATCTCCTGATTCCACAATAACTTCACCGATCATTAGCAGTAGTGCAGTTCAAGAAAAAGACTTGAATACGATGAACATAGACGATAGTGATGAAGATTGATGGAGGATATTGATGCGTGTATAATAATAATATACATACTTTAATATATAATTTGTATACTATTTTTATGATAAATGAATAGTTTGAGTAATACGAAAAATTATTAAAGAATCTAAAAAAAGTGGTGTTTGAAGTTGATATACAGGTTAGAAATTTCGTAAATTTTTTACTTTATCATACGCAGTATGGGAAAGTATTGTAATCGAACCGAAAAAAAATGGGATTTTAGCGGAAATAGGTCTTTTTGGGTCCCCTGAACATTTTTGACCAAGGTACAAACATATGTCTGTGTGTGTGTGTGTATGTGTGTGCCCGATTTTTGTGACGACGATTCCAGAGAAACTACTAAAGGTATCGGGACGAAAGTTCATATTTAGAAGTTTCATGACCACACAGAGCTGAAAAGCTTTTGGTTCAAAAGGGTCCAAAACAAGGGGCTATTTAGTCTTAGGATTTTTCAACGATTTTGCAAATGAGCCGTCATTTCTGTAATTTCGTCAAAATAGATATATAATAAATTAAACTAGACGAAATTTTGTATAATTTGTCTTTAACATTTTTTGGTAAAATTAATAGTTTAGCTACAGGAGCAAATTTTATTTGATGGAAATCGTGCTTGCATTCATTGTAGGTACCCAGGATATTTTGAAACTTTTTACAGTATTCAGAACGTCAGCGGTTGCAAAACGACAATTCAACACGCAAATGCATGGAGAATGCGATTAGGAGGAGAAACACGCGCGTACGTACGCTGTGTGAAACAATATTGAAACATCTTGCGTCAGCCAAGTCTTATTTTCTTTATACGTATAATTAGTTCGGATAAACTGAAATCGAAAAGATTCAGATTGGTACGTGACGCAAAATTCATTAACAAGTTTATTGAAATCAATTCTATTTAAAATATTCAATATTCTATTTATAATATTTATTATATAATATTATATTCAATAATCTGTAAAATTCAATAAGAAATAAAAAATCTGATGTGGCCAGGCACATGACTTTATCATACAATATATAAAATTAATAGTTTAGCTGCATGAGAATCTATTCCATTGAGATAAATCGTAGGTATTCTCAAAGCATCAGCATTTGACACTACCTACACTACGTCATTAGAATAATAGTTATTTATGTCACTAATGTCGAAAGTACGGAATAGCGCGACGAGCGGTGATGCGGCGCGTCACCGAAGGCGGAGAGTCGCCGTCGCATATGAGCGAGTCGGCTATCTAGTTTTTGGCAGGAGCGACATCAACGTTTATTGTGTTGCTTTTTAAGAAATACGTATTTAAAAAAATAAATGATGTCTGTATAGTACATGCTAGGTTGGTTCCACTTTGACGAAACGTCAAGTTTAAAGGTGCGTTCCAATTGGTAGGTAATGGTAGCTAATGGCGGTGGTAAAATACGAAATTATAGTATTTCTTACATTACGTGATAATGACACATATTAGTTTGCATGTACATAAACATGACTCACTATCAATGTTCTATTGGAAATACTATAACGGCGTCTGCTACCACTGCCATTGTCACTAATGAAAACGCACCTTAAAAGGGTAATTCAAATTCTGACAGATTTATATTTGTTCATGACACATCCCTACCAACATACTAAAATAAAACTACACTCATCGCTAAACTTTATTTATAATTTTCTCAATGTATCGTTTTTAGAATTAGATATAAAGACGGGTTGATATTTCTTATCAACAAACAATCAAATTGGTGATCTTACTTTATTTGAAATTTGTATTTTATAATTTGCCGCAGTACAGCGGCAACGTTCCATAGTGGTTTTCCAACCTCTGATGAGATCAGCTGTTTTCGAATGTGACAACACAAAAAAATATTTGTCAAAATCCTGGCTACTATGTAATTTCATATCAATGCATATGCGACCGATCTCGATCAAATAGAATTTGCTCTTGAAGCCAAACTATTAATTTTACCAAAAAATTTCGTAGGCATAAATTATTCAAAATTTCCTCTACTTTAATTTATTAATTAATTAATTTGTCGAAATTACTGAAATGGCGGGTCATTTCCTAAATCCTTCAAAAAAGCTTAGAATAAACTAAAACGCTAAACTATGAATTTTACCAAAAAATGTCATAAACATAAATTATTCAAAATTTCCTCTACTTTAATTTACTATTTAACTATTTTGACGAAATTACAGAAATGGCGGCTCATTTGCAAAATCCTTGAAAAAGGCTTAGAATAAACTACCAGTTCCTTTGGACCCTTGTGAACCAAAAGCTTTTCAGCTCTAAGTTTGGTCATAAAACTTCTAAATATGAACTTTCGTCCCGATACCTTTAGTAGTTTCTCCGGAACCGTCGCCACAAAAATCGTTTACACACACACAGACATACATACACACACACACACAGACATTTTTTTGTACCTTGGTCAAAAATGTTCAGGGGACCCAAAAAGACCTATTTCCGCTAAAATCTCAATTTTTTTTTTCGGCACGATTACAATACTTTACATACTGCGTATGATAAAGTAAAAAGTTGAATATCGCCCAGCCAAAGTTGATGGACAAAAACATTTTTTTGATACCAAAATTGGCTTCTGAGTGTCAGAATATATGTAAGATATACAATGTGGGCCAAAAAAACTATACAAAGGTGCAATTACTCATATTTCCAAAATTACACGTAAATTCAACCTAGCATTTCTTTGAAAAACTAATTGCTTATGTCGAAAACATACAATATTCGCAATTCCACTTCTTTTTTGAGTCAAAACGGCAAAAAACGATGTTTCAACATTTCACCCTGTATACAAAAAAATCACCATGTATACGATGCTATGAAATCTCTACTGTCTCTTTTGACCAAAAGAAATAAATGTGATTTCACTCATTACCTACTAATTTTATTACACCTTTCATTTCACATTAAATTGACCCGATGTTATCAGAAATGTTGCATAGCCAAGCATAAAGCAACATTACTTTGGATTCAAACGTTCTGTTATTGCGAGTATGGTATCTTCACACAACAGTCATTAAAAATTTGTACCGTTTTTTTGGCCCGGCGTGTATAAGTATATAATATAATGTAATATATATGTAAGAATACAAAATTTCGTCTTTCTATTTATTGTGATAGCAAAGTTATTCAAGACCAAGACCCTCTATATCCTGTCATGCCTTATTATTCGGTTATATTATTTTTTCACTAGATGGCAGTAGCCTTCCGCGTTGTATAAAATGTGATATGTTTGCCAATACTCGACAGTGTAGAAATTTAAACTCAATTACCTAATAATAAGTCGTTAAAGAGAGTTTCCTAATCACAGTAGATGACACCGAACCTGACAACAATCATTTGTCGGCTTGGGCGTTTTGGTATGAATTGTCGTGGTATGAGTTGTCGTGGTATGAGTTGTCCTGGTATAAGTTGTCCTGGTATGAGTTGTCTTGGTATGAGTTCAGTGGCGTGCGGTGCTTTTGTTCATAAGGTGTGCAGCGAAAAATAAATACTTGTAAATGTTTAATAAATGATATAAGTTGCCTAAAAATGTATAAAAATGGTAAGCTTACAGTCAAAATCAAGCGCAAGAGGCACAAGGCATCAGATATCAGGCAACATAATGATGCATCAGTGTTTTTTGTTACAATTTTGCGTTGTTTCTTGTGATTGATTTGTGTTTTTCTAGTTTTTGGCTAATGATGATTTGTTGATCAAAACTTGTACATAAGTACCCATTCTAGCAAAATTGAGGGTGTTATTTAACTCCTATCCTATCCTTTATTAAATATATTTACTTATATGCTATTAATAACTCAATGCTCCTTTACGTATTTTAACAACATTTATGACATTTGCATAAATATCCGTCTTAGATTATTAGTAACATTGATTTAAACCAGAAATAAAACTGACTGTAGTGTAGGTAAAACTGAAATAAATTTAATTTAATACGACAAAACTATCATCAATAGGCACAACATGCATCATGTTATCAGCGTTATTGAGTTATTAAATAAAAATCATAAAAACATGGACACAAATAATTCAAACTTCATAATCAACAAACACTTCCAACACAAGTTTCCAAACGCCAAACGTCAACTGTTCATTGGAGCTGCTGCACGCTGGAAATAAGTTTGCCCAAAGGCGAATTTAAATTAACAAATATAAGCGAAATACATAAAAAATTTGATCAGGCTTTCTCCAGATTATTTATTGGAGTTTAAAGAATGCATAGGTAAAAGTCTGGTCAACATTAGTTGGGTAGTTTTTGAATTACACCATTAGTAATTGTTTACCGTTCGTCGGTGCGCCCCTAGCCGCTGCACGCTGGAGCGATATGGTTGCGTCTATACCTCCTATATGCACTGTGTGCGTATCGGTTAGTAGTAAAGTTCGGACAGAAGACAAATAAATTGGTGTGTTCTGTATTCAATCTCTAGAATATACTTTAAACTTGTCGTTGGTAGAGTTTGCGAAGGCTCATACATTATTTACATACGTATAAAACAGCTATGATTCTTGAATTCGCCGATTTTAACCCAAGTTAAAGCGGTACACAGTCTCGTGCACCGCTTGTGGCTGCACGACATGGCAGTAGTCGCAAAGGCGGGTGTCGGTCGGGACGGGAGCGCTTGGCTCTATAGAGTCTATAGCAAGTAGCAATGATATGGTGTGATTGGTCCGGACAAATGCAGTGGAGTTTTAACACCATGTGGTGTAAATTACTTTAAATTATTATTACGAAGAAATATTACTAAATATGTCGGTATATACATAAATACATAATATATCATTTTTTGGCAGGACTATTTTAATATTCTTCCTTCTTTTTCCCTAAATCTTAGGGTGTGCACTGCACGCTCTGCACGTATGGACCGCACGCCACTGTATGAGTTGTCCTGGTATGAGTTGTCCCTTGGTATGAGGTGTCCCGGTATGAGTTGTTGTGGTATGAGTTGTCCTGGTATGAGTTGTCCGGGTAGCATATAAGTCTTGTGCTACCTGCCACGGCACCAAGTAAATTGACTCCGCCTACATCGCGCAGCGGTTGGATGGTAAGCGGGCTGCCTTAAGGGTCGGCAACCGATTAAGCACACAGAAATCAAATAAAATCAATATCTACCAGGCGTTGCGTTGGTTAGTGACAATTCAATTAATATCTCAATTGGCAAGATTGATAATGAATATCTTATTTTAATTACGTACCTCTATTTATTGATGATTTTTAAGTACTAATAACCGCATAAAATAGATACAATTCAGATAAAATAGAGATTTTAACATCCATGCTCTCCTAAACAGAATGGTACTAGAAACGGGGCAGACCTAATAGGTCTGCGCATCGCCTAGACGGGTAGATCGCCGATGTGGGTAGAACGCCGATGCGGGTAGAACGCCAATTCGGGTAGATCGCCGATCCGGGTAGATCGCCGAACCGGGCAGATCGCCGAACCGGGCAGATCGCCGATCCGGGCAGATCGTCGATTCGGACAGATCGCTGATCCGGGTAGATCGCTGATTCGGGTAGACCGCCGATCTGGGCAGATCTCCGATCCGGGTAGAACCCGGTCCGGGTAGATCGCCGATCCGGGCAGATCGCCGATCCGGGTAGTTCGCTGATCCAGGTAGATCGCCGATCCGCGTATATCGCTGATTCGGTACAGCAAAGTCGCGACTTTGTATATTGTGTATATCGCCGAAATCTGAAGGTTCTCACCGATCTGTCGTACTGGGCAAAGTCGCGCAAGCGCGACTTTGCCGTATGTAGAGCTCGCAATAATTATTTAACATTTTGACAACCAATAATTGATTTTCAAAATGTTTGAAAAATAAAAGAACACAAATCTAAAACAACCAAGTAAAAAGGTTTCATATGTTTTTTTGCTTTCATTCAAAGCGTAAAACAAATGTGTGACCCTTTTTGTCAGGGAATAACCTCCTTATTTTTGAATTATAAACAGGGATGTTATAAAAACATTTTTTGTTATTTTGAAGGAAACAATCTTCTTTTTTATAAAATGATGTCTTTAACAGAATAATGTTTTTAAACACTACGCAAAAAACATGTTCTAAACATGAAACAAAACATGTTTTAAATCACATACAAAAAAAAAACAGAATAAAGACATCACGCAAAAATTTTATTTGTCAACATCCTTTTCATCAAATTGTTGAAACATGTGTAAACAAAATAGTTCAAACAAAGTATTTGTTTTAAAACATGTTAAAACACCGTTTTAAACAAACTGTTTTAAACATAACAACTGTTGGTATAAACAATTAATCAAAATTTGTCAGAAGTGCCGAAACAATTAAAGGGAAAGAATTTTCAAAGAATTTTCTAACAGTTTTTTTTTTGTTTTAAAGAAGGTATCAGGTAAATATATTTATAATATATACGGTGTTCATTTTGATGAAAAACTTGGTAACATTTTTTTCTAATACAACACGCTGTATATTTTTACATTTTTTAATTCCAAGATCAATTCTAAGAATTTTTTATGGTAATCATTTTTTTATAAAATTGCATATTTTTTAGTTATAAGCAATTAATTAAAACTCATGAAATTGCATTTTAACCAAACGAATTAAAAATTTAAAACAAAATAAGAAAAAATAACAAAAAAATTAAATAGAATTAAATTAAAAGTTGAAACTGCCAAATTAAAATAAATTTGTATGTATGTGGAACCACATTCTTAATTTGGGGTTTTGCTTATAATTAAAATATAACGAATTTTATTAAAAATAATACCTACAAAAAAAATTTTTAACGCAACAATGTTTTTAAACACTACGCAAAAAAATGTTCTACCTTCCCAACATGAAACAAAACATGTTTTAAATCACACACAATTAAATCACGCAAATATTGTATTTGTCGGCATTTTAATCGGAGTCTTTTCATTCCTTATTTTACAACTGATATTGTATTACTATACTTTCTGAAAAACAACAAAAGCTGTTCAAATTTCGGTATTTTAAAAACGTTTAAAACACAACACGACAAACTGTTTAAACATTTTTAAAACAAAATACTTCAAACAAAGTATTTGTTTTAAAACATATTAAAAACACTGTTTTAAAACAAACTGTTTTAAACATAACAACCGTTGGTGTACAAACAATTAATCAAAATTTGTGCCGAAACAATAAATTTTCTAACAGGTTTTTTTTGTTTTAAAGTGGCTATCAGCTAAATGTATTTTTAATATACAGTGTGTCTGAAGGAACGTTGGATTGTATGGATACTTTTGTTACTATTAGAGATAGAAAGTCGGTTAAATGGGCAAAGTAGTGCATATGTGCTCTTTCATAATCTGTTCAGAAAACAGTTGAATTCCAAATGGCTTCCAAGCTATTTTGAAAACCCAGAAAACGTTATATTTTAATTATGGTCGTAACTTCTTTATTTGTGATCCTATCAAAAAAGCATTTTTATATTATAAAGGTACTCTTTTTGTCTACAATTTGCTTATGTCAGTTTAAAATTTTGTTCACCAATGAATTCGTTAGAAGCAAACGATAGTTTTGTTTTTCTTATGGACGCCATGTTGGTTTTATACATGCTTGGATTCAGAATTTTTTTATTTGGTATGCCACATGCCATAATTAAAACATAATAAGCCGACAAAATTGAAGTTTTACGTTAATATCTGAAAATCGCATGGTGCCATGAAAAACACATTTGAGTGATACAGGATTTATGTGCCCATAGACCATAGTGGAGTTACAGTAAAATTTTGGAATGTATTTATTTTGTACTACACACCATAAAAAATCAATAACATTTTAACAAACTAAACAATGTTTTCAAATATCTCGCGATTTTCACGGGGGCTTTTGTAACAGCTTCCGTAATACAGCAACCCGAGGGTTACTCGAGAGTTACCTTCCCGTTATGTCATGTCTGTTGGCGAAAAAAATTTTAAACTGACTTGATCAAATTGTGGACAAAAAAGTGCCTTTATAATGTCAAAACGCTTTTTTGAAGGGATCACAAATACATAAGTTATGATCATAATAATTAAAAAATTACATTTTTGGGTTTTTCAAAATAGCCTGGAATCTGTTTTCTGAAGAGATTATGAAAGAGTACATAAATATGCACTACTTTGTCCATTTAACCGACTTTCGATCTCTAATAATAACAAAACTACCCATACAATCCAACGTCCCGTGAGGCACACTGTATACGGTGTTCGTTTTTATTGAAAACTTGGTAAAAATTTTTTCTAATACTACAATATTTTTATATTTTTTAATTCCAAGATCAGTTCTAAGAATTTTTTATAGAAATATTTTTTTTACGCTAGTTGTTGAATCTTAGGTGAGTTTTTGGTTACGGTAATGCCAATATGGAAATATACTGATGTTTTTATTTGTCATGATGATAATAAATATACTGGTGTTTTTATTTGTCACGATGATAATTACATTTCTAATTTAATAACTAATATCAAGCCTATAAGATTAGGAGTTGCGTTTGATAACGCTTTTGCCTGAACAACTAACAGCGAATAAGAGAATCGTGTATATTTGGTTGCATATGAAGCGGCTATTACTTTTTTCGTCAAATCACAAATCATAAATATAAATGTGCGACTTTACTCTGGCGCGCGTAGCACTTTGTTTCTTTTGTTATGCCATGTTGACAATTACCTAACCTTCCACCGGTGGGATATGGGATATGAAGTTCGGAGAAGTGCCAAAAACATGCAAAAAACACTCAAATAAAACACAAATGACAAATAATATGTCCTTTTGTTCAAATAATAATAATAATAGTTGCATAAATTGAGAGTTGCCACCATGGGAAGGTTTCCACCATTACTACAATGATCTGTATTAAAATTATTACTACTAATAAGATAACCAAACAAACATTCGGCAAAACCATAGAGATAAAACCAGCGACGGTGGCGCCCAGCAGTAGAGAAAACTGAACTTATCTGTGATAGATAAATGAGGTTATGTTGTGTTTATTGTTTACAACTACGGTGGTAATAATAACCAAAAACAACGTCGATCAGCACCCTTAACTTTGTTATAAAGATATAACAATCAAGTAAACCCACCGAATGTAGTGTTTTCGTAATAAACACAATAAGTTAACAAATAACCTATCACAGAACCACCATATTGCTGAATCGCAGCGCCACCTATAGTCCGTGATTTCTTCGAATATAAAAATTTGTTGTGTATTGCAGTTACCTGTAATACGTGCATTACCGACTGTTTTACCGACTGTAATACGTGCGTTACCGAATGTATTGTAACTACACAGATATTACAGGTAACTGTACTATCTGAGGTACCGACCGTAGTATGTAGCATAGGACATTGCGGAACCGAATGTTGTAACGTAAAGGTGCGTTCGCATTAGTGTTAGTACCAATGGGAATGGTAATGGTAGAAGTTAGACATACGGGAGCGCTGTATAACCGTTCGGATTGAGTGTTAATGGTGGCTAGCACTCAATGCGAACGGTTATACTGCGCTCCCGTATGTCAAACTTCTACCATTACCGGATTACCCTTGCCATTGCCACTAACATAATGCGAACGCACCTTAACTCAGTGTAGCGTATACAATAAACATTATAGTAAAGTGTTAGTTTCATTTGATAAAGAAACACAATATTAAAATAAATAACATGTTCTTTACCAACTAATTAGATTTTGATGACAATAATTATTGTCCTTGAAGGAAAGTAGTATATTTGGTTGCATATGTGGTGCACGACTTTTTTTGCGCACATAGTACGTGTCATTTTGGGAAAAGTATCATATACAAAACAAAAATAAATTAATATTCATAAAAAAATGCCAAAACGAAGAAACAATAATAAAGAAAGCCATCAAACTAATACAAAATAAATAAATGTACAAATAAACAAACAAATCCGTAAATAAACTTTCAACTAAACCTTAAAAAAAACATTTAAATTTGAACATTTGATTAATAAAACTTTGGTTACTTTTGAGTTTTCTGCCAATTAAATATCATTTTGAGTAAAAGTTTAAAACACATATCAAACAATGGGATAACCAGCAACGTGTACCAAACAGTATATATTACAATAATAAAAAGTAAATAAACTAAAGAACAGTAATTAAATGCAAAAATAACCGAATAAAATTAAAAAAATCAAATTAGTCCATATGAAATATTAGCATTACTATTTACTTTTTTTTGTAAAGTAAATGTTATTCTGAATAAAAAGTTTCCTTTGAAGTTATTTGTTTTTCAATTCTTTATAGAGTTACAGGAATGTAAGCTACTAATAAAACAAAGAAAGTAACAAATTAAAATTTATAACAAACAATGAAAGTACAAAGAAATCCCATGGAACTTTAAGTGTTTTTTTAGAGAGTACATGTCATTCTGTGTGGAGTATGATTATTCATAAAATTACAGAAGTGTGATATATTAGCAAAACAAAGAAAAATGAAAATTCATATCAAACGACAAAAACAAAGATAAAATAACACATGACAGCCATAAAAATAACAAAAATAAATAAATTTAAGAATAAACAAAGAAATCCATAAATAAATTTTCAACTAAAACTTTTTACTGAGTAAAAACTTGAACGTGTGCATTTGATTACAAAAAATTTTAATACAATTTTCAAAAAGTGAATATTAACAAATACTGCAATAAAAGCTTAATATGTAAGTTTGTTTTAATTTATAAAATCAGATTACTATAAAGACAAAAATGCTAGCTGTAATAAAAAACAGCTTGGTTTCTCAATTCCTTAAAAAGTTATCATTAAAAATATTACCAAAGTAATAGAAATCTTAAAAATGCTCAAATCAAGATACTCAACCATACCAAACCGTTCCTGAATACAAAATAATTACTCCATAAGTATTCCAAGCAATGTTTTCTCTTCACATTTTCAATATACCTTAATATTTTTAAAAATTTGTTCATATTAAACCAAAAGAAATGTTACGGGAAACGTTCTTTATCAAACTTAGTTTATTTTATATTTTCACTCTTTTCTAAATTTATGGAAGTTTTTAGTAGGCCAAACCTGATGTGAACATGATGTGGTAAAGAGGATAGGCAATTAATTATTTACCACCCTATGTCACTGAGTTATCTTACTAAATTTATATCTTTTTCTTACTAAAGTTCAACCAAATTTGTATAATTTAATAAATGAAAGACCACTTTAAATGAATTGATATATAACACTTTTACGTTTTTCATCTTCACATGACTATAATGGATAAGTTTAATATAATTGATAAAAAACAATATCTGAACTAAACTTTAACTGGCAGTGATCAATTCAATTAATCTCTTGGTACTGTGTGACATTTGCCGCACAAATTTATTTTAATTTCGGAAAATTAATTTCCTGCCCATTTGATAATTTAATTTTATAATCTACATATTTCAGTCACCATTCTAATGTCTCATAATAATTACTTTATATAGATTTCTCTCGTACACGCTTTCCACGAATTGCCTATATTTTGCATCGAACCGATTCATTTCTGTATTCCGGTTGTTATTTTTTCTTTACAGAGATCATATTGCTTCATGAAGATCAGTTGCTTCTTTCTTCATAATCCTCTAATGCTGCTGTTTTCGTGTTCCTCAAACATAGTTATTCCTCAAATAAGAAGATGATTCTATTCTGATAATTTTCTTTGACCCTGCGTATAATAAATACCTATAAGCAAAGACAATATATAATAATTCTTTGGAAAGATCCTAAAATCCAGAAATTTATTAGAATACAATTATCTGCTTGCTTTATCTTTTCAATTGCTAAAAGTTACAGCCGTTTGAAATATTAACAAAATAATAAAGAGTAAATAAATTGGGTATTGAGGATTTTTGTTGAACTGGCTACCTAACAAATTGGTAAATAAATAAATTGAATAAACAAATAAATCCCCATGATTTTTGTTTGTTTTTTAAATGTTTTTCTCAGTAAAAAGTTTGATATAAAGTTATTGAAATATTAGCAAAACAAAGGTAAACACAAAATGAAAAAACTCATATCAAACTATGCAAAAACAAAAACAAAATAAAAAGAAGAAAACCATAAAAATAATAATTTTAACAACAAATAAATCCATAAATATAAATACATATGGCAAATTAAGCAGATTCTATTGTTTTTTCTTTGATCAAAAAATGTACACACTAAAATAGATACATACCACAGTAGTTTCCACACTCTTCTCAAGGTTTTTTTTAGGTTAGACTCGTTTACCTGGTGGGCAATATCCTTCCGAGAGCTAATTCATAGGTAAATCATTTGCACAAGCTTTACTAAAGTCAAACTGTTATGTATTGTGAAGTAATCTTTATTACCGATACTATTTAGGTTATCGACGCTACAACTAGATGGCGTGAGAAACAGATGACATGACATGTACCGTACCGAACCCGACAATACACAGTGATGTGGTCATGTACGAACAAACTGTACAATTATAGAGTTGAAATAAAAGTGAATAAATAACTATCAGTGTGCGTATTTATTATAAGAAGAAATACAACATGGCGCAGCCGGTAGAATCCAGAAAAGGCTAACGGAGACGAAGACAATACTGGAAGCGTTTGGTGGCAGTAAGATCAAACCAATAGCTAAGATAGAGTTAGAATTGAAAATTAAAGATAAGGAATATAATAGTACATTTTTCATAGTTAATAATAATTATAGTAGGTCATTGTTAGGGTTGCATGACATACACAAATTAGGCTATATTAAGACTATAAGTGAAGTTATTGTTGGGTATGAAAATGTAGATAAATTTGTTCAAGCGAATAGAAAAATATTTGAAGGTGTCGGACAATTCCCAGATAAATGTACCATTAAAATAAAAAACGAATGTAAGCCAGTTGCTGTCCCCGCCCGCAGAGTACCCATTGGTATAAAAGAGAGATTAAAGAAAAAGTTAGAAGACTTAGTGACAAGACAGATAATTTCAAAAGTCAATGAGCCTGCGGAATGGGTAAGTAACCTGGTAATTATAGAGAAGAAAGATGGTAGTTTGAGGTTATGTCTAGACCCACAAGAGTTAAACAAAGCGATAGACAGAGAGTATTATATAATACCAAAATTAGAGGATATTTCTATGAATTTAAAAGGAAAAAAGATATTTACGGTTCTGGACTTGAAGGAAGGGTTTTATCAAGTTCCGTTAGATGAAGATAGTAGTAAGCTTTGTACTTTTAGTACACCATTTGGGTGTTATAAATTTAACAGATTAGCTTTTGGTCTTAAATTAGCACCAGAGTGGTTCCAAAAAATAAATGAAAAATACTTTGCAGACATCCCAGGCGTAACCGTGTATATTGATGATTTAATTATTGCTGCTAATGATGAAAGAGAGCATCACCAAATAATAGAAACAGTAGTTGCAAGAGCTATGAAATATAACGTGAAATTTAATAAATTGAAGATTCAATTTAAACAAAAACAGGTTAAATACTTGGGACAAATTTTTGATGAGCTTGGTATGCATTGTGATCCTGATAAGATTAGTGCTATAAAACAGTTAAAAGAACCGCAAAACAAGAAAGAATTGCAAAGTTTGCTTGGTATGGTTAACTATTTGAGACCTTATATTCCTAATTTATCAAAATACACTGAACCGTTAAGAGAACTATTAAAAAAAGATAATTATTTCCAATGGACATCAAACCATACAAAAACATTAGAAAGTATCAAGTCAGTAATTTGTAGAGCGCCAGTGCTGGCACCATTTGACAGTAAGATTGAATCGGTGATACAGACTGATGCTTCAAAAGGTGGTTTAGGATCAGTACTGCTTCAGCAGGGTAGGCCCGTAGCCTATTCATCCCGTTCTTTAACAAATACAGAAAAAGAGTATGCACAAATTGAAAAAGAGATGCTAGCAGTAGTACATGCTATAAAAAAGTTTCATTTATTTATCTACGGAAGACAATTCATAGTCATTACAGATCATAAACCATTAATATCCATCATGCAGAAACCAATATCTAAAATATACAATACTAGATTACAGAGATTAAAATTAAAAATCATTAAATACGACTTTCAAATCAGACACAGTCCTGGCAAGACTATGCATATAGCAGATTTATTGTCAAGAAATTATGTTGATAGTAATGAACCTGATGATGTCACTAATGATGAGATGGTACACTCTGTATCAGTTCATCTTAGAATGAGTGAGCAACGTAAAGAGCAATTTCAAAATGCTACAAAACAGGACCAAGAACTACGTCAAATTATAAAATATTGTCAAAATCAATGGCCAAACTGTAGAAAAAATTTAAATACAACTTTGTATCATTATTGGGATATAAAAGATGATCTTTGCGTGGCAGACAATTTACTTTTTTATCAGGACCGATTAGTTGTACCGAAAGTGCTTCAACACGACATGCTAAAATTGCTACATGAAAGCCATCAGGGTATAGTTAAGACGAAATTATCAGCAAATAATACATTCTACTGGCAGGGAATGAATAAAGAAATAGAATCTAAAATAAAAAACTGTTCAATTTGTGAAAAATACAGACCGAAAAATGCTAATAACAAATTAAAACCGCATCAAATTCCAAGTTTACCGTTTCAAAAAGTTGCTGCTGATATTTTAGAGTTCGATGGTAAAGATTACATGGTAGTAATGGACTATTATTCAAAATGGCTGGAAATAAAGCAATTAAGAGGCAAGTCATCAATTGATGTAATAAAAGCTTTAAAGTCAATTTTTGCCTGTCATGGAATACCTAGTGTCTTGATAGCAGATAATATGCCGTTTAATTCTTATGAATGTAAAAAATTTGCAAATAGTTGGGAGTTTACAATAATTACTACCAGTCCTCATTTGAGCAGATCGAATGGTCAGGCAGAAAGTGGTGTGAAAATAGCAAAAATGCTTCTTAAGAAAACTAGTGATATTCACTTAGCTTTACTAAATAACAGAAACTCGCCATTACCTAACTTAGGTGTATCACCTGCCCAGCTATTATTCAATCGCAGATTAAAAACTAAATTACCGATACATGAGAACTTGTTAATACCGACTTTACAGAACAATGAGGAAATTGTTGAAAAACTAAAGAAAAAACAAGAACTTTATAAACAATACTTTGATAGGAGAGCAAAAGAATTAAAAGAATATAATAAAGGGGATTATGTAATGGTTAGAGCGGGTACAAACACTAATTGGAAAAGAGGTAAAGTAGTGGATGTTGCAGACACTCCTCGATCATACTGGGTAAATATCAATAATAAGGTACTCAGGCGCAGTAGCCAACACTTAAGAGAGACTAATAATACTGGTGTTGATCGTGACCCCGAGATTGTTGTTGAGAACGATAGGGATAAAAGTGTAACTGAATCACAATCACCTAGTGATGTCGCCCCGAATGTAACTGAATGTAGTAATCGCCCGAAGAGAATATGTAGACCGCCGATTAGATTTAAGGAGTATGTTTTGAGTTAAATGTTTAAATGTTAAATGTTTAATAGTTAGTACCGTAGACTGTTTTGTTTAGTTTCAGTTTAGCTTGGACTTGTAATGTTAATAAAGTCTCCTTTATTTTGTAGATTTATAATGTTGATGAATTCTCTTTCATTTTGTAAAAAAAGGAAGGTGTTATGTATTGTGAAGTAATCTTTATTACCGATACTATTTAGGTTATCGACGCTACAACTAGATGGCGTGAGAAACAGATGACATGACATGTACCGTACCGCACCCGACAATACACAGTGATGTGGTCATGTACGAACAAACTGTACAATTATAGAGTTGAAATAAAAGTGAATAAATAACTATCAGTGTGCGTATTTATTATAAGAAGAAATACAACACAAACGACTGAAAAAAATGAATTGTTCCTATTCATGGACGTGCTTGCATTCCACAGGTATATTTTTTTGACAGTCCTTGAAAACAACGTGCGTGTATGCAACCAACATGACAGCAAAGGGATAAAATCACATGTTTATCGATTAGTTCTATTTGCTTGAATGTGCACAGTGCACTTTCGTATCTTTCGATTTTGTATCATTCAGACAGTTTTGGCAATCTGGAAGCATTTCTCAATTTCTAGCCTAGAAGCACACAACAAACAATTAACTAAAGAATAATATACGGAACGTTAAATTATGTACTTACTACCATCGTCATGAAATTGCACTTTAATAACAGCCAGGCACCGTTACGTTGATTGTAAACAGAGAATTGCAGATAATTTAGCTCCGAGACTCGACGAACACGTAAAACCGAACCAGCTGACATCTCACAACTAATTTAGGTTATAATCACTTTTCACAGATGCCGATATGCCAACATGGCGCGTGAAAATTCCCTAACGTACCAAACGTACCTAAAATCGCAAAAAACATTCGGTTTAGTTATACATATATCAAAATACGAAATATGATTAAGGTCGGGTGGAATACTTACATTTTTACGCTACGAAAAGCCATGCTTTCCCCCGGCACATGTCCATTATTTTCCGTTGGAAATTCTTCAAACTAAACCTTATTATAGTCGCGTAGTTACCCGGGAACGCCTGCGACAACATTTTATAACATTTTCTGGCCGCTTTTTTAGCCATTTCTACCAAAACGATAGCAGTAAGACGAATAGCGTTGTCATTTTGAGCATGATACAGAGGAACTGTCAGTTTATTGAGCCGTCGTCATGGAGACTCTAGTAGAAGTACAGTCACAAAACGACAACCATAAATTTACTCAAATTGAAGGAAAAAATACAAAAACTGGGCAAAATATCGACAAACAGATAGGCCTACGCCATGAAGCTTTCTTTTACGAGCAATAAATGCCGCGGTTGATCGCCCATCGTTGCTTCTCCTAGGATCCTTTGACGACTTGAGGTCTGCAATTTTCGGGAAAGTGCCGAACGAGTACCCACTCGGAGTGTACCCACTCCAAAAAAATTTTGCAATGTAATTCAAACGGCGAAATTGCCATACGTCGATTTTTCGCTAAAAATTAAGAGAAATGGGCGCTAAATCCGCGATTCCCGAGTCTACACAGCAGCGAAACGGCATTTTAAAGGCAAAACCGCGGCTGCGGTTTTGCGATTTTCGCGAAAATCTAACCAATTATTACTTCATGATCTGAAATTTAGTTATTATGAAATTTAGTTATTATGATATACAACCATACTAAAATATATTTGCATTAACACGTTTTGTACATTCATCACTTAAATAATGTACTGTAATCATGCTTGTTGACACTTGGTGCCATTTCGTCGTGCAAATGATCACTACAAATTGGTTCTGTATTTCCAATTTAGATAGGCTCTGTTGTGATCTTTGTTCGTTTTCGTTTCATTACATGAGTGCGAAATATTTGAAAATAAACGATGACAATGAACGGTAAAAAATGATGAAAATCGTTGAAGCGTAAATACTCAACTTGCGTTATCGGGGGCGTGGCCGAATTCGGTGCTTTTCTGGCGGCTCGTATTAATTCTTACTAGTTTTGGTAAATTTTATAAATTATTTCGTTTTAATTTATAAAAGTTCTATATATCCTTCCGATTTATAAACTAATGTTATAAAAAAGAAATTAAAATGTTAAATAAATATTATAATAATATGATGAACATTATCATCGTTACGGTTGTCTAGAATTGTAACGTATTCGTTAGTTACGTTGATATAAACACTTATGGTTAATAATACTGAGGTTTTTATTAGCATCAAGCGTGCATAAATACATTCAAATATATCTGACTGATCTGTAATAACATGTCAAGAGTATGTAGTGAAGTTGGTGGTCCATGGGCGGCTCGTCAAGTAGGGGACTAGAGCGGCTCGTCAAGTAGGGGACACGAGCGGTTCGTCACATCTTCCCTTTTGAATTAAAGGTTCAAGCGCACTATGGGTTTTACTGGTCTGCCGGAACGCGTTCTAATCGTCTGTGGTTCCGGGGGTGCTGGGGAAAGTACCCTTGGTGGTACTTCAACTCGGGTGGCAGGAACTTGTATTGGCGTACTATCGGCTACTGGGTCTGGATCAGGTTTGACAATTGCTTGGGTTGATCTCAGATGATGTGAATTTCTTCTTAATTGCCCATTCTGTGTTTGTACTATGTATGACCGAGGCTCCTTTCTTTTCTCAACGACAACTGCTGGAATCCAGCTCCTATGTGCTCGCTGTACAAGCACATTTTTGCCAATGGTCAGAGATCGATTGGTTTTTGAACTCTGGTTGGCCTTTGTTGTTTGGATTTCCCTTAGTCTAGTCAACTCTGTCTTGACGTTCCTTCTTATTGATGGTTTTAATATTTGGTTGCTAGCAGGAATGTCTGTTCGTGTTAGCCGATTCATCAAGCGTTCATTCGGAGAGCCTAATACTATACTCCGAGGTGTATTGCGATGGTTCAGCAATGCTAAATAGATATCGGTACAATCCTGGTGACATTTCTTTATAATACCTTTTGCTATCTGAACATAGCGCTCTGCTAGTCCATTGGATCTTGGAAACTTGGGACTTGATGTTTGATGGGTAAAGTTCCATTTTTGTTTAAACTGGGCAAATTCTTTTGATGAGTACTGTGGTCCGTTGTCTGTTTCAAGAATACGAGGGATACCGTGTACAGAGAACCATTTCTTTAGAATGTTGATTACGTTGTTCGAAGAGGTGTTATTTAGTCGTTCAAAGTCAAAAAATCCAGAGTAGCTATCCACAATGAGAACGTATTCTTCTCCCAAACAGTGGAATAGATCTGAGGCCACAATCTCCCAAGGAAGATTTGGTACTTGTTTCAGCATAATCTCTTCTTTATCATTATTTCTCTGTGTTGTTTGACAGACTTTACATGTCTCCACAACTCGTGTTACATCGGTGGTTAATGTTTTCCAAAAAACTATTTGTCTGGCACGGGCAAGACATCGTCCTATACCTTGATGTCCGCTGTGAATCTTCTTTAAAAAATAGTTCTTGTCATTGTTCGGGACTATGATTTTATTTCCCTTGAATAAGAGTCCTGCGTGGTGAGTTAGTTCATCCCGGAAGCAAAAATATGGTTGTAGTTCTGGATCTAGCTGTTCTTTTTTCTTAGGCCAACCTTGCATAATTGCTTCTTTTAATTTTTTGAGTTCTTCGTCTTGTTTAGTGTTTTGAACTAATCTTTCTCTAACTTCTTCAGTCATGGATAGGACTACATGTACTTCCATCTGCTCTTCGGGTTCGTCATCTTGTGTCTTTTTACAATCTCTACTCAAAGTATCAGGGATAGGTATACTTGTTCCTTTTTTGTAGATAACTGTTGGTGCATATTGGGAAACGTCTAGTAGAATTCTTTGCAATCTTGCAGGGGCTGTCGTTATCGGCTTCTTGAAGATGGTCTCCAAAGGCTTGTGATCGGTTTCTATCGTCAGGTCCTTACCATAAATATATTGGTGGAACTTATTGCATGCTATTTTGATGGCAAGGGCCTCTTTCTCAATTTGGGGGTATCGTTGTTGGGTATCTGTTAATGATTTTGTCGCATAAGCTACGGGATGTTCTTTCTGTAGCAGAACCATTCCAACGGCCTTAGAACTTGCGTCAACGGATAGCTTAACTGGTTGGTTTACGTCATAGTATGCTAGAATTGGTGGATTTATCAGGAGGTTTTTTATGTCCTTTACAGCTCGTTCTTGCTCATCGTTCCACTGCCAGGTAGTGTCTTTTCTTAGCAGCACTCTCAGTGGTTCTGTGACCTGCGAAAGATTTGGTATAAATTTATTGAGATAAGTTATCATACCTAATAGTCGTTGTAGTTGCTTCTTATCTTTTGGAGTCTCTATATCGCTTATGGCTTTTATTTTGTCCTTATCGGGGTTGAGTCCTTGCTCGGTTAACTCATGTCCTAAAAATTTGACTTTCGTCTGTTCGAACTGGCATTTTTGCTTGTTTAGCTTCAATCCTGCATTCTTGAGTCTTGTCATTACTCTTCTTGTGGCATCATGCAGTTCACTTTTAGTTTTTGCATGGATTAGTATGTCATCCATGGAACAGTCAACATTTTTTAGGTCCTGTAGTAGCGAAGAAATTATTTCCTGAAATACTTCTGGGGCCGATGACAACCCAAAGGGTAGTCTTTTGAAAGAGTATCTGCCCCACGGGGTTGCAAAAGTTAGATACTTTTTTGTTCGGTCTGTTACAGGAATTTGCCAAAACCCTTTGTTGCAATCTAGTAATGTAAAAAATCTGGCACCTACCAATCGTGTGCTTATCTCCTCTAGCGTTCTTAAAGGGTAATGTCTTCTTAGTATTTGTTTATTTAGGTTTGTCGGGTCAATACAAATTCTTAGCTTGTTATTCCTTTTTACTATGACCATCGGGCTAACTACTGGTGTAGGCTTATTGACCTGCTCAATGACTTCTAATTTTATCATGTTGTCTATTTCTTTCTTGACTTCATCTCGGATCGCATGTGGTATCTTCCTGGCGGGTTTAATTTCAAATTTTGCATCACTCTTTAGGTCGATATCATACTTGTAATCTTTAAGGCATCCTAGTCCTTTAAACATTTCTTCTTCTATTAAAATGCTTTCTATTCTAGCTACTAATTTTAGATCTACACATGATTTTATTCCTAAAATGGGGGTAAGATTTTCTTTTACTACCTTGAAAGTTATGTTTGATTCTTTCTTCTTCACTTGGCATGCTATCTGGACTTCTCCGATGACTTTGATCTCATTGTTTCCCTAACCGATGAGTCGCTTGGTCTTTGACAGCTCTATCTTGTGTTTTGCATCTAATACTTTTATCGGCAACACATTGCACTGTGCTCCTGTATCTAATTTTATTCTAATTGTTTTATCTCCTATTTTTATATTTTCATACCAGCACTCAGGTTTATTTCCTTTCGTATAAATTGAGTCTGCGTAGAAAACCTCATCTTCTTCATCATCTCTTTCTTCTTCTTCTTCCATTTCATGGACTTGCTTTGACCGACACATTTTTGCAAAATGCCCTCTTTTTCCACATTTTCTGCAGGTTTCCTTGAACGCTGGGCAACTTCTCGGTGGGTGAGAATTTCCACACCTTCGGCATGTGAACGGCTTAGTTTGAGCTGTTTTTATTTGAGCAAACTTCTTATTTCTGTGGATTGCATCTACCTCTTCTTGTCCATCTCTTTTGATTTCTTGGAATTGCCTTGCTGCTTGTTCGCTTGATTGACAAATATTTATTGCTCTTGTTAACTTCAGGTCGTCTTCGGTTAATAATTTTTCACGGACAGCATCAGACTTGACTCTACTACAACAATTCTGTCCTTAATTAGGCTATCCGTTAGGTTATCAAAGTCACACTTTTGGGCTTGATTTGTCAATTTCGTTAGGAATTCTGTAAAACTTTCCGTTTCCTCTTGAATCATCTTATTAAATATATATCTCTCATAGGTTATGTTTGTTTTCGGTGTAAAATATTTAGTAAATTTTTCTTTAATCACTTTGAGTTCCTTTTGTTCTGTTTCTGTGATGTTGAATGTGTTAAATATTGTAATTGCGTCTCCACCAATAACGGTCATGAACGTCGCTATTTGAATTTCTTGCGTTTGTTTACTTAGGTTTGTAGCGGTCGCGTACCACTCAAATTGTTGTAACCAGCTGCTCCATACTCTAGCCATATCGGTATTCGATATTACTAAGGCTTTTGGTGCCTTCAAACCTTGTACAGCGGTATCAGCCATGGCGTTGTCTGTTCTCTCTTGCTGCGTAATTGCTTGTGCTCGTTCTTCTACCGGCACTTGGCTTGCAGGTTTTTTTTTTCTTCTTAAAACTTCTCGACTTCCGACACCATGTAACGTATTCGTTAGTTACGTTGATATAAACACTTATGGTTAATAATACTGAGGTTTTTATTAGCATCAAGCGTGCATAATACATTCAAATATATCTGACTGATCTGTAATAACATGTCAAGAGTATGTAGTGAAGTTGGTGGTCCATGGGCGGCTCGTCAAGTAGGGGACTAGAGCGGCTCGTCAAGTAGGGGACACGAGCGGTTCGTCACAGAATAAACAACGTCACGGATGAAACAATGCACATAACTTATCTTAAAGAACTTCTATAGAAAAGTTAACATGCATTAAGTAAGTTAAGTTAGTCTTTGATTTAGGCAAAATATTAAAAATTAAAAAAAAGTTAAGCGTGTTATTAGGTTTGTTCGAGCAGCCCCAAAATAAGTGCATAAAGCACTTATTCTTTCTCCTGCACATGCCAAATGGCGGTTTTGCCCTGAAAAAGCCTGCATTGCGTATGCGTACAAGAATCCCCAATTGTTTTGAGTGGTTTTGGCGACTGCTCGAACGAACCTATTGTTGTCGATATTTTACTAAAACTATAATATCAAATAACACGGCAAATACAAACGAGCAAACTATTTTTTCTGTGTTTGGGAGAGATTTATGCACTATCCACTGGGTGTTAGTATTTTCCGAATATTCCCGCACCCACATATGGATCTTCCATGGTTTTAATGTTACTACGGCCTATGGTCATATTTGGATTTGATCTAGCAGTGTCTATTTCATTGGTAAATAGCTTTGGAAGCAGATCTACTGTTATCGAAAATAAATGTGTTCATTGTCGCGAACTCAACAGACAACTCAATATTAGCCACTATTGACCATCTATTGATACTGCACTGCTTAGTAGAACACGTTTTATTACGGTGTACTAATTATTTTAAGGTTAGTTTTCTCAGCGCCGACAGTGCATGACAGTTGAAATACAACGACATCTTTAAGCAGTCCATAGAGGTACATAATTAAAATAAGAAGTTCATTATTATCAATCTTGCCAATTGAGATATTAATTGAATTGTCTCTAACCAACGCAACGCAACGCCTGGTAGATATTGATTTTACTTGATTTATATGTGATTTTAATTTCTTTTTACTTTATCATACGCAGTATTATAAAGTATTGTAATCATGCCGAAAAAAAATTGAGATTTTAGCTGAAATAGGTCTTTTTGGGTACCCTGAACATTTTTGACCAAGGTACACAACAAAATGTGTGTGTGTGTGTGTGTGTGTGTGTGTGTGTGTGTGTGTGTGTGTGTGTGTGTGTGTGTGTGTGTGTGTGTGTGTGTGTGTGTGTGTGTGTGTGTGTGTGTGTGTGTGTGTGTGTGTGTGTGTGTGTGTGTGTGTGTGTGTGTGTGTGTGTGTGTGTGTGTGTGTGTGTGTGTGCGTGTGCGTGTGCGTGTGCGTGTGCGTGTGCGTGTGCGTGTGCGTGTGCGTGTGCGTGTGCGTGTGCGTGTGCGTGTGCGTGTGCGTGTGCGTGTGCGTGTGCGTGTGCGTGTGCGTGTGCGTGTGCGTGTGCGTGTGCGTGTGCGTGTGCGTGTGCGTGTGCGTGTGCGTGTGCGTGCGTGCGTGCGTGCGTGCGTGCGTGCGTGCGTGCGCGCGTGCGTGCGTGCGTGCGTGCGTGCGTGCGTGCGTACGTGCGTGCGTACGTGCGTGCGTGCGTGCGTGCGTGCGTGCGTGCGTGGGTGCGTGGGTGCGTGTGTGCGTGTGTGCGTGTGTGCGTGTGTGCGTGTGTGCGTGTGTACCCAATTTTGTTAATTCATTTCCGGAGAAACTACTAAAGGTATCGGCACGGAACTTCATATTTAGAAGTTTCATGACCAAACTTAGAGTTGAAAAGCTTTTGGTTCAAAAGGGTCCAAAGGAACTGGGTGTTTACTCTAGGCCTTTTTCAAGGATTTTAGAAATGAGCCGCCATTTCTGTAATTTCGTCAAAATAGTTAAATAATAAATTAAAGCAGAGAAAATTTTGAATAATTTATGCTTATGACATTTTTTGGTAAAATTAATAGTTTAGCTGCAAGAGCAAATTCTATTTGATCGAGATCGGTCGCATCTGCATTGATTTAATACTATATGTATAGTGACCCAGGATTTGCAAATTTTTCAGTCTAATGACAGTACCGGTAGTGTCAAATGCTGACAGTACCGGTAGTGTCAAATGCTGATGTTTTGACATTATCTCACAATTAATATTGACCGTAGTTAATATAGTATCAAAACATCTCATATTGTGATACCGTGTACAGTGTACAGTGTACCTACAGTCCTTGCCTGATGGCGTCGGATAGTCAGCGTGTTGAGCGTGTCCAAAATGCATGAGTTCTGTTTGTTTTTGGTTTGACGAAGTATGATCATGCATCGAATGGGCTGGCCGACTTGGGGTGGTTGAACATGGATAACACTAGGGTGTTGCATGCAGCAATATTGTATCATAAGTTGCTATCCACTAGGATCCCACAATACCTCATGCGGAAGATATGCTGTAGAATGGATGTCCATAACCTTAATTAAAGATTCGGGGGTTTGTTTGCTCCACCTGCCCATCGCACTGAGCTGTATAAACGGCCATTCTCTTACCAGGTCAGCCACATATATAATGGTCTCAGGGAAGATATGAAAAATTTATCGTTAAACAGTTTTGGGGGAAAGGTGAAGCGTTGTCTGTTTGCTCAACAGGGGGGACTTTAGGCATCGAGCGCACATTGGAGGCTTTTTAATTTTTATTTTTTATGGGCAGGTGCGATGTTTTGTTGGGTTGGATTTGCTGCAATTACGTGTAATTAGACTCTAGAGTAATTTTCTTGTTTGTTTTTGTTTTGATAAGTTCTCGGAATTATTTTTATATTATTGCTACAGATATGGCTTAGTTCTAGTTTGCGTAAGGGGTTGAGTGGAAGAGTAAGGCAATTTGGAAACAAGTGTGCTGAACTGCGCCCTAAATATAAATAATATTTTGTTGCAATTAATATTGTCTTATTTTAATAAAGGAATTATTTATTTATTTAATTATTTATTTATCTGTTGAATCCTGGCTAACTAGTTTTATTTTAATGCAGACACGACTGATCTCAATCAAATAGATTCTCATGCAGCTAAACAATTAATTTTATATATTGTATGATAAAGTCATGTGCCTGGCCACATCAGATTTTTATAACATTAGTTTATAAATCGTAAGTATATATAGAACTTTTATAAATTAAAACGAAATAATTTATAAAATTTACCAAAACTAGTAAGAATTAATACGAGCCGCAAGAAAAGCACCGAATTCGGCCACGCCCCCGATATTCGTAGCAACGCGAGATGAGTATTTACGCTTCAACGATTTTCATCATTTTTTACATTTCATTGTCATCGTTTATTTTCAAATATTTCGCATTTATGTAATGAAACGAAAACGAACAAAGATCACAACAGAGCCTATCTAAATTGTAAATACAGAACCAATGTGTAAGTGATAATTTGCACGCTGAAATGGCACCAAGTGTCAACAAGCATGATTATAGTACATTATTTAAAAGATGAATGTACAAAACGTGTTTATGCAAATATATTTTAGTATGGTTGTATATACCATTCGGTTTAGGAGAGCATGGATGTTAAAATCTCTATTTTATCTGAATTGTATCTATTTTATGCGGTTATTAGTACTTAAAAATAATCAATAAATAGAGGTACGTAATTAAAATAAGATATTCATTATCAATCTTGCCAATTGAGATATTAATTGAATTGTGACTAACCAACGCAACGCCTGGTAGATATTGATTTTATTTGATTTCTGTGTGCTTAATCGGTTGCCGACCCTTAAGGCTCCGTTTTAAAAACATCGCAACTTCGAAACGAAATATTTGGTTGCGATGTTTTTTTTTGCTGGGAGTGGTCAGCCTATCCCCCACCAACGTCAACCAGGCCACAGTTTTACGATAAGGGGGGTTGGGGGGTTTAGAGGAAGCAGGCAAAGGCGGAGCATAGCATAGTTGACGCGAGTACATTCGAAGGGGAAATACTCCGCCAGTATGTCGCCGCGCGAAGGCGCTTTCGCTTTCGCTCAAGTCACAATGTAATCTGTGTTCTCACTCATCAGGGTCGCATATGCATCCCGGACTGCATACAGCTGGCTGGCGGCTGCCAGACGGTAAAACAAAATATATTGATGCTATTTTAATTTAGAGAGAGCCCGCTCGCTATTATAATATTTAATCTTTTTAACAGGATGACATAGGTACATTAGGGTGGACCTTAGTTACTCTTAACGAAAAATTATTTTCAAAATTAAGTCCACGTCACCCCTGTAATTTGTTCTACATACTAAAAAACTGATTCCCTCCAAGTTTGAAGTCGATCGGATAATGGGAAGACGTGCCTCAAGGGCTTTGTTTATGCAAAAAATGGGACATTATTAAAATTAAAATATACCTACACACATTTCAATCCGTTGCTCATTAGATACTATTCTAATACTGTATTCTAATTATTATATGAACTAAAAAAACGTCATTTATATTATATTTAACAATAAACAGAAAATTGTTTAAACAAAATTTATTATATTTATGTTTTTGATAAACAATTTGAGGTAATTGATAAAAGGAAAAAAATTAAAGTAATCATTTTTTGTTTATAAACTATTTAATAATTATTTCTGTTATTTACAAACGCATATAGACTTAGGTACTAATTAGAACTGAATTATAACAATGTTTACTAAACTCTTAAAAATAAATATATGAACAATACAAGAAATGTATAACAATAGTATTAATTATAATAATAGCAAATAATAGTAATACACAGCAACAAATTGTGGAGTTGTTTAAAATTCGGCGTTTAGTTCTTATCTACTGTTCGTTAAATGCGTAAATGCAGGCAAACCGAGTCACACCCAACGCGCCTATAGAAGTTTCATTTCACAATAAAATGTGTACTATATATTTATAATCCATTTTAGATAAAAACGTGATCTACAATACATTGTACACCACCAGCGAAGGGGTTTCAATAAAATTAAACACAACAAAATAAATTAATTAAATTACTAAAATGTACCTTGAGAAATTATTGATTGTTGAGCCTTTTCTTCCAGCATCTCTTTCCGTTCTGCCAAAGAGTTTTTCGCTGCTCCTTTTCCTCTAAAATGCGATCACCAGCACCCATCACTACGACTTGCCCTTTTCTGCTTCAACAGAAATATTTTGTCTTCTTTGATTGTCATCATATGCAAAGCATTTGCATGGCCGATATCGCATAAATGGTTCAACGAATCAGTACATTCGTTTTCTCGTTGTATTTGAGACGCAGTTCGGTGTTTTGCATTCCAAGTTAGTGTTCTCCACTTCTGGTAAAGTGGTTCTAATTTGGCAATACTATGTGCACTTAGCTTCACAGGGATTCGTGCCTTTTGTCAACATGTTTCCACTTCTTTTATAACAAGAGCCGCACTAGTGCGAAGATACAAGTTAACTTTTCGCAAGTTATAAGAAAGCACTCATAAAACCGGCAAATTTAGCACCAACAATTTATTGTTCGAAATAAACCTATGAAAAAACTCTATGCTAAAGTGAGTGTGCGTCTACTTGATAAAGGACAAGAAATATGAAATATAAGTACGTAGGCTTTCACGGCCAGAATCATTTAGAAAATAAACTTCTTCCGGGTTATGCCGTGTGTCAACATTTGTCAATGCTGACGTTTCGCGTTTCGCGAATATTCAATTAGCTTTGAAGAAGCGAGCAACATGGTTCGCGAAACGTCAGCATTAACAAATCTTGACACACGGCATAACCCGGAAGCAGTTTATTTTCTAAATTACATAATAAATAATAATAAAAAAACATTGTTCTGCCACTTTCACATGAAAGTGGCAGAACAATGTTTCGGACAGGACTAATCTAGAAATTAATAGAAATTAATAAATAAAAAAGTAGTGTAAGAGCGTCGCGCATAGACAGTGCGAACACGCGGCGGTGTAAAAGTCTTAAAGGATCGAATAAGTTACTTAATTAAAATAATTATATAAGCAAATATGGTTACTGGACAACCAAACAAGGTACCCTTATATAATAACAATAACTGTCTTATTTAAATTGTTAAACTAAAGTCATACGTCATTAGTCATTAGTCATACGTCAAATATGAGAAAAATTACTGACATTTTCAAACTACAAATTGATTGAGGCACCCCTTCCCGTGGTCGAATTAAGTTTTTCTTTTACAGGACTTATTTTTATTCATAGTAGAACAAATCTAGAGGGTGGCGTGAAAAATATTCGATCGTAAAATAATAAGGTCCACCCTAAGGTACATACAGTATAGTAAATTGACAAAAAATCAGGGTTGGGTAAATACGCGTAGAAAACAGTTTTCTACATTACGCGTAGAAAACGACGTCGAAAACTACTACAAATGTAGAATACGTATGATACGTAGAAAACCACCGTCTTGTTGTATTTGTGGTGTTCCATACTGTGCAGAGTACAGCGCACTGCAGTTAGGCCGGTGGTTCCCCATTTTGTATACATTGCGATATTCATTCCTACGGGTCCATGTCCTCAGCCCCCCCCCCCACATTAGAAACTAAAAAAAAAATTGTCAAGGTTTTGTGCTTGTTTGGTGCTGTTTTGTGCCACAAAAGTGTTGAGCTCCGTTCGTTTAGGAGTTATAAGCAATTTTCTGAAGGGGAGCTGGGGACATACCAGCCCCCCACTTTTTAAATTCAATTTGCCAATGTTTTGGGCTGGTTTGTGCCGCAAACTAGAACTTTTGTGCTCCATTCATTTCCGAGCTAAAAGCATTTTTCTGAAGGGGGGCTGTGGACATGCCAGCCACCCACTTTAGAATTTCGATTTTTTTCTAATGCCAAAGTTTTGTGATGTTTTGTGCCGCAAACTAGAAGTTTTGTGCTTCTTTCGTTTCCGAGTTATAAGCATTTTACTGAAGGGGGGCTGTGGACTTGCCTGATCTAACTTCAAACTCGAAATAAAATCAAACTTTATTCGATGCTAAAGTATTGTGATAGTTTTGTGCCGCAAACCAGAAGTTTTGTGCTGTATTCGTTTTTGAGTTATAAGCATTTTTCTATATGGGCGCGCGTGTTGATAAAGCATACCTACGTACGAGTTTAACTTACGAGTTTACTTACGAGTTTAACGAGTTTACTGTTTGTGGCTTTGTAACTTAAAAACTATTCAATAACTTTTTATCGGGGTTTCAATCTTTATTGTATTTTCATGTTTAATAAATAAATAAAAAAATATATTTGTTTCATACATTATGACGTTGAATAATCTATCTCAACAATCACTAATATTTTAAGTTTTCTACACGTAGATTACCTACCAGAATGTAGAAAACTCTCTAATGTAAATTACATGATTTCTACTTGGTAGAAAACCATGTATTTTACCTCATGTATTATACCTACCCAACCCTGCAAAAAATGTATTAATTCATTGTTGAATTATGGACTTCAATTTAAAAAGGAATTAATTAAAATCTAGCAATTAGGACCCAATACATCCATAAACATGATAGATATCGAACGAACGCACGAAAGTGACACACGAAGAAAAAAAAACGTAGTACATACATAGGCCAAAGTACCCCAAACGATTTACATATATACATCCCACAGCATCCAAACTTCTAAAATAAAAATTCAAAATGTTAAATTTTTACGTTGATTTAAATTTCCGGGTATTTAAAAATTAAAAATGTTAAACTAAACCGATCACTGTCAGTTATGGTTACTACTAATGTTTCATAATGTTTCAAAATTATTATTTTGTGGATAACTAGCTATCTCTGATCTATTGCCTGATTTGATAGTACTAAAACCAAAGCAAAGCTACATAGAAATACTATTTACAGCACTACTAAAAAAAAAGGAAAATCAAACCGAATAATGGTAGAAAATAAACACTTTTATCTACGACTCACATATAATAAGTTCATTGCATACGTATCTATGACTATATAATCCCCATCATTATACGCGCCAATGATTATAATGACACTAGCGTTGTATAATAATGATAGTTCGTTCAAATAATGACCTCATTATTTGAACGAACTGTCATCATTATACAATGCTAGTGTCAAACTCTGTCAAAACCTACGTGGATGACAGTTATTTGACAGTTCGCCTCGCCATCATTGACAAAAACATTTAAAGTATTTTGCATAAAATGGAATTTAGGAGTCGTAGATAAAACGTCGTATTTGACTCGGACATAACGGATATAAATCGCTCGCATGATTACACGCTCGCGTAAACATCATGCTCGCGATTTATATCCTTAATTATGTGCTCGTCAAATAATATACTATAATTCTGTCCAGATTCACAAAATAACGCTCCGTTTCACTGAGGGCATAATAATATTTAAAATGCGAGAACTTGGTCCCGCCAGTCAATGTACACTTGTAAACAGTCTAAAAATCGCAGTGGGCGTGGCGTGGTTATAGGCGGTGCTTAAAACTCCTCACGTGTGCTGTCTACACAGCACAGCCGCAATATAGGCAACTAAATACACTTTTGAAAATTATCGCTTTTATCGATTAGCGGAACAAATATAATGTTTGGGTTAAAATTGTATTTAAATAAAAAATCTATTTTTGTATTGTAAGTTTGGCTGGGGGTTTTATATTTGAAAAAAAACAAAAATGTAGTAGAAAAATTAATGTTTAACTTGCAAAAGAAAAAAATTACCCCCAGCCAAAGTCCTTATATATCTAAGAAGTTACCCTGAAAATTTCATAAACTTTTAACATTAAATAACACCTCTAATCGAGAATGCGTTTTGGGAGCGGTAGAACTGGGTCTTAAGGCAGCCCGCTTACCATCCAACCGCTGCGCGATGTAGGCGGAGTCAATTTACTTGGTGCCGTGGCAGGTAGCACAAGGGTTATATGCGTCCGGGTATGACTTGTCTTGGTATGAGGTGAGCTGACCCGGTGTTATTTGATTTGGTCGATTCCGAAAGTCTATGATGATTCTTGATATTAAGGGCCTACATTCAAAAAATGCCTGAAACAGGTGTCGCCTACTCCAAGAATTTATCCAAACCCTTTCGAATCTTGAAATCAAAAAAATAGAGCATACGCAAGAAGGATGCCTTCTTTCTTTAAGAGATTCTTTTTTTCAAAAAAACCTGATAGGTTTCAACAAAAAAAATCGCAAAGGTGGGCAATTTTCAACTATTCAAATCCAGATTGACAAGTTAATATGCTTCAATTTGAATGGATTATGCATAAATACAATTGTTACAGTGTCCCCCAGGTTTTGAGAAAGCGGGTTTGGCATAAAATAGACCACAACACCATGTTTTGTGCAAAAATGTGTTTCCATCAGTGAAATTTGCAGGGTTTGGCAGTCCTCTGCGTGGTGGCGCTAGTTGTTCTAGAATTCCTGGCTTCGTTGCGAGCATTTCTATTGGTCTACGTAAAAATTAAGTTACAACCCACTTCTAACGCTGCGAGTTTGGGGCAGACGCCAAAGTTGTACCCCAATATGTGCAAAGATTTATTATTTCCTTCATAATATTGCAAACACACAACTAAAATCAAATCACGATATTTTTCGTCCTGAATTTGCAGCTGTTTCATAGTCCGACCGACCAGGGCAACAGAATATGTAAGGAGGTATACTCACCTATACGTTGCGATCGCACGGCGCGGCGGGCCCGTAGCCACCCGTAGCCTCGAGCAGAATCACGGAAATGGAATCGAGATCTAGTCGATTCGAACTTGTAAATTTAAATACTCTCAAATGACTGCTACTTCCGGTCAACCGGAAGTTGATATAAAATTTGTCACTTATCAAAATACACCAACTTTTTATCATGTGTTCCTATACCTAAATGCCAAAAGTAATCAGGAGTTATTTTAATTTTACCACATTTTTGTTGTTTGATTTTGCGAATCGTTTACATTGAATATCTTGGTTATTATTCGTGCTAACAGTTTCATGTTTATTTGTAGAATATATAGATTACGCAAAATATGATCAACAAAATTATAATGTTTGGTACATATTTTATACAGGCTGCGTAAAATGTGCAACGAGTTAAAAAAATTTAAAAACTTTTGATATTTTGAAACTGACCCCCTAAATTTGTTTGTATTTGTTTGTTTTGTTCCTGAACTATCCGGGGATCATAATATGGAAAGAGTATTCGTACTGGTTTTAGTTGACTCTTACCGCTACCACTCCCGAGTGCCGTGAATTTTTATTTAAATGCAGACATAGCCGATCTCATAATTATTTATTATAAATCGAATATTTATTGTACATAATTATGCTATATAGGTACATTATACATATCATATACTTGCTACAATGTAAATTTAGCTTCAGCTGTATTTCTTTGTTTATAAAAAAATTATTATAAGGTTTTAGTTAATTATTTCAGGTATATAATTGTGTTATATACATTCTACGAAAATTTGACTTCTATTGTAGTTGCCTTGAATAGGATATAATTTACTGTTGTGTTTTAGTTGATTATTTTAGGTACCTACACAAATATTATCTGTGCTGCTGTATATTTCGAATTGCTTTATTTCTCATTCCTAATATCTTTATCTACTGGTTCGAAAATTTCAAAATGTATCCCTAAATACTAAAAGTCTGCAGAAACCGGAAGTCATCCTTTATTGTCCGGTACAGCTGAACCAGTACTTTCTGAGCGAAGCGATTCGCAATACTACCGCATATCACATCGTAGGTCTGTCAATCGAGTCAATCGACAATAATATTGTCAGCGCTTTGGTATTCTGCTCGCCGGATACATGAAATCAGGGACTAAGAACGGAACGAAAACGAGAACGAAAGAACTAAATTAACCGAAAAATTTACGAAAACGGAAACGAAAACGAAATTTTTATTTTTCGTTCATGATTGAAAACGAAATAAATAATTTCGGTTACCGGTTTTAACCGGTTTAATGACAATATTTTTGTAACCTACTCCTAGTAGACATATCGGGGATGCAAGGGTCTTCTATTCACGTTGATTTACTTTAGAATATATCTTTAGTTTAATTAACTAAAATTTTTATTTATTTTGGAATGCTGAATTATTTATATACACTGTGGGCAAAAAACCGGTACAAATGTTCAATTATTACTCATATTTCCAAAGATTTTAAGTAAATTCAAGCAAGCATTTCTTTGAAAAACTAATTTGATTATGATGTTGAGGATTGAAAACATACCATATTCGCAATTCCACTTCATTTTTGAGTAAAAACAGCAAAAAGCGATGGTTCATAATTTCACCCGGTATACGAGAAAAATTACCCTGTACACTATGCTAGAAAATCTCTACTGTCCCTTTTGACGAAAAGAAAACAAATGTCATTACCTATTCATTGCATTACAACTTTCATTTTATATTGAATTGGCCCCATGTTGTCAGAAATGTTGCATAGTCAAACATAAAGCAACATAACTTTGGATTGAAACGTTCTGTTATTGCGAATATGGTATGGTTTCAATCTTCACACTACAAGCAATTTGTTTTTAAAGGAAATATTTGAATTGACTAAATATTACTGGAAATACGAGTGTTTAAAAATTTGTACCGTTTTTTTTTTGCCCACAGTGTATATTTTTACTATAAAATAAATAGATTACAATTTTTTTCTCTTATTTTTAATAATAATAATAACTTTATTTACAAATAACCGAAAATTAACCATGACACAAAATTTTTAAATAAGTAGAAGTTAATTGAAATAAAGCAAGATCAGAGAGAAAGAAACAAATATTATTATTTAAAATATGAGGCAAAAAAAAATCTGTCACTGGCATACCACTAAACTGCATAGCAGTTTGTGCGTGGTTTTCAGGTAACTAAATTTAATGGGAATAAATGAAAGAAACTAAAACAGATTCGTGCCTCTCCAATACAGAAACGGTCCCAAACAATTCATTCTAAATTTTATTTTTAATATTTATAAAAAGCAAAAATGCCATCACCACTTAAAATGCAGTTAATTGAAATTTTTAACATTTAAGTTTTGAAAAGCATAAATTTTATGTTAGTAATTTTTGCCATGATTAAAGTTATGATTAAAGTATTTAAAGTTATGACATGTGAGTTATTTTTCAAATATAAAAAAAATTAAAAAAGCATGTTGCATACTTTTATTAGAAAAATAGTAAAAAACCGGTTTTAACCGTCATTTCATTTCGGTTCACGAAAACGAAAACGATATTTTTTGGGTGTGAACGAAAAGAACGAAAACGAAATTTTTCGTTTTCGTTCTGATCGGAAACGAACAAAATACTTTTCGTTTTTAGTCCCTGCATGAAATAGATCTAGTCAGAACAGTTTTGCTAACGGTCGACGGGTAGCCTAGAGCTTTCGTACTACATAGTGCATACGATCTTCTCGTATTTACTGCTCTCCTGTTACGCCGCGTTCATAAAATTTCAGAACGTGCGCCATTATACTCGATAGGCGTGTCTAAACTCCCTTCCACAAGATGACATATTCCCAGAGCCCACCTCTCGTGAGCTTGGTTCCCCTCACCGCTGCCCCGCTATACATGGGCCAGGACCGTGCATGTATGCTGTTAAGAACAAGACCGATTTGATCACAGCTTCAAATATTGCAGCGTGCACCTTACACATTTGTATAATTCACCCAGACGAGCTGACAAATCACTACGTTAACAGCATACATGAGTTAAATTCGTGGTTTGGTAGAATTCAAAAAAGATGTTTTTTTTTTACTTTCACAGCTAATACAATACAATATAAAAGTGTTACAGATCGACTATTACTACGTCTAGGTCACGCGTATAATAATGCCTACTGGGTTGCATGCGGACTATTTATATAGTATCTTATCTATTCTATTGTCAGCAGATTCCTTCTGCTGTACGTCTGATCTGGGCGCATAACTCCTCCAACGTCAGCTGCAGAAATACCGTTGATTATAAATGAGGCGGTATTTCCTGCAAGGGATATGCTGAATGGCCAAATGCATCGGTCAAGTTCGCGTCCTTAGATAGGTTGGTCACCCGGTGCTGGAAACGTGAGCGTAATCTCCTGCACGTTACAAAAATAGCAATAACAATTAGTACAATGATAAAAAAAAGTACAGAACGTGGTCTCTGGTATCTGAATAATGTTGAGAGAAAGATATTGAGTCAAATCCTTCTTTTAGGGGAAGTAATCCGACTTGGTCGTTGATCTTGATTACCTCGGTTAATCCTCGACAGTGCCGTTTTCATTAATCTTTGTTATTGTGTAACGTCCCTAATAACGCTCCTTCGTCTTCTGTGTGTAGTATTTAGATGGTTTCACATACACTTGTTGTCCAATTTGTAATTGTTGGTCTTTTCGAGTTTCATTTGTCTTGTCTATAACCGTTTCTTTCTTCTGTTGTAGTTTAGCGGCTAGGTGGTCGTATAGATGTCTTGTTCTTTCCTTGTGATTTTGGATGTATTCTTGAAAATAGGTGTTATCATAAAACAGGTCCAGCGGCTCTCTTGAATTTGTGTGTCCATATAGAAGTTCAAAAGGGGTAGCTTCTGTTGCCGAATGAATTGTAGAGTTGTAAGCTAGGATTGCCAATTTCATTAGCATTTTCATATCTTGGGCCGTCTTCTGATTCTTCATAATCCTTATGTGTTCCAATAAGGTGGAATGGAGACGTTCAATCGGTGAATTAGAATTTGGATTTTGTGGTGTTGTATAATGGAGATTAACTTTGTGTAATTTAAGTAATTCTCTCAATGTCAAATTATTAAATTCCAACCCGTTACCTACTATAATTTGTCGTGGTGTTCCATGGATACTGAAACTTTCGATTAGTCGTTCTGCTACTTCCACTGCCGTTTTACCTTGGATGGGGTAAGCTTGCGCATACTTGGTGAATACATCGATGATTGTTAGAAAGTTTTGAGAATTTATGGATATCGTATCAATATGAAGTTTGTCGAATGGTTTATCCACTTGATCCGTGAGTTGGAAAGGGACTTTTGGCGGTCGTCTATCGTATTTGTTTGTTTTGCATGTCTCGCATTTATTGGTGTAATGGTTTTTCTATGTTGATGTGGACTGGGTAGTCGTTGAAGTTGATGACTTCTACGAATGCTTGGTAGTCTTCTGACGTTGTTAGACTTGGTGTTATTTCGACGCCTGGTGATATTTGTTGGTGGTTGATGACTATCTCTTGCAGATTTCTATCCACAGGAATTTTCATCAATTTTCTTTCTCTTGGTCCAATTGAAATTCTTGGATCTTCAAAATGTAGTGGAATTGTGTTAAATTTCGTTCGTAGTACTTTGTTTTTAAAGTCTATAACTGCGTCCATTTGTTCCATTAATCTCAGTCCAATGATACCGTCGTATTTCTTGGAGAAGTCAACGATGTTGAATGGGTGAAGTTGATTAGGTGCATTAAATGTATAAAGGGATGGAATCTCTAGGATATAGTCATGGTGAGTTGTTCCATGCATAGTGGTAACAGAAAGTGGTGAAAATTGTATGAATTCAAAGAATTCATCGTGAGCCATTTGATTAGAAATAGAGGATGCGGATGCGCCCGTGTCAATTAGGAATTTTCCATTAATTTCAGGGATAAAGATGTAAGGTAAACGAATAGCATGTTGACGGTTAAATTCGATATGGTCAGGTAATTTTATTGGTTCGGATGTTAAGATTTCTTCGAGGTTGAGGCTGCTTCTTGAAAATTTTCATTATCTTCTTCTTCTTCTTCTTGTGGTTCGCATTCATAAGCTTCCGGGTTTGGATAATTCCATTGTTGGTATTCATCTTCTTCTTCATATTCTTCTTCTTCTTCTTGGACATGAAGTTCTTCAGCTGCCCATTTGTTTTGAGGGTACGAAGGTCCAAACGGTGTCATTCGTACTCTTCCGAAGGTTGAGGTGTCGACATCCATTGGCTTTTGTCTTGGTTGCCTCTTCTCGGCAAGTTGTCCAGGGGATTTATTAAATTTAAAGGATGGTGGTTTTTGTCTTGGGAAAGGATATTGATTTTGCCTTGGGAAAGGATATTGAGGTTGTGGGAATTGATTCGGTTGATTTCTTTGATAGGATGGGTAATATGGAGTTCGAAATTGCATTTGTGGATGTGGATATTGTGTTCTTTGGAATTGTTGCGGTGGAAATTGTTTTGGTGGAAATTGTTGTTGAGAGAATTGTTGGTTAGGAAGTTTGTAAGAAGGTTGTGGTAAATTATTTGTTGATGGTGATCTCATGTGACCTGGTGTTATTTGATGTGGGGTCTTGGTTTGTTGTTGTGGAGCGGATGATTTTCCACACCGATACTGCCAGTTCTGGTATTCTAACACTTCAGACATCGCTTGTTCCATGGTTTTTGGGTCCTTGAGATACATAAGTTCCCCAAGATTTCCATACTTCATGAGTCCTCGCTTGTAAGTTTGTAACGCAGAAGTCATGTACAAACTTGTCTTCAATGGTACCATGTCAGCTGCCGTCACGGATTGCATTTTCGTCAATAATAGGTTTAACACAGATTTTATCCTTTGTCCAAAGGAATATGGATTTTCATGTTTTCCTGGACCTTCGACTGTCATGTCATTCAATAAACAATCCTCAGATCTCTGATCTAAGAATGATAATTCCAGTAGGGTTTTAATTTCGTGCCATGTGTGTAGATTCCTTGAACCGATGAGTGCTTGCGCCTCGCCTGTAATTCTTGATTTTGCTATTTTTATTAAATAAGAATTTATGGGGTTGGCATTGTTTTGGACATCAGCATACGTTCTAAGTAGATCTTCACACGCATCAATGTACAACGACAACGTATTGGGATCACCGTTGAAGCTTGGTATTGTCGAAATCTCCGCATGGGTAATTGATGGTCGAGTATAGGGATGCTGATACACTTGTGGTTGTTCAAGCATGTTGTTGAGTTCGATGTCGTTAAGGGCGTCGGCAAGTGTGTCAAGGTTCATATAAAATAATGAAAAATGTACTCACAGTATTATAATTACGATGAATTCCATTCGTCACTCTGGTGTTTGGTTGGGGTTGGTTTTGCTTCTTTTGTTTCTTGGCTTTCTTCCGCCTTTGGTTGGTCCTTAACTATAAGTCTGGTGGGCGTGTTGACGAGATTTTGATCGCTTCGACGTTGTTCCTCACACAGCTTGTACCTTCTGGAAGTTCGGATCCTTCCGGTCGTTTTCTTAGCTTCTATGACGGTGGTGGGCACTTTGACGAAAGTTTTATCGTTGCGGCGTTTTCTCCCGGTCACTCGTCGCACTGGTCGGACAATTGGATCCTCACAGTCCTGCACACTTTTATATTCCACTGCTTCACTGCTGGTTCCTCGACCTGAAGAATAAATGTTCACCCACAAATTTGGAAAATTGGATCCTCTTTTGTGGTGGTCAAGTATCCTACCGACTGCGCCAGTTAAATTCGTGGTTTGGTAGAATTCAAAAAAGATGTTTTTATTTACTTTCACAGCTAATACAATACAATATAAAAGTGTTACAGATCGACTATTACTACGTCTAGGTCACGCGTATAATAATGCCTACTGGCTTGCATGCGGACTTATTTATATAGTATCTTATCTATTCAGATTCAGCAGATTCCTTCTGCTGTACGTCTGATCTGGGCGCATAACTCATGCACGGTCGTGGCCCATGTGTAGCGGGGCATCGGTAAGAGGAAACAAGCTTACGGGAGGTGGGCCCTGCGAATATGTCAGTATAATGGCGCTCGTTCTGAATTTTTATGAACGCGGCGTAACAGGAGGGCAGTAAATACGAGATGATCGTATGCACTATGCAGTACGAAAGCGATTTTAGGCCACCCGTCGACCGTTAGCAAAACTGTTCTGACTAGATCTATTTCAAGTATCCGGCGGGCAGAATACCAAAGCGGTGACAATATTATTGTCGATTGACTCGATTGACTGACCTACGATGTGATATGCGGTAGTATCGCGAATCGCTGCGCTCAGAAAGTACTGGTTCAGCTGTACCGGACAATAAAGGATGACTTTAGGATGACGATTTCTGCAGATTTTTAAGATTTAGGGATACATTTTTAAATTTTCGAACCAGTAGATAAAGATATTAGGAATGAGAAATAATAGACCAGGGTCGATAGTTTTTGAAACAAAAAAAATAAAAGTAGAATGAAACCCATTGGAGAAGGAAGAGAATATAACAAAAATGAAGGGAAAAATAATTTACGGGCGATCTGAGGTCGGGAAGTGGGAGAGGGTGAGTTTTTAAGGGTAAGAAACGGTTTATCTCGATTTCCGGCAAAACTACAAGTCCTATGGAAAAAAGTTAAATGGCACAGTTGTAGGTAATGAAAAGATCAACAACTTTTGTATTTACACTTTTTTCACATAACCTCAAAATTTATGTGAAAAATTCAAATAACCAAGTTTTTGGTTTTTTATTTTTATCTTTTACAAAAAGAATTTTTCTTTCACGAAATTTGGTGAAAACTTGCCTTGTTATGTCCCAAATACACTGTAATTTTTTTGATTTAAAATATTTATTTTTTCATCTTATTTTGACTTATTATCGAAAAAGCAGCCTAATTTTCAATCGAAAATTCTCACGTCAAAATATCTCGTTTTTTAATAAAGTCGGTGGGCTTTTTGTTCGTTGAAATCTCTACTTTCTGATGGTGAAAAAAAGTATACATTACTATGGTAAATGTTCTCAAAAATGCAAAGAAATGAAAAAAGGTAAAATCCGATTTTGTTTAATCGTTGTGTATAATTTTGTGCTATTTATTAAAATGTATACTTTAATTACTCGATAAAGGTAAGATTCCATGATAAACAGAAAAATTACAAATCCATAAAACACGAAGATTGCAAAAAATATGCGAAAATAGTTGTTCTAAATATAATTAAAGCTAGGATTTAAAGGGTACTTCATCTAAAAAATGTGACTGCTGCTCTTTTTTTCAGTAAAAAAGATAGTTTATTAAATTCTATTTACATTTGTTAGTATCCATTACTTTTGTCTCTTCTTTGATGGCATGTCTCCATCGTTAGATTCGAGTAGATCTTCGAAGTCTTCAAGACCATCACCGTCTTCGTCTCCAATATTAGTCCAGTCTGCATTGGTTCTTCATCCACAATTTCGTCTGAATCACTAAGTTCTTCGTAGCTATTTTTTCGTAGCTGATGCTACCATAATTAAGACCTCGATAGAAATTGCCAGACACTAATAAAACTGTCGTTGTTGTGGGTCAAGATATTGATCTTTTGATCCTTTTAATCAATTAAATTCAAATAATAATGACATTTATTTTCACAAGCCAGGTTCAGATAGTTTCAAATATGAATCCTTCAAAAACATCGTTGCATTTCTGCATTGTTTTTTCTGGTTGCGATACAGCATCTGGATTAGCCGGAAAAGAATGGTATCGTAAATTCATTATTACAAGATAAAAATTTGTAAAATTTGGCCAATATTTTTTTGAAAAAATATATCGAAAAAATGGAATACAATTAATCAAATCTATTTTTTATAAATGTAAAAATTATAATATAACACTGAATCAATTCAGTCACATTTTTTAGATGAAGTACACTTTAAATCCTAGCTTTAATTATATTTCGAACAACTATTTTCGCATATTTTTTACAATCTTCGTGTTTTATGCATTTGTATTTTTTCTGTTTATCAATGTAACATGGAATCTTACGTTTATTGAGTAATTAAAGTATAAATTTTAATAAATCGCTCTAAATTATACACAACGATAAAAAAATCGGATTTTACCTTTTTTCATTTCTTTGCATTTTTGAGAACATTTGCCATAGTAATGTATACTTTTTTTTCACCATCAGAAACTAGAGATTTCAACGAACAAAAAGCCCACCGACTTATTAAAAAAGGAGATATTTTGACGTGAGAATTTTCGATTGAAAATTAGGCTGCTTTTTCGATAACAAGTCAAAATAAGATGAAAAAATAAATATTTTAAATCAAAAAAATTAGAGTGTATTTGGGACATAACAAGGCAAGTTTTCACCAAATTTCATGAAAGAAAAAATCTTTTTGTAAAAGATAAAAATAAAAAACCAAAAACTTGGTTATTTGAATTTTTCACATAAATTTTGAGGTTATGTGAAAAAAGTATAAATACAAAAGTTGTAGATCTTTTCATTACCTACAACTTTGCCATTTAACTTTTTTCTATAGGACTTGTAGTTTTTCCGGAAATCGAGATAAACCGTTTCTTACCCTTAAAAACTCACCCTCTCCCACTTCCCGACCTCAGATCGCCCGTAAATTATTTTTCCTTTCATTTTTGTTATATTCTCTTCCTTTTCCAATGGGTTTCATTCTACTTTTATTTTATTTCACTTTTTAATATTTTCAAAGGCATCAGCACTGGTCTATAAAGCAATTCGAAATATACAGAAGTATAGATTAAATGTAAATGATTGAAACATTGTCTAGGTTGTTGTTTCTATTGTGACGATCTTAACAGCCGCGAAGGCGCCAGAAGTTCTGGGATGTTCTGGAGGCATCTCATTCCGGAGAATTCCATCGAGGCAGCGAGCGCGAGTAACGTCACCATTCTGGGCAAGCACGGAAGACTCTGGAGCGTTCCCGCACGGATCGATACGGGTATATAAGAGAAGGCCGTCGCCCGCTGAGGCAGTATAGTTCTGAGTGCAATCGGAGTACTTGGCGCGATTATCGATCGACATAAATAGTTAGAAATAAATACTGTGAAGATAAATGTTTATAGTAGCCTTAAGTGACAGTTAGTTTTTAGTGTTCGTGGTTAGTGTTCGAGTTTAATAATTAGTTAATAAGACTGTAATAGTGTTAAATAAATTAGTTGGCTATTTTAATATACCGAGTGTTTTAATTCACCCCTTAACGAACGAAAAACGCTACATTGGTGTCAGGTGTGGGGTGTGAATTGGACATTAGTGAAAATAAAATTGAAGTGAAATAAATCGGACTAATTAGTGTGTGTGAAAATAGCGAAACTAGCGGACTTAAAAGTTAGTGAGCTGAAAAAGGACCTGGAGGAAAGGGACTGCGATACGACGGGGAAGAAAGCGGACTTGCAGGAGCGGCTTCGTAAAGCATTAATTGAAGAATGCAATGACCCGGACAACTTTGTTTTTGCTAGTGCAAGTGAAATCGGCCAAATGCTGCAATGTTTGGAGGCCAATCAGGCCAAGTTGCTAGAAAATTCCGCCGACCTGGAGGCTAAATTGCTAGAAAATTCTGCCGACCTAGAGGCTAAAGTGTTAAAAAATTCCGCTGATCTGGAGACTAAATTGCTAGAAAATTCCGCCGCCCTGGAGGCTAAATTGCTAGAAAATTCCGCCGACCTGGAGGTTAAAGTGTGCGAGCTTGGGGAAAAGCTAGAAGAGAATTCTGCCAAACTAGAAAAAAAGATGTTAGAAAACAATGCCAACTTAAAAACGGAATTACAGGAAGAAATTTTAACAAAATCTTCTACACTTGAAGAGCGAATTCTTTTGATTTTGGAAGGCAAGATCCAGGAAGTTCAGAACAAAATCACAACGTTGGACATCAACACCTTCAAGGAGTTGTCCTATCAACCTTCAGCAATGGACAACAAGAGCAAAGCTAGTGGCAATCAGGATTCCGTTGGGCTGATGCGCCGCAAACCACCGCAATTTGATGGTTCAACGTCGTGGAATGTTTATCAGCGTCAGTTTGAAGCGGCTGCAAAAGCGAACGGTTGGTGATCCAGGGAGAAGGCGATCGCCCTTACGTTGGCCTTGAGAGGAGATGCTGCTGCTATCTTGCAAAGAATGTCCCCGGAAGAGCAAGAAGTCTACGACCACCTGGTGAGACACCTGGAGACGCGTTATGGCCAGTCACACCTGGAACATGTCTACCACACTCAGCTAAGAAATCGGTGCCAGAAGTCAGGGGAGCCGTTACAGGAATTCGAGGTAGATATTGCACGTCTGGTTCGACTGGCGTATCCAGATGCCCAGGAAAAGATCATGGAACGTTTGGCGGTTCAAGCATTCCTGGACACTATAGTTTCCTGGACGGACTCCGTGATGGTGAAATGAAGCAAGCCTTACTACTAGCACATCCACCTAAGCTAGTTGATGCACTAACACGGGCCCTTGAATTCGAAGCTACCAAGAACACGAACAAAGGTCAAGCTCGTGTCCGACAAGTGATTCCAGGAGAGGACGACTTCGAAGAGTCAGTCAAGCGGATCGTCAGGGAGATCAATAGAGAACGTAGCCGCCAGGACCGGAAGTTGGAGTGCTGGAAATGTGGCAAGGTAGGCCACATAAGAAGACGCTGTCCAGAAGGCGTCAGTCCCACTTCCGCCAATCCGGAAAACTAAAAATGGTCGATGCGAGGGGGCGAACGTCGACCTGTATTCAGCAAGCACCAGCAAATACCGCCCAGGGCTCGTCACTGCAACACCATGCCAACAGTGTTTTCGTCGACGCGTGTGTGGATGGAACCCTCCGCACTGTGCTGCTGGATACAGGTGCAACGAAGACAATCATAAGGCCCGACATAATAAAACCTGCAGCTAAGGTTCGGCAATCAAAATGGCGTCTACGAACAGCGACGGGAGATCAAGCAAAAGTGCATGGTGAAACAAACGTCATGTTTACCATCGGGAAAGCCACGTTTGACCATCCTGTGATTGTGGCTGAGATTGAGGATGAGGTGATCATCGGGACGGACATAATGGACACCAAGGGCTTCGAGTTAAGCTTTAGGCGGGGAGTTCTGCGGGTAGATGACGAGGAAGTTGTTTTACATCGAGAAAAGAATTTAAGTGTTCAGGTCCTACTCCCGGAGGAGACACTGATACCAGAACGGAGCGAGATTGTTTTGGACGGCTGCATTGATGGCAAGACCACAGATGGTGAGATAGTCATGTTCGAACCCGTAATGCATGACGAGGCTGTTGGTCGAGGAATAGCGGTCGGAAAGGCCCTTGTGCGGGCTGGCAGGAGTATTCCTGTGAGGATAATGAACGTCAATCACTATCCTGTGTTATTAAAGGAGGGCACGGAGTTAGGACACTGCTCTGGAGTGTCAGCGATACTGCGACAGGTTACGGCCGTGGAATCCAGCCGGGAAGCCATTCCAAAGGAATTAGAAGTACTGGTATCGTCGTTAGGCACCGGTCTAAGGCCAGACCAAAGAAGGAGGCTGAGACATTTGGTCCATAAGTATCGAGATATTTTTGATACTGGGAAGAAAGGGAGGACAGATATAATCCAGCATAAAATCAATACGGAAAATGCTCGTCCCATTCGGCAGACAGCTAGAAGGCTGCCGCTGGCTAAGAGAGAGGAGGCTGACAAGATTATTGAGAGTATGGTCGAGGAAGGAATCATAGAACCATCCAGCAGTCCATGGTCTTCACCGGTGGTACTGGTTAAGAAGAAAGACGGCTCGACCAGATTCTGCGTTGACTACCGGCTGCTTAATAATGTGACCAAAAAGGACAGCTATCCTCTTCCTCGCATCGATGACACTTTGGACACCCTGGTCGGATCAAAGATCTTTTCCACGCTGGATTTGAAGAGCGGGTACTAGCAAGTTGAATTGGCCCCCGAAGATAGAGAAAAGACAGCTTTCACGGTGGGTGCTGGATTATGGCAATTTAACGTGATGCCATTTGGACTGTGCAATGCTCCGGCTACTTTCGAACGACTGATGGAAACGATTTTAAGAGGACTGTCCTGGAAGACATGTCTGGTCTATCTTGACGACATTATTGTAGTAGCAAAATCGTTTGAAGACCACATGCGAAACCTAGAAGAAGTGTTCCTGAGGCTACGAGGTTCAGCACTGAAGTTGAGCCCAAAGAAATGTCATCTATTTCAAAGAGCTGTGCAGTACCTGGGTCACGTTGTTTCCAGTCAAGGAGTGGCGGTTGACAAGGCAAAGATCCAGACTGTCAAAGATTGGCCAGTTCCCAATGACAAACATGAGCTGCGCAGCTTCTTGGGATTATGCACATACTACCGACGCTATGTGAATGGATTTGCCAACATCGCAAAACCATTAACCAGGCTCACCGAAGGAGAACGAAAATTCCAATGGTCCCAGGAATGTCAAGAAGCTTTCGATCACCTAAAAGGGGCTCTGATAAGCGCACCTATCTTGAGCTATCCCCTACCTGAAGGAAAATTTGTACTGGTCACCGACGCTAGCAATGTGGGCATAGGAGCCGTGCTGTCCCAAATTCAGGATGGGCAAGAAGAAAAAGTCATAGGCTATTTTAGTAAAACGTTGTCCAAGCCAGAGCGTAACTACTGCGTCACCCGCCTGAGTTGCTAGCTGTTGTGAAAGCGATGGAGCACTTTTACAAGTACCTCTACGGGAGGAAGTTCCTGCTACGAACAGACCATGCAGCTTTAAAATGGCCCCTTCAGTTTAAAAATCTAGAGGGACAAGTGGCAAGATGGATAGAGAGGCTACAGGAGTTTGACTTCGACACCGAGCACCGAGCAGGGAGAATCCATGGAAATGCAGATGCCCTATCAAGAAGACCCTGTCCACAGGACTGCAAGCATTGCCAGCGGGCAGAGAAAACAGATGCTGATTTGTTACGAACTACCATAGTCGACGATACTTGGCAAAATAGAGATCTTATAAAAGACCAAGAGGAAGATCCCGATATCCAGGTAGTCCTAAACTGGATGAAAGAAGAGAGGAAGCCAACCTGGGGAGAAGTTGCCAAGTATGCTCCTAACATCAAGTCGTATTGGGCACAATGGGACTCCCTAATTCTGGAAGATGGACTCCTGCGGCGGAAAATAATTGACCACGACGGCAAAGAGGAAAGAAGGCAAATTGTTGTGCCCAAATGTCGGATTGCGGAACTGCTAAAAGAACTCCATGCCGGTGTGTCAGGAGGACATCTCGGAGTGACAAAGACGCTGGGAAAGGTAAGGGAAAGATTTTACTGGGTCAATAGCAAGGAAGACGTAAGGGACTGGTGCAGAAAATGCGTTGTATGTGCGGCAAGTAATGGGCCGCAGAGAAAGCAGAAGGCTTTGATGCGCCAGTACAACGTGGGAAGTCCCTTTGAAAGGATTGCTATCGACGTAGCCGGCCCGTTTCCCGAATCCGAAGCAGGAAATAAGTACATCGTGGTCGTGATGGACTACTTCAGCAAATGGGTTGAGGCATACGCTCTGCCAAACCAGGAAGCCTCAACAATTGCCGACGCCTTGGTGAAAGAATGGATTTGCCGATTTGGCGTACCTTTGGAGCTACATTCGGACCAAGGGCGAAATTTTGAATCCAGTTTGTTCCAGAACATCTGTAAGACGCTCGGAATCAAGAAAACAAGAACTACTGCGTTACACCCGCAGTCAGATGGAATGGTGGAGCGCATGAATAGAACCATTAATCGGTATTTGGCCAAAGTGGTCTCCGACCACCAAAGAGACTGGGATACCTTTCTTCATTTGTTCCTCCTGGCTTATCGATCGGCCGTCCACGAAAGCACGGGAGAGTCTCCGGCTCGGATAATTATGGGAAGAGAACTCCGTCTCCCATGCGATCTGAAGTTTGGTTGCCCGCCAGGAACTGATGTCGTCGGGGAGGACTACGTCAGTGAACTGCGAAGAAGAATGGATGCCATTCATAGCCAAGTTCGCATTTCAATTCAAGATGCCAGTACTCGGATGAAGGACACATACGATGTCAATGCCAAAGACCACAGGTACAATGCCGGTGATATGGTTTGGCTCTACGACCCTAAGAGGCGAAAGGGACTGTCGCCAAAACTTCAAACATCCTGGGATGGCCCATACAAAGTTCTGGAAGCTATCAACGACGTGCTTTAACGGATACAAAAGCCACCGCGGGGTAAAGCTCGAGTCATTCACTTCAACCGACTGGCTCCTTACTACGGAGGCCACGGCGACGCGGAGCTGCGGCAAATCCAACCAGAGTCGGATTTGACATTCGACGAATTCATGGCCCGTCATTCTAATGGTCAAAAGAGTCGGTTCGGTGTGACCTGTGAAGTGCAGCGGGACCTGTTTACTGCTCCAGCTGGGTACGCACTGGCACATTGTGTGGCTAAGGACTTGCAAATGTCTAGAGGGATAGCCAAGGTTTTCCGCGGGAAGTTTGGAAAAATTCCGGAGCTGCGTCGATCTAATCCCAGAGTCGGACAAGCACTCAAGGCAACCGACGAAAAGACCGGCAGAAAGATCTTCCACTTGGTTACCAAAGAGACGTCCGATCAGAAGCCAACCTATAGAGATGTTTGGGACACTTTGTGTTCTCTAAAGGAAGAATTGCTAGCCGAGGACCTGAGAAGCCTGGCGATTCCCAAGCTGGCATGCGGACTCGATGGCTTGGACTGGAGGATGATTCGCAGCATGTTGGAAGCAGTCTTCAGGTTGACGGGCGTACAAATTCTGGTGTGCTGTTATAGCCCTCAACGTCGTTCCCTGGAGAGAACCGTGGATTGTTACTTCCACAAGAGGTCCTGTTGCAAGAAGGGAGCTTTTTGCCAATATCGACATCCACCATCTTTGGAATCATTTCGGGACGAAACGAGCTTAGGAGGGGGCAGTGTGACGATCTTAACAGCCGCGAAGGTGCCAGAAGTTCTGGGTTGTTCTGGAGGCATCTCATTCCGGAGAATTCCATCGAGGCAGCGAGCGCGAGTAACGTCACCATTCTGGGCAAGCACGGAAGACTCTGGAGCGTTCCCGCACGGATCGATACGGGTATATAAGAGAAGGCCGTCGCCCGCTGAGGCAGTATAGTTCTGAGTGCAATCGGAGTACTTGGCGCGATTATCGATCGACATAAATAGTTAGAAATAAATACTGTGAAGATAAATGTTTATAGTAGCCTTAAGTGACAGTTAGTTTTTAGTGTTCGTGGTTAGTGTTCGAGTTTAATAATTAGTTAATAAGACTGTAATAGTGTTAAATAAATTAGTTGGCTATTTTAATATACCGAGTGTTTTACTTCACACCTTAACGAACGAAAAACGTTACACTATACATCTGACATATGAATTCAAATTAGACGGAAAATCAAAACAACTAGTGAATATGTAAATCAGGTATAATTATGTACAATAAATACCCATGTATATCAAACATTTGTGTACTTAAAAAAAAGAAAAAATCGTGATTTGATTTTAGTTGGGGGTTTGCAATATTATGAAGGAAATAATTATCTTTGCACATATTGGGGTACAATTTTGGCGTCTGTCCCAAACTCGCAGCTTTAGAAGTGGGTTGTAACTTAATTTTTACGTAGACCAATAGAAATGCTGGCAACGAAGCCAGGCATTCTAGAACAACTAGCGCCACCACGCAGAGGACTGCCAAACCCTGCAAATTTCACTGATGGAAACACATTCTTGCACAAAACATGCTGTTGTGGTCTATTTTATGCCAAAACCGCTTTCTCAAATCCTTGGGGACACTGTAACAATTGTATTTATGCATAATCCATTCAAATTGAAGCATCATTAACTTGTCAATCTGGACTTGAATAGTTGAAAATTGCCCGTCTTTGCGATTTTTTTTATTTGAAACCTATTAGGTTTTTTGAAAAAAAAAACTCTTACAGAAAGTAGGCGTATTTCTTCCGTATGCTCTATTTTTTGCGTTCAAGATTCGAAAGGGTTTGGATAAATTTTCTGGAGTGGGCGACACCTGTTTCGGGCATTTTTTGAATGTAGGCCATTAATGAAGGCACACTTGCAGTAAACAATAATGAGGAAAATATCCCAAGACAGGGGATAGAGTAGTCAGTAGAGGATGGCCATAACCGTAGAAATAATTTAACTGATATCGTATAAAAATATTGTAACAATACCTATATGTATATCATTTTTTCAGATTAGAATGAATTTATTTTACAACTTATAGTAGAACTTTTAACTAAACGCACATTATTACTTATTATTTGTTATAAATAATTATTTCTGGAGTACCACAAGGCTCGATACTGGGTCCCTTATTATATTCTATATACACTTCCAAATTTTTCGGACATGTTGAGCATTGCATGAGTCATTTCTATGCAGATGATCCTCAGATTTATCTATCGTTTTTGCCCGGGGAAGTAGACGAGGCTTTGTTACACTGCCGTTTTTACGGAATGTTTTGAACGGTTTATGCTCTGCTACTGTCGCCGTTTTCAAGTTTCTCAGGTCTTGCACACAGGTTGAATTCTTACTGGTTGGTCCCCGTGATTTTGCATGGGTAGCTTGAGTTGGAACGTTTTCCGCTATCCGCAGTAAGATGGCGCTTCCTGTACCTCTTGGGCGATTTATCGATTTAATTGCGTAACTTTTCGACGCGACGTCGTAGAGCGACGATTTTTTGTTTTGTGTGACGAGGAAAAGTTCAGCTCTACATCAAGTCATCGTTCGTGGAATTTGGTCCACTATTAACAGAGTTTGAATAAGGTTGCGTATTTGAGTGGGGCTAGTTTTTGTGCGGGGTTCGAGACAGTGTATTTTCCCATTCATTTCTCCTGTTTTCTCTTAAACTACTGTTCAGATTTGGTCGACCGGGTTATTGTGAGTCTCCTTGGATTTTTCTGCTCCTGACGACTGGTTTCCTTTGATTAAAGTCCCTCTAATTGCCTTTTTGCGAGGTTTTTGGTCCGGTTAGAGCGGGAAGCACGGCTATATATAGAACCGCATTTTGTCCCTCTGGATTGTCGAGTCTTGGTTGTTAGACGAATCGCTGTCCGTCAACTTTATCCTGGAGTCTACGTGAAGCTGTGTGGAAGTGACTTGGAGTTACTCGTTTGTTTGGTGCCTTGCTGGTATACGAAGTATCTCTCGCTGTATGCGGAACCATCCTTCCCGAGCTGAGAAGTTTTAACCATTGGAGTGTGTTATATGGTTGGAACGTCGCCTTTTGTGCGGATCTAGGACGTAGATTACTGTTGGATTCACGGTTAAGCCCGCTCAAGATCTTAGGGCTTCTTCTTCTTCTTCGTCGTCTGGGCATCGTCGGATATATTCTTCATCTTTGGATATTGATTCTACGTCTATTCATCGTCGGATATTTATTCATCGCTGGATATTTATTCGTCGTCTGGACCTCTTGGATATTTACTCTACGTCTGGTGGCGTTTATCCTTTCCTGTGGTGTCTTCGTCTGGGGACGTTTTCGTCTTTGGATCGGAGGACAACCCTTTCGATCGGAGGACCAGTTTCGTGGAGTGGAGCGTCGGAAGCTGCGGAGAGTTTGCCTTGCTAGGACTGCGGGTGTCTTCGTGGAACGGGGACATTCCTTCGCTGCCGAGGTCAAGGTTTGACTTATATTTATATCTCCACCGGGCCCTCGCCCTTGACGCAGTGCTGCCGGAAGTTTATTCGTGTCGTACTTAGTTGTATTTTTCTTTCATTGTATAATTTACTTTGGGTGAGCCGTTCACCAGTATCGTATCTTTGTCCGGAAGGTTTCTAACCTCACCTACCCCAACAAACAGCTGTTGCGGTGGACCGTTGTTGTGCGTTGATGCAACGGTAGCTAGCCTCCCTCAACCTCGTTAGTAATTTTTTTTATTTGATTTAAATTTCAATTGTACAGATTGATTTAATGTGATTGGTTTAATTTAATTTAATTTAATTTAATTAGATAAGTGTATCTTATCTTTGCCCTTTTCTAAATTTACTTGGTTGTTTATATTGGATAAACGTTGAGGTTAGGTTAGTCGGGTGAAGGTGTACCGGCAAAGTGTTTCTGTAAGGTTTGAGAATTTTAATTTACAATTTAATTTTGAATTTGAATTGTCCTGGTCATTTGGGACAATAATTTATTTAATATTGCCTTATTTTAATTTATTAATTTCATCCATTTTGACACTATTGTTAATCAAATTTCCAACGCTTTTCGGTCGGATTGATTTAATTTAATTCCACGTCTGGGGAATATTATCCCAGATACTGCGGTGAATTTCGTGCTTGGCCAAGAACGTGTTCGTCGGTTGTCGCATTTATCTTTCGGGTTTTTTTTTGTTTTTCAGGTTAATTATCGGCACTAACGTTGCCGAAGCGTTGCTATTTGATATTTTGGTGTATTTGATAAATTGTATTATTGTGACTCGTTCAGGTGTGGATTACTTGAACGGTGGTCGACCTTGCTGGTCAGTGGATATCTGCCCAAGCTACCGCTGTAATTTGGTGTACTTTTTTTTACTTTTATTTGTCTGTGGGCATTTAATAAACTTGATTTTCCGGCAACTTTGGTTCTCTTCTTGTCCCTGTGTGGCATCATTTCTCTTTCAGCCAGCTTTCACAATCAAGCGATAGTCCACGGCGGGGTTGAGATTGTGTGGCGCCCATTTCGGAACACCTTGCGTTTGGATGTTGTTTATCCCCACGCCCTCTCCCAGAGTTAGTCGGTGCAACCCCCAAGGACTGCATGAGCGCACAGGTAGAGCTCAAGGTTCCGGAACTTATGGTTAAAATATTTTATAGCGTTCATTAGGAATAGAAAGTCAAGGTGTTTCACTGGCGCCCAACGTGGGGCTAATTGGATTAATTGGGAGGAGCTAATTGATTCCTGGACTCTGCTGGTTGGGTCTTTGTTTTTTTTTCAGTTTTGGCATCTGTTTGGGTGCGTTCCCCAGGTTTTTCTGTCTTTAATTTTTTTTTCCTTTCTCTTTACTCCTTCGATCTTTGTCTTGGCGGTTTTGACTGCGGTGTTACCCGCTCCGGGCGGTTGCTTCCCTTGCTGCGTGTCGGAATTTATTGTCCACTTGTGCTGATTCTTTTTCTATTGCGATGACTGCGCCTACCATGGACGTCCACCATCTCAAGCGAGATGAGCTAGAGTTTGAGCTGTCGTTCCGAGGAATGGATCCGGCCAGCATGACGGTGGTTGATATGCGGGCCAGTTTGCGGTCAATGATTCGGTTAGAAAGAGATAAGCGTTCGCTTCGTTACCCCAAATATGTGTTTGACGCTGCCAAGGATCTGGATGCCATCGCTGCTAAGTTCACGGAGCTGGAGCTCTTGGTGCCAACGCTGGGAGGTGATCGGCGTGGACTGCAGCGTTGCTGTTCCCGGGTAATGCATTTGTTGGGCCGCGTGGATGGTATCCCTGTGACCGGAGTGGACGCGACTACTGCCAGAAAGCGAGGAGAATGGCTTGCCAGAGTCTCCGCGTTATTGACGCGTTTGCAGAAAGGATCTCGACCTCGGGATTTGAATTTGAGTGCTGCTTTGTCTACAGCGGATGGAAATGCCTTGGAGGATAGTGATAGTCAGGGTTCTGAGGCTGACACTTCAAGCGGTGCTCCGGTGCTGGACGCTGGCCTGCATGCATCGGGCTCCAGGACGAGCGACCGACCCATCCCATTGTATAAGTGGAACCTGCAGTTCTCCGGTGATCCTAAGTCTATGTCCGTGATGGATTTCCTGGACCGGGTTGCTGAGCTGAGTAGAGCTCGGGGATGTTCCGAGGCGGACTTGTACCGTTCCTCGTTGGATTTGTTTGCTGGTAAGGCGTTGTTGTGGTATCGAGCTGCCATTCGTTCATGTGGGACTTGGAAGGAGTTGTCCGACCTGCTGAAGAAGCACTACCTACCTCCCGACTACCGGAGCCGCCTTTTTCAGGAGCTTTTGGGTAGGACCCAGGGACTCAACGAGCCCATAATAGAATATTTATCGTGCATGCAGGCTCTCTTTGACAGGTATGGACAGATGTCCCCGGAGGTACAGCTGGACATTGTACGACGCAATCTGGCACCCTTCTACACGATGCAGTTGCCGCCGGTCCACGATATGCGGGAATTGGAGACCGAATGCCTCCAATTGGAGACTAAAAAGTACCGGGCGGACCATTATCAGGCCCCTCCTCGTCGCAGCCGGGACTGCGTTGAGCCCGAGTTGGCGTGCGTCTCTTCTCGCTTGGAAGCCGCCGCGGTGTCCTCCCCTCCCCGACGACCTCCGATGGACTTGGCCGATGTGGAATGCTTCCGATGCCGGAAGAAGGGACATATGGCCAGTAAGTGCCCTCAAAAGCCTCCGCAAACCCCCAGTGGCAAATGGTGCTACCGGTGTAGGCGACCCGATGTGACCTTGCGAACTTGTCCGGCCTGTAACTCTCCACGTTCGGAAAACGCCGACCGGAGGGCCTGAATGGTCATCAGCCGTCCTCCGTAGTTTCGACCACTGATGCTGCGCATCGCGTGCTACTCGACTTCATTATCTCCCATGCTTCTGGTGATGCCCGACCTTATTTGAAGGTCGCTATTCTGGGCGTCGACATGTTGGGGCTGTTGGACTCGGGAGCGACCAACACCATCGTTGGTGGAATGGGCTACCAAACCTTGTTGTCTCTCGGACTTACATTAGATTCGACCTCCCGTCGTGACTGCACCGTGGCCAATGGAGATGTCTGTTCGTCTCTCGGAACCATTGCGACGCCCTTTTCCCTGATGGAACGGACTTGTGTATTAAATGTTATGGTTATACCGGCTCTTCCCCATAAATTAATCCTGGGAATGGATTTTTGGCGAAGTATGGGTATTGTCCCCGATTTGCGTAAGGACGTATGGAGATTCGGAGATGATACGACCGAATTATGCGACTTACAGGTACGGGACGAGCTGACGCCCCAGCAGCGTTCGGCGTTGGATGATTTGGTTGGCCGTGCCTTCCGGGCTATGGGAGCTGGAGTCCTGGGGACTGTTAATTCGGTGGAACATGAAATTGTGACTGATTCGCCGCCTATCAAGCTCCGTTATTACCCGGTTTCTCCTGCCAAGCAAAGGATTGTGGATGACGAATTACGGACGTTGTTGGAACAGGGAGTGGTGGAACCCTCTAAGAGCGCCTGGTCGGCACCTATACTTCTCGTTCCCAAAAAGGACGGAAGTTACCGCTTTTGTGTGGATTATCGACGCCTGAATGCGGTCACCAAGAGGGACGCCTACCCTCTCCCCTACATTTCGTCTATCCTGGATCGTCTGAGAGACGCTAAGTATCTGAGCTCTGTAGATATCAAGTCTGCTTATTGGCAGGTACCGGTAGCCGAATCATCGCGGGAATACACTGCTTTTACTATCCCCGGACGGGGTTTGTTCCAGTTCCGGCGAATGCCGATGGGTTTGACTAATGCCCCGGCCACCTGGCAACGACTGATCGATCGGGTACTGGGAGCTGATTTAGAACCTTATGTTCTGGTGTACCTCGACGACATTATTATTATTTCTCCCGATTTTGACACTCACCTCTCCATGTTGGCGAAGGTTCTGGATCGTTTGCAGGCTGCTGGTTTGACTGTCAGTCAGGACAAGTGTCAGTTTTGTCGTCCGGAACTCGGGTACTTGGGCTATATCGTGGACAGGAATGGTCTTCGAGTGGACCCTGGAAAGGTGGAAGCGATTTTGAGGATTCCGGCGCCCCAGAATGTGTCCGATGTACGACGGTTCGTGGGGATGGCCAGTTGGTATAGGCGGTTTGTGCCTGATTTTGCCTCCATCGTCGCTCCAATTAATGGCCTCACCAAGAAGGGAGCGAAGTTTATTTGGACTCCACAGTGTGAGCAGGCGCTTGCTTCCGTGAAGCAACACCTGGTGTCCGCCCCAATTTTAACCTGCCCCGACTTTGATAAACCGTTTTGCCTCCAGACTGACGCCTCCGCCTTTGGACTTGGTGCTGTCCTCACCCAGCACTTTGATGATGGCGAGCGGGTGATAGCCTTTCTCTCCCGCTCCTTGACTCGTCAGGAGAGAAATTATTCGACCACAGAACGGGAATGTCTTGGAGTCATTTGGGCGATTGAGAAGTTTCGTCACTACCTCGAAGGAACTCATTTCACCGTCATTACCGATCATGCTTCGTTGGTGTGGCTTAACAACCTCAAGGACCCAACCGGACGTTTAGCTAGATGGGCCGTCCGTCTGCAACCCTTCGACTTCCGGATTGTTCATCGTAAGGGACGAGATCTTGTGGTTCCCGACTGCCTTTCACGTTCGGTGCCGATTCTGGTTGACGGCGTTGAGTTGCTGGGCGATGATTTTCCTTCTACCACGGACGTCTGGTATCTCGGTATGATTTCCCGAGTGGAGGGGAATCTTTCAAGGTTCCCGCAATGGCGCGTGGAGTCGGGCAGGCTATTTAAGTACGTGAAATCGAAACGGACAAATCTCTCTGGCCCGGACGAGGATTGGAAGTTGGTTGTCCCGAAGGATCGCAGGAGGGCGCTGTTGGAGAGGTATCATGATGACCCGCGTGCTGGTCATGTGGGTGGCTATAAAGTCTACTGGCGTTTGCGCGAAAGCTATATATGGCCAAAAATGCATGTAGACGTCGCGACGTATGTGCGTCGGTGCCCGGTCTGTGCGGCGCAAAAACCGGAACAACGTGCTCCTGCGGGGCTAATGGGCTCTCGTCCGGAGATTTCTCGTCCATGGCAAATGATAAGCTTGGACTTCGTTGGACCTCTGCCGCGCTCTTCCAAGGGAAGTACCTCCCTCCTCGTTATCAGCGATTATTTCAGTAAGTTTGTCCTGATGTTCGCCCTCCGTTCTGCTACTGCTCAGGCCTTGACGAGAATGGTTGAGGATAACGTTTTCCTCATGTATGGTGCTCCTCAATATGTAGTGTGTGACAATGGTGTTCAGATGAGAAGCAGGGAATTCAAACAAATGTGTGACTCGTATGGTGCCCGAATTTCATATACTCCCTTATATTATCCCCGAGCTGATCCCGTGGAACGGGTCAATCGGGTTGTGAAAACCATGCTCGGATGTTACGTGAAGGATAATCAGCGTAAATGGGACGAGTATCTTGCGCCCATCGGTTGCGCCATACGCGCGTCACGCAGCGAGACCACCGGCTATTCTCCCTTCTACGTGAATTTCGGCAGGCATTATGTGGGTTGTGGTAGACTTTTCGATCGGGCCTTTGCACCAGAGAAGGAGCCTCCGGACGTTCCGTCCAGAGTCAAAGGGTTTGAGGAACTCTTTCAGAGCGTTAAGAAGAAGCTTGCAGCTGCTCAGGAGCGTGGTCGGAAGGTGTATAATCTACGGCGCAGGCCTGTGCAGTATGTCGTGGGTCAGCAGGTATGGCGAAGGAACAAAGCCTTATCGGACGCAGCGAATTATATTAATGCCAAGCTGGCTGCGAAGTTCGTTGGACCTTACGTTGTGAAGAGGAGAATGGGCTCCTGGACATATGAACTGGAGGATCTGCATGGGAAGTCCCGAGGAGTCTGGCATGTTCAGGATTTGAAACCTGCTGTTGAGGATGAGACTTTGAGATAAAACACCCGCGCTCTGCTGGAGGGGCATAAGAATACTTCAGCCGTGAGCCTGCGTTCAGTAAAAGTCTGATAAAGGGACGCGGATATCCCATTCCACCCACCATCGTCTCCTGGATCAGGAATAGGAATGCCCTCTTCCCAACGCGCGGAAGTGGGAGAGTTTTCTTGTGTGTTGAGTCTTGTTGATGAGGAATTTCCTCTCAAAAATGTTTTGGATTTCTTTTGAAGGTATGCCGGTGCTTTTTTTAGTTAGGTTAAGTAAATTTCATTAGTTGTTTGTCCTCCGGTGCATTTTGGGCGTGCGGGTTGTTGTTTCAGTTGCCGGTCGGGAGTAACCCGGAAAATCTTGGGAAGATTTCCCGTTGTGAAAGGAGAGGGGGAGTGTTACACTGCCGTTTTTACGGAATGTTTTGAACGGTTTATGCTCTGCTACTGTCGCCGTTTTCAAGTTTCTCAGGTCTTGCACACAGGTTGAATTCTTACTGGTTGGTCCCCGTGATTTTGCATGGGTAGCTTGAGTTGGAACGTTTTCCGCTATCCGCAGTAAGATGGCGCTTCCTGTACCTCTTGGGCGATTTATCGATTTAATTGCGTAACTTTTCGACGCGACGTCGTAGAGCGACGATTTTTTGTTTTGTGTGACGAGGAAAAGTTCAGCTCTACATCAAGTCATCGTTCGTGGAATTTGGTCCACTATTAACAGAGTTTGAATAAGGTTGCGTATTTGAGTGGGGCTAGTTTTTGTGCGGGGTTCGAGACAGTGTATTTTCCCATTCATTTCTCCTGTTTTCTCTTAAACTACTGTTCAGATTTGGTCGACCGGGTTATTGTGAGTCTCCTTGGATTTTTCTGCTCCTGACGACTGGTTTCCTTTGATTAAAGTCCCTCTAATTGCCTTTTTGCGAGGTTTTTGGTCCGGTTAGAGCGGGAAGCACGGCTATATATAGAACCGCATTTTGTCCCTCTGGATTGTCGAGTCTTGGTTGTTAGACGAATCGCTGTCCGTCAACTTTATCCTGGAGTCTACGTGAAGCTGTGTGGAAGTGACTTGGAGTTACTCGTTTGTTTGGTGCCTTGCTGGTATACGAAGTATCTCTCGCTGTATGCGGAACCATCCTTCCCGAGCTGAGAAGTTTTAACCATTGGAGTGTGTTATATGGTTGGAACGTCGCCTTTTGTGCGGATCTAGGACGTAGATTACTGTTGGATTCACGGTTAAGCCCGCTCAAGATCTTAGGGCTTCTTCTTCTTCTTCGTCGTCTGGGCATCGTCGGATATATTCTTCATCTTTGGATATTGATTCTACGTCTATTCATCGTCGGATATTTATTCATCGCTGGATATTTATTCGTCGTCTGGACCTCTTGGATATTTACTCTACGTCTGGTGGCGTTTATCCTTTCCTGTGGTGTCTTCGTCTGGGGACGTTTTCGTCTTTGGATCGGAGAACAACCCTTTCGATCGGAGGACCAGTTTCGTGGAGTGGAGCGTCGGAAGCTGCGGAGAGTTTGCCTTGCTAGGACTGCGGGTGTCTTCGTGGAACGGGGACATTCCTTCGCTGCCGAGGTCAAGGTTTGACTTATATTTATATCTCCACCGGGCCCTCGCCCTTGACGCAGTGCTGCCGGAAGTTTATTCGTGTCGTACTTAGTTGTATTTTTCTTTCATTGTATAATTTACTTTGGGTGAGCCGTTCACCAGTATCGTATCTTTGTCCGGAAGGTTTCTAACCTCACCTACCCCAACAAACAGCTGTTGCGGTGGACCGTTGTTGTGCGTTGATGCAACGGTAGCTAGCCTCCCTCAACCTCGTTAATAATTTTTTTTATTTGATTTAAGTTTCAATTGTACAGATTGATTTAATGTGATTGGTTTAATTTAATTTAATTTAATTTAATTTAATTAGATAAGTGTATCTTATCTTTGCCCTTTTCTAAATTTACTTGGTTGTTTATATTGGATAAACGTTGAGGTTAGGTTAGTCGGGTGAAGGTGTACCGGCAAAGTGTTTCTGTAAGGTTTGAGAATTTTAATTTACAATTTAATTTTGAATTTGAATTGTCCTGGTCATTTGGGACAATAATTTATTTAATATTGCCTTATTTTAATTTATTAATTTCATCCATTTTGACACTATTGTTAATCAAATTTCCAACGCTTTTCGGTCGGATTGATTTAATTTAATTCCACGTCTGGGGAATATTATCCCAGATACTGCGGTGAATTTCGTGCTTGGCCAAGAACGTGTTCGTCGGTTGTCGCATTTATCTTTCGGGTTTTTTTTTGTTTTTCAGGTTAATTATCGGCACTAACGTTGCCGAAGCGTTGCTATTTGATATTTTGGTGTATTTGATAAATTGTATTATTGTGACTCGTTCAGGTGTGGATTACTTGAACGGTGGTCGACCTTGCTGGTCAGTGGATATCTGCCCAAGCTACCGCTGTAATTTGGTGTACTTTTTTTACTTTTATTTGTCTGTGGGCATTTAATAAACTTGATTTTCCGGCAACTTTGGTTCTCTTCTTGTCCCTGTGTGGCATCATTTCTCTTTCAGCCAGCTTTCACAATCAAGCGATAGTCCACGGCGGGGTTGAGATTGTGTGGCGCCCATTTCGGAACACCTTGCGTTTGGATGTTGTTTATCCCCACGCCCTCTCCCAGAGTTAGTCGGTGCAACCCCCAAGGACTGCATGAGCGCACAGGTAGAGCTCAAGGTTCCGGAACTTATGGTTAAAATATTTTATAGCGTTCATTAGGAATAGAAAGTCAAGGTGTTTCAGCTTGCAGGAAGCTTGAATCGGATGTCAAAAACCTAAAGTTAATTTCCAGAAAGCATTGCCTCTCCTTAAATCCATCTAAGACTGAATTAATTTTATTTGGGCCCCAGAAAGATTAGAACCGACAGCTTATTTAGAGAGCGAATTCAAATTAATTTGGATGAGCAAAATTTACAACTTAAACTTTCTGTTAGGGATTTGGGGGTCATTGTGGATGAAAATCTGATTTTTTCGGAGCATGTAAACAGGTGCACCCAGCGTTCATACGGTGCTCTAAGAATGATATATGCCAGTCGGGAATTTATTAGCAAAAGAACAAAAGCGTTACTTTGCGAGACTCTTGTGTTGTCACAACTGAATTTCTGCGACGCGTTGTATGGTCCATGTTTATCATACAGAAACACCTGTAAACTCCAGAAGATTCAGAACTCTTGTTTACGTCTGATCTTTGGAATGCGTCGTAGACAACATATATCACACAAATTATCTAGCCTGAATTGGCTGAACATGAAAAATAGAAGGATGCTTCACTCGGCTACATTATTCCACAACGTCATTAACTCTGAAAAGCCACCGTACTTGTACAGGAAAATCAAATTCAGAAGTGATGTTCACACAGTGAATATTCGCTTTAAAGGCACGCTTACCCCACCAATGCACAGACGTCAGCTGTTTAAAATGAGCTATTCATATCAAATAACAGATATAGTTAATAATCTGCCTCAGAGTATAAGGAATATTTCATCTATTCATGTATTTAGAGGGAGACTGAGAGCTTACCTCATGAGGAGCCAAAATAATCCCTAACGAACCAGGACATTCTTGAATAATGTTGTTGTTATTGTTGTGTGTGAAATAATCAATTACTTATTGCTGTTATTGGTTTGAGTTTTGTTATCAAGATAATTATGTCTTAAGAATTGATTTTGATTGTTTGCCTAATGCCATTTTCTTTATCTTGTGTGTATGTATCTGTATGTGTGTTATGTCTATATGTTTTTTTTCTTTGCTTAATAGGTATGAGTGGAAGAGCAGGAGTTGCATCATGTGACAACCTGAACTCCGCCTAGTTTCTCCGCGCGCGTTTTGTTTTAGTTAAATATTTAGTTTGCATATGTTTTTTTTTTCTTTTCTGTATTATACCCGTGGAGAGAATAAAGACTATTATTATTATTATTATTATTATTATTTATTGAAAATCTCTGATACATCTCATTAAATATTTGAAACCTAGATAATATAATTTAGATATAACATATAAATACTAAACTTACACTAATAATTTTGAAAAGTAATAAAGAGGATCAGGGCAAATTGGTAGTACCGAGCTTCGCTGAAGCCTAGGGTACTCCCTTTGCGGGTATCACTGCAGCTCTACCCAATTTTGACAAACACAAGGCCATTTATGCTTTGCAAAGAAAAATTTCATTTTTCTTTGCAAAGCAAAGGAAAACTGCAGAAAACCCTTGCAGCCTCGTGCAAAGGTCATTAAAAACACACACACACACACTCACACACACACACACAGACACACATTTATTAATAGACAATATACATTAAAAGAAGGTAAAGATGAAATATTAAGCAGCAAATTTAGGGTTCTTTATGATAAAACTCTCCTCAAAATATTTGCGCTTCCCAAAACCGCAATTTCTTGAATTTCCCAGGGCGAAATTTTGCACGGCAACTCTTTAACATGTTTACTATAATTTAGACTAACTGCTCCCAATGCACCTACAATCACCGGAACAATGTTCACTTTCATTCCCCACATACGTCCAACTTCTATTATTATTATTATTATTATTTATTGAAAATCTCTGATACATCTCATTAAATATTTGAAACCTAGATAATATAATTTAGATATAACATATAAATACTAAACTTACACTAATAATTTTGAAAAGTAATAAAGAGGATCAGGGCAAATTGGTAGTACCGAGCTTCGCTGAAGCCTAGGGTACTCCCTTTGCGGGTATCACTGCAGCTCTACCCAATTTTGAAAAACACAAGGCCATTTATGCTTTGCAAAGAAAAATTTCATTTTTCTTTGCAAAGCAAAGGAAAACTGCAGAAAACCCTTGCAGCCTCGTGCAAAGGTCATTAAAAACACACACACACACACTCACACACACACACACACACACAGACACACATTTATTAATAGACAATATACATTAAAAGAAGGTAAAGATGAAATATTAAGCAGCAAATTTAGGGTTCTTTATGATAAAACTCTCCTCAAAATATTTGCGCTTCCCAAAACCGCAATTTCTTGAATTTCCCAGGGCGAAATTTTGCACGGCAACTCTTTAACATGTTTACTATAATTTAGACTAACTGCTCCCAATGCACCAACAATCACCGGAACAATGTTCACTTTCATTCCCCACATACGTCCAACTTCTATTGCGAGATCCTTATATTTAAGTTGTTTTTCAAGCTCCTTCCTTACAACATTCGCATCAGCAGGTACCGAGATTTCAATAAACGTGCACACCTTCCTCTGGAAATCCTTTACCACGATATCTGGCTTATTAGCATCAAGCATTCTATCAGTGACAACAGGCATGTTCCATAATATGGTAATATGATCATTACTCACAACAGGAGATGGGATGTGGTCATACCACCGAGACACATCCATTGCTAAACCTAGTTGGGAACATAAATTATAATGTATATATGTTCCCACCCTATCATGCCTAGCAATGTAATGCGACTCAGCTAAGACTGGACAAGCCGCCAATAAGTGGTAGACATGTTCCGGAGCCTGATGACACAATCTACAGCTCCCATCATGAGCAACTTTCATAATCTTCTGTTCATGATATCTGGTACGAATTGCCTGATCTTGCGCCGCAACAATAGAGGATTCCGTTTCAGCCTTAATGTTCCCATGACAAAGCCAAGATAAAGACCCAGATTTTGAAATACCATCACCCTCCACAATTCTTAAAAATTGACCATGCATTGGCTTACTAACATAATCCTCCCTCATTTTCCGATTCATTCTTAACTTAATCTCCCGCTTTAAACTCGCCACCGAAGTTTTATTTCCGTAATTTTCTAGTTCTTCGACCTGAAATTTTTCTAAAATTAGTTTATGTTTACTAATTATTGACTTACCAGAAGTATCCCTAATTAATTGTTTAATAACTTTATCTTCCTTGTTGGCCTTTATAAAATTTCCTAAATTTAACATTTCCAAATCATAAATATTTTCCAATTGCTGCAAACCACGACCTCCATCTAAACGATGCAGGTATAGCCTGCAAACATCGGACCTAGGGTGAAACATAAAATTTAATGTTAACTGTTTTCTAGTTTTAATGTCCAAATCGCGTATTTCCTTCTTCGTCCAGTTTAAAACACCAACACTGTATCGAAATATAGGAATAGCATATGCATTTATCGCTTGCATTTTATACTTTCCATTTAAACCAGACTTTAAAATTTTCCTCACACGCTTAATGTATTCGCCTATAACCTTCACCTTCATGCCTTCATCATCAATACCAAAGGCTTCATCCATTCCCAGATACTTATATCTAGTATTATCTGTTAGTTCGTTACTACTAGTATGATCATTCAGGCATATGTCAGCGGTTTTCTCAATTTTGCCTTTGACAATACTAATTTTGGCACACTTCTCTAAGCCAAATTGCATCCCAATATCGTCAGAGAATTGTTTAACAATGCTGAGGCTCCTCTTCAACTGCTCATCATTTTTGGCATAAAGTTTCAAATCATCCATATAAAATGAATGACCAATTAACTTTTCGCCAGGTAATAACTGAACACCAACTTTATCCTCGTTCAATTCCCTAGACAGCGCAAACAGGCCTATGCAAAACAGCAATGGAGATAAACTATCACCTTGAAATATGCCACAATTAATATTAATCGGCTCTGAGAAAACACACGAGTCTTCTCCCCGCAAGCATAATTTAGTAGACCATAAAGACATACATGAGTTTACCAAAAAAATAATTTTTTGGTTTACCCTATATATCTCCAAGGCTTTTACAATCCATTCATGCGGGATACTATCGTACGCCTTCTTATAATCAATCCAGGCCATGGATAGGTTTCCTCGAGACGTCTTGATCTTTTCAACAATCTTCTTGTTGATTATTAACAGTTCCTTTGACCCATAACTGTCCTTTAAAATACCTTTCTGCTCAGAGGGCAATACATTATTTTCTTTTAGATGTTCATAAATCTTGGTACCTAAAATTTTAGTTAATAATTTATAACTACAATTTAAACAAGTAATAGTATATTGGGATACTTCCATTGTATTCTCCGTTTTGGGAATCAAAACAGTAACACCTTCAGTCAGCCACGACAGTATCAGTTCCGGATTATTAACCATATTGTTAAAACATTTTACCAAATGTTCATGCAAAATGGTTATCCTTTTAAGCCAAAAATTAGGAATTTTATCTGGACCAGGAGCTTTCCAAAGTGCTAAACTTTTGCAAGCATTTGAGATGTCATCTTTGGAGAGAAGTACATCTTCCATTGCTGGATAATGGTTATTACGCCTCTCCTCGCGTTTAATCCATTCCGCTTCAGAATTATACTTGCCAGATTGCCCCCAAATGCCTGTCCAAAAGTTGGTAACATCCTGCATGTTTGGAAAATTCTGGATACAGATATTGTCCTTGCCTAGACCCCTATAAAATTTTTTAGGATTTTCTTCAAAATTTTTGTTATCATTGTAAGTCCGAATTCTTTTCTCAAATCTTCTGATACGTTGGGCTTTAGCTTGAATTTTCTGTTTTAACTCTTCTTCAATAACTACTATATCCTTCTCTTCGCCTAAAACACTATATTTTAGTATTATGTTTTGCCGTAACCGTTGTAACCTCTCAGTTAAATGAACTGATCTTCTAATTTCAGAAATCCTGGAAACGTCCTTTCTCCAATTAGCAATATTATTTTGGAGTCTACCTTTCCAACGGTTCTCCCGAATTCTATTATTGTGTATTGATGTAAATTTTGGATTCACCATCTTAGTAATAACATAGGCAGATGCATACAACAAATTATTTATTTCAATAATGGACAATTCTGGCTTATTTCTGAGAAATATTTCCAGATCAGAATTAGCTTGCGCAATCAACTCCCTAACCCTGTTAGTCTCCCTTATGAAAGGCAGCTTAACCCGGCTATGAAAATTACCTGCAGTAAGCAACTCTTCCTGTACCAATATTAAAAACTGACTTTGCTGCACGTCATTGTCAATATCATTATCCAGATTTGACATCCCATTTACCTCAATATCCACAATAACAGACGCCTCATCGTCAGCAATACGGCTGTTCGGTTCTAATTCTTCAACTCCAACCACTTCATCATTTTCAAGATTTAGAAAAATCTCTACCTCCCTTCTTATACTATCTATCTCTATATTTGATAACTTATTCCTATTTAGAATGCACCGTCTCTGGGAAGCCAAAGTATTAGCAGTCAACTCCATTCTTTTACCTGGGTTTCTTTCTCGCCATAATCTAAAGCATTCCCGTTGATTGGCACATCCAAACCTTAACAATGAACAAAAGTGACACCAAATTACCTCCTTATATTCATTTATGGGCCATTTGTTACGCAATATTCTTGAGTTATTTAGATCCATTTGTTAAAAAACTAAAGTGGGCTCAATAACAATAAATATTATGAGTAACCTCTTTATTTACAACTGAAATTCAAAGGATAATTAGGTATCACAATAACACTTACTACAAAGAAACGTAGAAATATTACGTATTACTGACAACTTCCTGGATAACTAGAATTGTCAAAATTGACACTATCACCAATCTGAAACCTAAAATATATTAAAAGATATGTTACTACCTCCCAATATACTCCTTCTCTTCCAAATGGTGGGCGTCCACTTATAAAAGCAATTCAAATCAATAAATGATTTTAAACTGCTTCGTTTATTAGATAATTCTATTTCTTTCAGGAGGTCAGATTTGACACTGCGTGCCAAGGCACGGCTATTATTATATTATTATTATTATTATTATATTGAAAACATTACTACAATATTATATTAAAGTCAATCGATGTGATATTTGAATTTTAAAACTGGTGGTTGGTTACTGGTAGGTACAATTAGACCTGCGTTGCTAAGGAATGTCTACCTTTACTTATGTGTAGGCAAATGGTTATTTTAGGCAAAAGCTATTTGCCTGGGCAAATAGTTATGAAACCTTTATTTATATTTTTAAAGCTATTTGCCTAGGCAAATGTATTTGCCAAGACCGTTGTTAGGCAAATAGCATTTTGTTTTCAATCGCGTTTGTATTAAAATTATGTGAGGTTATGTGCAATCCGTGAATGTTTGTTCTCAAATACGTCATAATATTTAGTCGTTAGTTACTTCTGAGTCATATCGTATTCAAATCATCATGGTTCTAATGAAGTTACGCCTGATTTGTTTTGACAAGCGTCAACACAGAACACTCATGAATGCAGAGGTATGATTTCATACGGATCAATATGGACTTTACTCCAGTAAAACAAGACCTTTAGGTTAGGAATGTTTAGTTTCACTTTTACAAGGAAAAAGTTTATACTAGACTGAAAAACAGTACAGTTTATTGTACAAGTTTATTGCTGCCATGTGTATGGCAATGCGTGCCATTCAAGAGTTTTTGTTATACAAATGAGGGTAACCGACAGAGAGGAATGAAAAGAGACCCCCCCATTAATTTATGATGCTCTGACTTCTGTACCCGTACGGAATGTATTTTAGCGTAGCGAAGCGTGACCGATCGATTTCTAAACAAAATGCCTAACACTGGTTTTGGCAAATGCATTTGCCTAGGCAAATAGCTTTAAACATATAAATAAAGACTCAATATCTATTTGCCATGGCAAATAGCTTTTGCCTAGGCAAAAGCCTTTTGCCAGAAATAACCATTTGCCTACGACATATAATAATAATAATAATAAACAGTCTTTATTCATGGTTTGTAGAAATACAAAATCAAAAAATAATACAAACAAGAAATAGCGTCATAGCAGAAAACAACAAAAAAATTCATTAATAATCGACGGGAAACAGAATATAAACAAAAATTATAACATATTCAGTACCATAATAAAAAAAAATCTTTGACGGAGTAGGGCTCCAAAATACATAAATAATCAAACAAAGCTCTGCGCATCGCACGTGGCGTGTTAATTTGTTTAATTTCGTAAGGAACTCTGTTCCAAAGTTTAACACAGGAGTAAACAGCACCCCTCTCGTACCTACAAAGCCTGTGTCTGGGTATTCTAAAATCCTGCCCGTGTCTACAGTTATAAACATGATCACTTCTATATTCAGCAAAATACTCAGGGTGTTTAATAACAAAAGAAACGCTTTCATAGATATACATTGCGGGGACCGTCAGCACACGCTCATCCCTGAACAGACCTCGGCATGAGTCCGAGAAACCCATTCCCCGCAAAGTACGAAGGGCGCGCTTCTGGGCAATAAAAGCCCGCTCAGCATGCGGTGCCGATCCCCAGAAAATAATGGCATATCGCAGATGAGATAAAATATTAGCAAAGTAGAAGGTTTTTGCTATGTTCTTATTCGTATTTTTCACGAGAATTCTGAGACCGTATATGTTTCTGTGGACTTTGTTGCATACTTGATCAATGTGCGGTCTGAAAGAAAGGCTGTCGTCAATAGTTAGACCCAAAAGCGTAGCAGATATACTTCTATCGATATTCACTCCATCGTAGGTCAAATTTGAGGTGTTAATTTGAATATTGGAAAACAATATAAACTTTGTCTTTTTCGTATTTAAACTTAGACAATTGGACGAAAACCATTTTGCAACAGTACCCAAACATCGACCAGTGGTGTGCACTAGTTGTTCTATCTCATGAGACTGATTAACTATCGTAGTGTCGTCCGCATAACAGATAATCTTAGCAGTAGCCAGTGACAAAGAAATATCATTAATGTAAATTATAAATAGAAGTGGCCCAAGTATGCTTCCCTGTGGCACCCCAACAGTTATCGACAATACATCTGACAAACACGTTTTACTGTTCATGTTCCTTAATTTGCAACAATGCGTTCTTCCTGTAATATATGACCCTATTAAATTTTTTACTTGCCCCCTAATTCCATATCTATCAAGTTTAGCTATTAGAAGATCAATATTGACGCAGTCGAAAGCTTTTTCAAGATCTAACATAACACTGGCAGCCACTTCCCCTTTCTCCAGAACTCTTGAAATGAATTCAGTAAACTCGAGTAATGCCGTATTAATACTTTTCCCTTTCAAAAACCCGTGTTGGTTTTGATTTAAAATGTTATGTTTTTTCAAGAAACTTACTATGCGGCAGGATATCAGTTTTTCAAAAATTTTAGAAAAACACGAAATAACACTAATAGACCTGTAGTTATTAATTAGATTAAGATCACCCTTTTTAAATATTGGAGTAATCACGGAGTGTTTCAGTGAAGTGGGAAACACACCTTGTAGAAAACACGAATTAACAACCTCAGACAACGGCTTTGCGATCTGGTGAATACAAACTTTAGCAATTCTTACAGGTACTTCATCATAACCTACACTACTGGTTGAATTCAATGATGCAACAATTTTAATTATCTCCTGTTCAGTTACAGGTAACAAATACATTGAATTCTTGTTAATTGGTATTTTGTCAATTGTGAGATTAGGTGTTTGATCAATTGTCGTCAATATAGTGCTGGCAATCGAGTTGAAAAAATGATTAAATTCATTAGCTCGTTCAAACGAAACATCATTAAAATTAGTATCACCTCCTTTATTTCTGTTTATATTTTCTGATATAACAGTACTTAGTACTTAGTACACAGGTACTTAGAGTGATTCTTTTGCGATATTAAGGCACTTTCAATTTCAAATTTTTTTTGGGTAATTAGAAGAGAGTGATATTCTTTCTGTTTAATTTTGTAATAATCTCTAAGTTCCGGGAATGAAAAGGATAATTCTTGCAGCGAAACGAGTTCCTGCTTACATTGCATTAAAGCTTCATTTCGGGTGTAATTTTTCTTGCCTTTTTTGTTAATTTTTTTACATTTTTTCGTAAAATGACCATTAAAATGCAACAGAAAAGCATTTGCAAACATCCTATACTTCACATCGGCTCCAGACTCGGTGTACACCTGCGCAAATTCCCTGAAGCTTATTTCCAAATATTTTTGAGCAATGGCCAATGTGACAATCTGGGCAGTATGAAAATCCAGTGTGAAATACCCTCGCTTCAGTTGACATGGTAGTGTTTGACAATATATTGTCAATACATGTATTCGAATGATGTGTAATTCGTGTAGGCTCACAAATTAAATGCTGGACATTAAATTCCAAAAGCACATTTTTAAAGTCAGTGAGTATCGCGGAGCTTTTACAAAAATCAATATTGAGATCGCCCATTATAAAAAAATCGCATTTGATAGATGACAGAAATATTAACAAATTGTACATGGTTTCCAAAAAAAAGGCGAATTCCGGTCCTGGTGGCCGATATAGGGCAACACATACACATTTGTAGTCACCAATTATAAGACTTGTACCCGTCAGTTCTATAATGCCGCAAACACTCAGCCCATCAATTACTTCGACATTGGCAAAACACAAATTCGAGCTACAATAAAGCGCTACGCCTCCATGCTGCCCCCGCTCACGACAGGATGCGGATGCTAGTCGCACTTTTTTAAACTTATACGCTGAAAGTTGATCATAAGATTGCCAATGTTCACTTACTGCAGATACCAATGGACCGTCAATCGATTTAAAAACGTCATCAAGCTGGTATATATACTGCGGAGAAGGTGGAATGGAGCCTACACATGAATGCAGTAAATGCAACAGGCATTTACATCATCAGGTTTGTTATGGCAACCCAACAAAATATTTTGTGTGTTATTTTTGTGGTACATCGTAAATGACAATCATTAACAGACTTTATCCATCCATCTGGATTTTTGCATAAAACTCCAATACAAATTTATTAACCAGACAAAACCTCAAATTCTGCTCTTATTTATGGCCGAACTGTTCCACATTTACTAGGTTCAAGTGACCGAGTCGAATATCTGCGCTCTACGAAAAAAATCTTAAAATCTTCTGACAAAATTTCTTCTGGGCATACGCAATACCTGTTTTGTCCGATATGACGTTGTTATTGCTGTAGTCCATATAAGCTTTTATTTTTAAGCAGAACAGTCAATTTTTATATACATATTCGTATACATATTCATAAAAATGTACTTTCAGATGGGACTTTTCTACTATAAGATTCGATAGAATAAGTTAGTATGGTGTCTTTTATATATGCTCTATAGGAGGTTGGATTAAAGTTTGTTGCAATCGAATTTTCTTTAAAAAAAACATTCGGCGTAGTTAATTATGTAAGCACCACAGTTATAGGAATCGCGTTGAATTGGGTATGAAATATTTTTGCATTTGAATGTCACAAATGGGTGCGGAAAAGCAGCTAATTTTAAGAAATTTTGCATTCGATCTAAATATGTGGCTGTGGAAGGATTATTTGTTAGTGGATCCAGCACCATGAATGTATGGGTATATAGATTTGCAACAATCAATATCCAACGGCTGTCCGGTTAAACAACGCTAGCTGTCGCAAAACATGCCAACCTTAGCCCACGCATACTCCCTCAAACCTATCTAATTGCGATCGGATTTTTTGACATTCCTATAGTCTAAGAAGAGGGGAATCGAATGGTGTGGGCTTTATTAAGATTGAACAAATGGTCAACGAGATATAGCCCATTGAATATCCCGATTTTTGCAAATACTCCGTGTTACCTAATCAGTTATTAATTAATTACGGACACTAATTTACATATTTCGGATCGGACTTTTCCATTTTTAAATTGGCAGAAGAACGTTCGTTCGAACAGTGTTAGTTTTGTTGCGGTATCTCTAAGGGCGCGCGAGTAACTAGAGTTTTTCTATACACGTAAAATCCCATAAGAGGGGGCTGGAAGACGGCCATCCGGTTTAACAACGCAAGCTGTCGCAAAACATGCCGACCTTCGCCCACGCATGCTACCTCAAACCTATCTATTTTCGATCGGACTTTTTGACATTCCTATAGTCGAAGAAGAGGGGAATGGAATGGTGTTGGTTTTATTAAGATTGAACAAAGGGTTAACGAGATACAGCCCATTGAATATTGCGATTCTTGCAAATATTCCGTGTCACCTAATCAGTTATTAATTAATTACGGACACTAATTTACATATTTCGGATCGGATTCCACTTTTAAATTGGCCGAAGAACGCTCATTCGAACAGTGTTAGTTTCGTTGCGGTATCTCTAACGGTACTCGAGTAATTAGAGTTTTTCTATACACGTAAATTCCCATAAGAGGGGGCTGGGGGCTACTTCACATAGGTTTTTAGCGGAAATAGGTCTTTTTGGGTCCCCTGAACATTTTTGACTTTGGCTTCATATTTAGAAGTTTCATGACCAAACTTAGAGTTGAAAAGCTTTTGGTTCAAAAAGGTCCAAAGAAACTGGATATTTACTCTTAGCATTTTTCAACGATTTTGCAAATGAGCCGTCATTTCTGTAATTTCATCAAAATAGATAAATAATAAATTAAACTAGAAGAAATTTTGTATAATTTAGGTCTGTATTTTTTTTGGTAAAATTAAGGTTTAGCTGCAGAAGCAAAATCAATTTGATCGAAATCGTGTCTGCATTAATAGTAGCTAGCCAGGATATTTTGAAACTTTTGACAGTATTCAGAACGTCAGCGGTTGTGAAACGTCAATTCAACATGCAAATGCATGGAGAATGCGATGAGGCGCAGAAACACGCGCCCATGTACGCTATGCGAAATAATATTGAAACATCTTGGTGTCATACACAAAGTCAATGTGTATTTCGAGTACGGATAGCAATGTTGTTATGCATTTTTCAAGGAGTTTGCAAATGAACCGTCATTTCTGTAATTTGGTCAAAATAGTTAAATAATAAATTAAAACAGACGAAATTTTGTATAATTTATGTCTATAGCATTTTTTGGTAAAATTAATAGTTTAGCTGTATGAGCAAATTCTATTTGATCGAGATCATGTCTGCTTTAATAAAAAGTCAATATCTATGAAATACTGGCTAATCCGTTTTATTTTATTACAAACCCGATCGATCTCGATCAAATAGAATTTCATGCAGCTAAACTATTAATTTTATATTTTGTATGATAAAGCCATGTGCCTGGCCACATCAGATTTTGTTATATGGAAGAATCGAATATAATGATTTCTTACGGCGAGTGAGGAGTCGTTGGCACCCACATTCTCCAATAATAATCAAATACTAGTGCCAACCACTCTTGCCGTTACCCTACCTTGCATCTAATGTGGGGCAGCTTGTATATCTGGAAAACTAACTAGACAAAAAAAACTTTTTTGGTTAAAAATTAGCAAAACAATGCTACTTTTTACTGCTTACTTTATCTCAATTCATTTGTTTTTCCAAAATGCGCTGCTAGCTTGCCGGCACGTCGGCGGCGCACACCTATATCTCAAAAACTAACAAAGCAAAAAACAATGTTTTTACTTTATCATACGCAGTATGTAAAGTATTATAATCGTCCCGAAAAAAAAAATTAAATTTGAGAGGAAATAGGTCTTTTTGGGTCCCATGAACATTTTTGACCAAGGTACAAAAAAATGTCTCTCTGTGTGTGTGCGTGCGTGCGTGCGTGCGTGTCTGTCTGTCAGTCTGTCTGTCTGTCCGTCCGTCCGTCAGTCCGTCCGTCCGTCGGTCCGTCTGTCGGTCTGTCTGTCTGTCGGTCTGTCCGTCCGTCCGTCGGTCCGTCGGTCCGTCGGTCCGTCTGTCCGTCTGTCGGTCTGTCCGTCTGTCGGTCTGTCTGTCTGTCTGTCTGTGTGTGTGTGTGTGTGTGTGTGTGTGTGTGTGTGTGTGTGTGTGTGTGTGTGTGTGTGTGTGTGTGTGTGTGTGTGTGTGTGTGTGTGTGTGTGTGTGTGTGTGTGTGTGTGTGTCTGTCTGTCTGTGTGTCTGTGTGGTCCCCTGAACATTTTTGACTAAGGTACAAAAAAATGTCTGTGTGTGTGTGTGTGTATGTCTGTGTGTAAACGATTTTTGTGGCGACGATTCCGGAGAAACTACTGAAGGTATCGGAACGAAAGTTCGTATTTGGAAGTTTCATGACCTAACTTAGAGCTGAAAAGCTTTTAGTTCACAAGGGTCCAAAGGAACTGGTAGTTTATTCTAAGCCTTTTTCAAGAATTTTGCAAATGAGCCGCCATTTATGTAATTTCGTCAAAATAGTTAAATAATAAATTAAAGTATAGGAAATTTTGAATAATTTATGTTTATGACATTTGTTGGTAAAATTCATAGTTTAGCTGCAAGAACAAATTCTATTTGATTGAGATCGGTCGCATCTGCATTAATATGAAACTACATAGTAGCCAGGATTTTGACAAATATATTTTTGTGTTGTCACATTCGAAAACAGCTGATCTCATCAGAGGTTGGAGAACCACTATGGAACGTTGCCACTTTAGTGCGGCAAATTATAAAGTACAAATTTCAAATAAAATAAGATCACCAATTTGATTGTTTGTTGATAAGAAATATCAACCCGTCTTATTATCTAATTCTAAAAACGATAAATTGAGAAAATTATAAATAAAGTATAGCGATGAGTGTAGCTTTATTTTAGTATGTTGGTAGGGATGTGTCATGAACAAATATAAATCTGTCAGAATTTGAATTACCTTTTTGAGGTGCGTTTTCATTAGTGATAATGGCAGTGGTACCAGACGCCATTATAGTATTTCCAATAGAAAATTGCTAGTGACTCATGTTTATGTACATGCAAACTAATGTGTCATTATTATCACGATATGTAAGAAATACTATAATTTCGTATTCTACCACCGCCACTACCATTACCTACCAATCGGAACGCACCTTTAAACTTGACGTTTCGTCAAAGTGGTACCAACCTAGCATTTACTATACAGACCATGGGCGCCCGCAGAAATATTTCCAGGGGGGTGCAAAACGACAGCCGGCCATGGGTTGGGTTAAGAGTTGCCAACCCAAAAAATAGGGTTAACGGAAACCGGCTTTTTAAAGGCTCCGCCTTTGATATAAAAAGCCAATGTTAATAACTTTTGCAATCAGTTTTTCTATCATGCGCTAAATTCTTCGGTATTAAAACTTTTCCAAAAATTCTTGCATAAATTTCTATCATACCACAAATTGTAGGTAATTAAAAGTTATAGTAGCCATCACACCCTCGGAGTTTTGCCCCAACGACATGAACCCCTAAATCGCGATAATTTCCGTTCGAATAGCAAACGTATTTCATTCTGTTGCTGCAGCAAAATGTCTATAACTTTAGCAAACATTCTTTCCTAAAATTCTATCATACCTCAAATTGTAGGTAATTAAAGTTCTAGTAGCCGTCAGACCCTCAGAGTTTTGCCCCATCGACAAGAACCCCTAAATCGCGATAATTTCCGTTCGAATAGCAAACGTATTTCATTCTGTTGCTGCAGCAAAATGTCTATAACTTTTGAAAAATTCTTGCATACATTTGTATCATACCGCAAATGGTAGGTAATTAAAAGTTCTAGTAGCCGTCAGACCCTCAGAGTTTTGCCCCAACGACATGAACCCCTAAATCGCGATAATGTCCGTTCGAATAGCAAACGTATTTCATTCAGTTGCTGCAGCAAAACGTCTATAACTTTTCCAAAAATTCTTGCATACATTTCTATCATACCGCAAATTGTAGGTAATTAAAAGTTCTAGTAGCCGTCAGACCCTCAGAGTTTTGCCCCATCGACAAGAACCCCCAAATCGCGATAATGACCGTTCGAATAGCAAACGTATTACATTCAGTTGCTGCAGCAAAATGTCTATAACTTTTGCAAAAATTCTTGCATACATTTCTATCATACCGCAAATTGTAGGTAATTAAAAGTTCTAGTAGCCGTCAGACCCTCAGAGTTTTGCCCCAACGACATGTTCTGTTTTTTTTTGTAATTGAACATCTATGAACAACACTAGTTATAAATCAGCATGTATTTCATGATTTTTTTCTTGTTGATCTTTTCTTTGTTATATCAACAGCCAGGGGGTGCAAGTGCACCCCCTTGCTCCTCTCTGCGGGCGCCCATGATACAGACATTTTTCATTTATTTTTTTTAAATACGTATTTCTTAAAAAGCAACACAATAAACGTTGATGTCGCTCCTGCCAAAAACTAGATAGCGCGACTCGCTCACATGCGACGGCGACACTCCGCCTTCGGTGACGCGCCGCATCAACGCTCGTCGCGCTATTCCGTACTTTCGGCATTTGTGACATAAATAACTAATATTCTAATGTCGTAGTGTAGTTAGTGTCAAATGCTGATGCTTTGACAATACCTACGATTTACATATCTCAATAGAATAGATTCTCATGCAGCTAAACTATTAATTTTATATATTGTATGATAAAGTCATGTGCCTGGCCACATCAGATTTTTTGGTAAAAAAATTGGCAAAAAATACTGACTGCTTACTTGTTTCAAATTCATTTGTTATTCAAAAATGCGCCGCTGGCTTGCCGGCAAAAACCAACAGCAAAAAAAAATCTTTTTTGGTAGAAAATTTGCAAAATAATATAGGCTGCGCTCACATTTTTCAAATTCATTTGCTAATAAGAGAGAAAAAAATCGATATTTTGGTAAAAAAATGGCAAAAACATATGGATATAAGGATTTTCATTGTGCAAAAGTTGCGCCGCTGACTTGCCCGACCTCAAATTGCGATGTTATTTAGCTCGTTACATCCGATGTTTCGTTATATCCAGGTTCGCTATAACCAATGATTTTAACCATTGTTTTGACGGGAAATAAAACGGTACTTGAAAATTAGTTCTTTGTAACCGGAGGTTCGTTACAGCCTCATACGAGTATACAAAGTACGTAAATAGTTTTTTGTAAAATTCTCGCATGGGTGTTCAAATAAAACTTTTTCCAAAAAACTCTTAATTAATTTTCCTACATTTTAAACAATAGATAATTTTGGAAAATCTCACGAAATATTTTATCTAAATTAAAAACATATTCAGAAAATGAACGTGGCGGCACCCAATTGCCATAAACATATATCTTTTATTTTATTTGTGTATGCTCTGAAGTAACATAGCATCTAGCATCGTTTCGTTTGTAAGCTGGTTGCTTATTCATTCTAGAGAAATCCTCACAATCTTGCAAGGAATGATTTTCTAAGCATTTAAAAAAAATAAATATCCTGATGTCCAGTACAAAGCAGGTCGTTTCAGGAAACTCTAGATTGCCATAATCGTTTGTATTAATCTTCAAAATGTCATCATAAATGGTCGGTTGTAAATCATCTATTTCAAATTCTTCGTTTGATTCAAATTCTTCGTTTGATACTTGGAGCAAATTAAAATTCAGGAGGAGGTAACATCATCACTACAATTTGATTGATCATTGTGTCGCAAGTAGCTTAGACAAAACGTTTTTCTAAACAAATTATAAAATTGTATTAATGTAGGATTTCTTGCTCCTAATGGACCCAAACATATTTTCCAAGCAATCTTGGTTTAAGTGGCGAGTACATACAAATTTTGTATTGTGTTTGTAATCGTCCCAGATCATTAAAACAGCATTTATGGTAACTTGCCAACCTTTTAAAAATTTGAATGTATTTGTTGTCTTTATTTCCATTCAGAACTCGCAATTCTGAAAACACATTTTTCATTTTTAACAAATGCTGCATTATCACTATGCTGCCCTTGTATGGTCTTGATGGTCTTCTTAAAAATTTAGGGTCTTTCAAACTATGGGAATTTACAATGTCAAACAATAAAGTTTATGGTTTCTATGGCAATTTGCCACACAACTGTTCTGCTAGATACTTTGGCAGCAAAAGACTTTTAGACCGAGAGCCCGCGACAAAATTCTACCCTCATAAAACATCACTCTCATTCTTTTGTGACTTATAGATAAATACATGTTCTCTCATAATAACTTGGTGTGCCTAACCCCATTTGGCCGAAAAGTACTTGGCACACCTCCCTGAAGGGCAGGACAGTCGGTGTACCAATACCCTCATCGAACATCACGCCCATTTTTTTATAACAAGAAACTTTGAGTCTTCTTATTACCAGAAACGTTGGTGTGCCTAGCCGGAAATGGCCGGAAGTGGGTTGCAGACCACTTATTTAACAGACGATGGTATCTGCGTTACCTTACAACACACATGTGTCAAATTTTCCACAATTACAGAAGAATATATGTACTTTCATAGTAGTTTAGTCCAACCAACCCCGGTTGGCCAGAACGGTCGGGCACACCGACTTCAACCCAGACAACAATCATGCGACGCATAATGATGCAACTGAAACCGCACGTGCGTTCATAGGATCACGCAGATGCGTCATCAATGGAGGTTCATATCGCACGCATTGTCACTCGAATAGCGATATGTGGCGCATATCGCTCGCACTCCTGCGTTTTATTCGTCACGGACGACGCACCGTGCCGAATGTATGACGAAAATCAGCATTGTGACTCGCATGACGCTCGCACCCGTCCGATTTATTAGTCACGGACGACGCACCGTGACGAATGTATGACGAAAATCAGCATGTGACTCGCATAACGCTCGCACCCGTGCGATTTATTAGTCACGGACGACGCACCGTGACGAATGTATGACGAAAATCAGCATATTGACACGCATATCGCTCGCACCCTTGCGTTTTATTCGTCACGGACGACGCACTGTGCCGGCCGTTTGGCGAAAACTAAATAAGATATATGATTGAAGAGGTAAAATAAGAAGCAATACACATTTTTTAAGCATTTTTTATTACAAAAATATAATATTTATGAAATCTATCATATAAAAATTTAATATAATAAAAACCTATAATAATATATATATGAGCCGGATTACAAACATGCATATACATGATGCATGATACATGATGCAAGTGAAACGGTAATGTAGCAGTAGCGTGACGGGCAACAACAGATTGTCAAACAGGCCGACACTTCAATTGCCTTTTCTACGCTGTTCTCATCGCTCAGCTGTGGTCCAATTTCCATAGCACATCACCCTTGTATCCTATTAATCCAACATTTTTTAATATACAACACTGCACAACTCGTTCTCGCACGTAATAACAGTCAATTGTTTATATAATACTAAACTAGAAAAACACTAACACTAGAAATAAAATAATACGAACATAGACTAACAAACAAACGCGCTAAAAAGAACTAAACACAACCGAACTTGGCAATACGTCGAAGCAAAATGGCGTACCCAAGCCAAGCCTTCTCGTCCTTCTTCCGTTCGGCGTCCCCACCTATCCGCATGCGCGAAGATGCAGAGTGGTAACAGTCATTTTTAAGAACAAAAAATTACCAAGCGTTGGTTATGTTATAAATCTTTAAATTGTTGCGAATTGACTATTTTTATTGGGAAATATACTGTGAATAAGGTATTATTCACTAATAATTAGTACGCTGTCTTAACTACCCTTTGCTTGTTACGTTTACATATTTTAATTGATAACCTATACTAGTCCAATCGAGTTGAAATTTTGCATGTGAACATTTCTGGTGACATAAATAAATTTATAAAAAAATGGAAAATTTTGCATGTGGACAGATTTCCGATGGCAATGTATGAATCAATGATAAGACATGGAAATTTTTCAAAAATTTATAAAATATTTCCAAAATTTGTAAAATTTTTGAAAATGGTCCAATTGAGTATATTTTGCATGTGGACAGATTTCCTATGACAACGAAAGAACTTGTAAAAAAATTTTGAAAATTCCCCACAAATAAAAAAATTTTCCAGGCGAGTTAAAGTATTGCATGTGGTCAGATTTCCGGTGACAATGCAATTAATAAAAACGAAAAAAACGAAAAATTTTAGAATTTTGAAAATTTTTCCACTCGGTTGATATTTTGCATCTGAACAGATTTCTTTCTTCAGATTTCGAATGTATAAATTAATAACAAAAATTGGAAAATGTGGCATGTAGAGATATTTCCGATCGCAATGCATGATATATAAAAAGAATTGGTTTTTTATTATAAATCGTACCTTATAAAAATATATTTTTACCTAAATTTATTTTTCGTCATTCACTTGCTATAATATTATAATAAAACAATAGTACGCTAGCATTGTAACTAGCATGATGCCATCATCGCGTCGTCACCGATGCTTATTCGCGGCCCTGTTTACAGGGTTGTATGCGACGCATGGTGCATTGTTTTGATCGGCACTCATGCGCGTGGATACATAAACGCACGCGTGTGAGCGATATTGCATTAATCGCACCGAAAAATTACGCGTGATGATTTGGTGCGTCGCACGATTGTTATCTGGGCCATTTAAACATATTTAAATATCTGGTCTGCAACCCACTTCCGGCCATTTCGGGCTAGGCACACCAACGTTTCTGGTAATAAGACTCAAATTTTCCTGTTATAAAGAAATGGGCGTGATGTTCGATGAGGTTATTGGTACACCGACTATCCTGCCCTTCAGGGAGGTGTGCCAAGTACTTCCGGCCAAATGGGGTTAGGCACACCAAGTTATTATGAGAGAACATGTATTTATCTACAAGTCACAAAAGAATGAGAGTGATGTTTTATGAGGGTAGAATTTTGTCGCGGGCTCTCGGTTATTTCATTTTTTGAATATTGTTGGGTTTCATATGTGCTTCAGTAAGTTTAGGCGCTAATCTGTTCACTCTAGTCTTGTCATAATCATACAAAGTAGTTAAATATTTCTTTTCAATTAATCCTTTATCAGTTTTAAACATATATTAAAAAAAGTTATTTCATGTTGATTTTAATAAGTGAGGTGTATCAAAAAAGATAGTAAATTTAAGAATTGTTGACAAAAAAATATGGTTTCACTGTTGTAATTCCCGATTTCCTTTGTAAACTTGTAAAAGTTCGAACCCTGATCTGATATTACACCCCTAACGTTTAAATTAATTTCTTTTAATTTTTCGATGGTGGTAAAAATTATTTGTTGCAGATATTTAACTTCGCAAGATTTATATATTAAGAAATATGCAACTGGTTGTTTCCATTTGTGCTTTATACCACGCACCATAAGCGCAATTAGCTGGAATGTGCGACCTGTTACCATTTTCCTGATGAAACCCGATAATGTAATCCCTAGACTTAATATAAAATAGGTGCGTTTTTAGAGACATTTCATCTAGACATAAGCAACATTCTCTTCCATTAGCATTCATTGATTTAACTTTTAACTCGAGTGCATTAAAAATAAAACTATTCAGCGTTTCATACACCTTCCATTTTACCATTCTACATAATGTTGCTTTATGTGGAAGATGAAATGTCTCTTGCAAAAATCTATATACTTGTGGTCCTAAGAAATATACTGTTAATGCAAACTGTTTAAACTGTAATGTATACAGGGCCGGCGAATGATATTTTCCTTGTGTGCAAACAAAAATTTTGGCGCCCTTCGGAAAAAGTTCAGTTATCGTTCCATCGGTTATACGGCACGATTACAATACTTTCCTTTTACAAGGTGTCCCACTTTTCCCCGCAAAATTATTTTCGAGACACATATTTGCTTTTTCCAGTTCCTTCAGTTACAGTCGTTTGCAATATTCACAAAACAACTAAAAATAAAATACATAAGAAACAATGCGTATCCAAAAAATAACAGTGTCAGTAAGTACTTACGACAATAAAAAGTAAATACATTTATAAGTAAAAACAATAAAAATTATATTGAATAACCAGAAGAATAAACTAAAATCCATATGAAACTTTTTACGACATTTTTTAGAAAGTAAATGTTATTCTTTTAAGATGTTTCATAAGAGATCAATTCCATAACTTGTGAAGTGCCTGTGACGCGACACAAGAAGGAGTGTTATCACTGAAATAAAAAATAATAGAGATCTGAAATTTTATAATTGGCAATTAGAATCAAAACACTACTAGCGAACGTCATAAAAATTGTCGTCATTTTTTAATTCATATGTGACATAACAAAACAGATTTTTGTTAAAAAGAATTAACAATAAAGGTACCAAAGAAATTAAAAGCAGGCTAAGAAATCAAAATAACTTAAGAACCCCTTAAAATCTTCAGGACAAACAAAACAACAACAAAATTAATTAGAATATTTTTTCATAGATTTTCATATATATGTTTGAATTAAAAATATCAAGTTAACAGCTGCGATGTAATTAAGAAAATGTATTTATGACAGTTTTCTTAAAGCACTTTAATCTAATTTTGATTATTGTTATTAACGACACACGTAGTGGATTATATGGTTATTCTAGCTATTACATATCCATGAAAAATAATGCAACCAGCTAAAAATTTTCATAACAACTGGAATTATTTTTTAACTTCATTAATTAAATTGGAAACTTTATACAGTTGTGGGTTTGAAATGTTTAAACATCACAATAAACATGTGTTCCTTCTTTGTACCTCAATCCGAGGAGACATACTGTATATTTATTTGAAAGCAACTCTCCTAGCTTTATTTTCTGCAAATTCTTCTAGTAGTGGATGGTCACTGACGGCGATTTTGCCTTTAAACGGAAATAATTGCGAAACTATTCCATTTTCCTGGTAATGTAGAATGTAGATATTTTTAAGTCTATTTAATTTAGCACGTATTTTTTACTAGGTACTGCAAATCTAGAAGTTAAAACAGGTAAAGTTAATGCAAGTCTGCATTTGGGAAAATCATCACAGTTTAATCAGTTCATTAATTTTAATATAAACACATCTCAGTTATTTTTAAGATCTTTTGGGGCTTTTAATGCTAGTTTGCCAGGATTCTGTATAATTAAACTCAGTTCACGATCTTAATTGGCATTGGAAAATTCTGCCTTAGGCGCCTTTTTATCACGGCGCCTGTGTGCACCGCACACTTCGCACACGCCACGCGCCGGCACTGAATGAGCCTTTTTTTTGGATTGTAAATGTAGCTGCATTATTATAAAATTGCTAAAGCGTTCATTAAAATTCTTTTTACAAAAAATAATGAAGTCATCATTGCTCATTTCCTTGTTTTTTTTGTCACGATTATCATATTTCTTTTGCAATCTTCTTATTTGCTGTTGTAATAATCGAATTTTATCTGAAAATAATTTAAATTAATTTAAAACTAATTTATAAAACTTAAAACCATACTGTTTTTCGTATTATTCACGTTAGTCATAGATATATCCTGAATATTTCCTTTGTTCTCTGTTGTTGTCTCTTTGATCTGAGCTACGGTTGATTTTGATGCGCCTACGTTTATTCCTAAAATGACTCGAGGATAGTTCAAGGAAATATTTTAAATCAATAGACTCACCTTCAATACGTGTATTTTCTACAAATACAGTTGGAATAGCTGTTTCTTTTAACCTATATTGGCTGAAAGACATCCCAGCAAACATTGTGCCGTCAAAGTGATTACTGCATACTCTTTTCTTGTGCACTGTGTTCGGGTCCTCCGATAATAGGTCTAATCGCCCAATATTCTCAAGCCACTGCTGCTGTCTGTAAACGAGAAATGACAGGAAAAATCAAATACATACAATACATATTTTATAAGTAAAGTATATTATGTGTACAACTTAGCTTGAATATTTTACCTTATCGGATCCTCGGGAATTGAGTAAAAGGAGATTTTTTTATCTCTGCTACTGCTTTTGCAGTTGCGAACACAACAATAGTTTACCATGGTGAACTATTATATGGCTGACTAATAGTAATATGCAACTATGCCGGATTCACAACACTAATTGATAAACTGACTCGGTAAACAACCACGATAACCACACTTTCTGCCAGCTGAGGTCATGCTGAGGTCAGTGTTGCCAATTATGAATGTAGTCATGTCACTAAGACGTGGTCAAAAGATCACCAGATTTTCACTAAAAATCTACAAGTGTCCAAAAACAACGGGGTAATGGTGATTCGGTCGCAATAAAGCCGTCGAACGGGGGGTCATAACACGAAATTAAAAATTACAATTCATTAATAATTATGTTGCAAAATTGGTTGGTTATAATCAATGAAGTTAAGTTTGGTTAAGTTTAAGGTTAAATTTGGAACCCCCAAAGATGGGCAATGGGGGCTCCAATAAATTGAACCTGAATTGAATTTTACTACAACTACCAACTGTTGAGGAAAAAAATACTCTTGATTGTAACATGACAACCGTAATTTTTGACACTTATGTGAAACTAATGTCACAAAGTAGAAAAAATAGTATAAAACACTCGTTTTATAAGACGCATTGGCGCACTCGTTCCATTTGGGCACTCCTCGCTACGCTCGTCGTGCCTAAAACAACTCGTGCGCCAATTTTTGTCTTATAAAGCTTGTATTATAATACATATACTATTTTGCATATAGGGACGGTTGTATGTCACGATGACGGTTTACAGGATTTTGACAGATTAAAATTGTTTGGTGCTAATATTTGTTGTAGAAATACGATAAATGATTTGTGATCATTATGATTTTTACACTGATTTTCGCTAAAAATCTTTTATCGATTCACCAGAAAAGTCACTAGGTAGATGCAGTTTATGTCACTTTATGTCGCCATCGGAGGGCCAATACACTAGTGAAAAAATCACTGATTTGGCAACACTGGCTGAGGTTGCTGTCGATATAACCCAACCTCATTTTTTTACTTCGCTTTACGTTTGTTGTGTATTGTTAGCTGTCAATTTTGCGGAAAACAGACCTCAGTGGTGCCTCAGTGATTGTTATTGTAATTATCAAAGTCTTGTTTGAACGATAGTGATATAACCTTATTAAAAAATGTAACAGTCAAATCAAATTACGCGGTAAAATTGAGTCTGCGCATTTTATAAAAACATTTGTGAACAAAATATATTGCGTTAGGTTATGTTATCTTGGTATGGTCGAATTCGGGCAACTAGTGGTACTATGCTCTGAGCGCTCTGAGAGAATTAATACTAAACATCGTATATTTCTATATATCTATTTTATGTACGAAATAATACTGGTGATTCAGTGGTGATACAAGGTAAGCTAACGCATGTATTGAAGAATACAGGGGTGAGGGGTTTCCGAATACTGTTAGAGCGTCATCATAATCCACTGCAGCATAACATTTAGATATTTCGTGGTTTACAATGTGAGTACACTACCAGATAGGGATTTTCCGATATACTGTGTTGTACCGGTATTACCTATCATATCGTATCACTTAGAAACTATCGGTTCTGTATCGTACCAGACAATAAAACGCCAGTACCCATTTCCGACTCTTATTAAAATTTTCTAATTCAGGTATAAAATTTTAATTATGAGTAGCCGTAGATAGGGACATTGATCTACACTACTGTATTATAGTACATATTACATTTACTTCAATATTAAATAAAACCAGTTGGAAACTAATCTCAAGCTTATTAATCTAACTATTAAAGCTATTACAAATATATATATATATATAGGGAATATGACGTAAATAGAATCCAAGTGAGAAGTAATTTTTAAAATTAATTAAAAGGATACGGTCTCAGCCCGTAGTTCAGCGGTAGAGCAATTCCCCGGCAAGGAAGAAGGCCCCGGTTCGAATCCGGGCTGAGACCGTATCCTTTTAATTAATTTTAAAAATTACTTCTCACTTGGATTCTATTTACGTCATATTCCCTATATAGTATATTTAAACCGATTAAACCAGTTTCCTATATATATATATATATATATATATATATATATATGTATGTATATTAAATTAAATTAAATAACGTAAATCTACTCTAATAATTATGCTGCTAGGTTATTGAAGACTTCGACATAAATATTTTCTTGGTTATGGGTATGCCGTAATTCATTGTTGATAATATCTGACATATTGCCAACCATGTTGTTTAAGCCAGTTTAACCTTCATGGAATTGAATACTACGTACTGAAGTGCTCGGTATTCAATTGTATTTGTGGTTATAAATAATTCTGGTTGTGAATATTTATTTAACCGTACTACCATAGCACATAGTAACAAAATTACTTTAATATATTGGCCAAAAATGTATCGTATCACACTGTATTGCATGCTGAATTATTGGTACAAAATATGGAATATCGAAAGGTTCCAAAGAACATCTTATCAAACATCTTCAGTATCAAACTAACTATTTTTTTTTCAGATTTGAGAATATTACAAAATAAATATGACTACAATTCAACAACATATGTCAATGGAACATGAAGGAAGTGACATTGGGAATCCTGTTGATAGGTTAGGGGCAGAAACAAGTAAGCTGTTTGTTTTATTGGTATGACTTGTAAGTTGTAACTTGCATTTTGCTTCTTAATTAGCTACTCTGAAAATTGAACCGTGCGATGAGGAGATTCAGAGCCTTGAATTACTTGATGCATTTGCGACAACTAACCCGATGTAAGTATTACTATGCACTTTTCAAATATCATGAAAGATGAATCGGGACTGTGTTTTAGATATAGAGGATTATGAAAATTATTACATTATACATCTAGAGCACGTGTAAAATGCAATAAGAACAATGTAATTCATTAATGATTTAAAAAGCTCTGAGGCCTGTCGGCACTCGTGCTTTTTAAATGTAATTAATGTAATAATTAAATGTAACAAGTAAAAACTTGTTGCACCCTATAGACGTAAACTTCTGCACAGTACGGAACATCACTATCTCTATCTCTCTCAGCGCTCTACTAATATTGACTGAATAATAGATAAATAACTATTATCTACGACTCACATATAATAAGTTCATTGCATACGTATCTATGACTATATAATCCTCATCATTATATAGCGCCAACGATTATAATGATACTAGCGTTGTATAATAATGACAGTTCGTTCAAATAACAGAAGAATATATGTACTTTCATAGTAGTTTAGTCCAACCAACCCCGGTTGGCCAGAACGGTCGGGCACACCGACTTCAACCCAGACAACAATCATGCGACGCATAATGATGCAACTGAAACCGCACGTGCGTTCATAGGATCACGCAGATGCGTCATCAATGGAGGTTCATATCGCACGCATTGTCACTCGAATAGCGATATGTGGCGCATATCGCTCGCACTCCTGCGTTTTATTCGTCACGGACGACGCACCGTGCCGAATGTATGACGAAAATCAGCATTGTGACTCGCATGACGCTCGCACCCGTCCGATTTATTAGTCACGGACGACGCACCGTGACGAATGTATGACGAAAATCAGCATGTGACTCGCATAACGCTCGCACCCGTGCGATTTATTAGTCACGGACGACGCACCGTGACGAATGTATGACGAAAATCAGCATATTGACACGCATATCGCTCGCACCCTTGCGTTTTATTCGTCACGGACGACGCACTGTGCCGGCCGTTTGGCGAAAACTAAATAAGATATATGATTGAAGAGGTAAAATAAGAAGCAATACACATTTTTTAAGCATTTTTTATTACAAAAATATAATATTTATGAAATCTATCATATAAAAATTTAATATAATAAAAACCTATAATAATATATATATGAGCCGGATTACAAACATGCATATACATGATGCATGATACATGATGCAAGTGAAACGGTAATGTAGCAGTAGCGTGACGGGCAACAACAGATTGTCAAACAGGCCGACACTTCAATTGCCTTTTCTACGCTGTTCTCATCGCTCAGCTGTGGTCCAATTTCCATAGCACATCACCCTTGTATCCTATTAATCCAACATTTTTTAATATACAACACTGCACAACTCGTTCTCGCACGTAATAACAGTCAATTGTTTATATAATACTAAACTAGAAAAACACTAACACTAGAAATAAAATAATACGAACATAGACTAACAAACAAACGCGCTAAAAAGAACTAAACACAACCGAACTTGGCAATACGTCGAAGCAAAATGGCGTACCCAAGCCAAGCCTTCTCGTCCTTCTTCCGTTCGGCGTCCCCACCTATCCGCATGCGCGAAGATGCAGAGTGGTAACAGTCATTTTTAAGAACAAAAAATTACCAAGCGTTGGTTATGTTATAAATCTTTAAATTGTTGCGAATTGACTATTTTTATTGGGAAATATACTGTGAATAAGGTATTATTCACTAATAATTAGTACGCTGTCTTAACTACCCTTTGCTTGTTACGTTTACATATTTTAATTGATAACCTATACTAGTCCAATCGAGTTGAAATTTTGCATGTGAACATTTCTGGTGACATAAATAAATTTATAAAAAAATGGAAAATTTTGCATGTGGACAGATTTCCGATGGCAATGTATGAATCAATGATAAGACATGGAAATTTTTCAAAAATTTATAAAATATTTCCAAAATTTGTAAAATTTTTGAAAATGGTCCAATTGAGTATATTTTGCATGTGGACAGATTTCCTATGACAACGAAAGAACTTGTAAAAAAATTTTGAAAATTCCCCACAAATAAAAAAATTTTCCAGGCGAGTTAAAGTATTGCATGTGGTCAGATTTCCGGTGACAATGCAATTAATAAAAACGAAAAAAACGAAAAATTTTAGAATTTTGAAAATTTTTCCACTCGGTTGATATTTTGCATCTGAACAGATTTCTTTCTTCAGATTTCGAATGTATAAATTAATAACAAAAATTGGAAAATGTGGCATGTAGAGATATTTCCGATCGCAATGCATGATATATAAAAAGAATTGGTTTTTTATTATAAATCGTACCTTATAAAAATATATTTTTACCTAAATTTATTTTTCGTCATTCACTTGCTATAATATTATAATAAAACAATAGTACGCTAGCATTGTAACTAGCATGATGCCATCATCGCGTCGTCACCGATGCTTATTCGCGGCCCTGTTTACAGGGTTGTATGCGACGCATGGTGCATTGTTTTGATCGGCACTCATGCGCGTGGATACATAAACGCACGCGTGTGAGCGATATTGCATTAATCGCACCGAAAAATTACGCGTGATGATTTGGTGCGTCGCACGATTGTTATCTGGGCCATTTAAACATATTTAAATATCTGGTCTGCAACCCACTTCCGGCCATTTCGGGCTAGGCACACCAACGTTTCTGGTAATAAGACTCAAATTTTCCTGTTATAAAGAAATGGGCGTGATGTTCGATGAGGTTATTGGTACACCGACTATCCTGCCCTTCAGGGAGGTGTGCCAAGTACTTCCGGCCAAATGGGGTTAGGCACACCAAGTTATTATGAGAGAACATGTATTTATCTACAAGTCACAAAAGAATGAGAGTGATGTTTTATGAGGGTAGAATTTTGTCGCGGGCTCTCGGTTATTTCATTTTTTGAATATTGTTGGGTTTCATATGTGCTTCAGTAAGTTTAGGCGCTAATCTGTTCACTCTAGTCTTGTCATAATCATACAAAGTAGTTAAATATTTCTTTTCAATTAATCCTTTATCAGTTTTAAACATATATTAAAAAAAGTTATTTCATGTTGATTTTAATAAGTGAGGTGTATCAAAAAAGATAGTAAATTTAAGAATTGTTGACAAAAAAATATGGTTTCACTGTTGTAATTCCCGATTTCCTTTGTAAACTTGTAAAAGTTCGAACCCTGATCTGATATTACACCCCTAACGTTTAAATTAATTTCTTTTAATTTTTCGATGGTGGTAAAAATTATTTGTTGCAGATATTTAACTTCGCAAGATTTATATATTAAGAAATATGCAACTGGTTGTTTCCATTTGTGCTTTATACCACGCACCATAAGCGCAATTAGCTGGAATGTGCGACCTGTTACCATTTTCCTGATGAAACCCGATAATGTAATCCCTAGACTTAATATAAAATAGGTGCGTTTTTAGAGACATTTCATCTAGACATAAGCAACATTCTCTTCCATTAGCATTCATTGATTTAACTTTTAACTCGAGTGCATTAAAAATAAAACTATTCAGCGTTTCATACACCTTCCATTTTACCATTCTACATAATGTTGCTTTATGTGGAAGATGAAATGTCTCTTGCAAAAATCTATATACTTGTGGTCCTAAGAAATATACTGTTAATGCAAACTGTTTAAACTGTAATGTATACAGGGCCGGCGAATGATATTTTCCTTGTGTGCAAACAAAAATTTTGGCGCCCTTCGGAAAAAGTTCAGTTATCGTTCCATCGGTTATACGGCACGATTACAATACTTTCCTTTTACAAGGTGTCCCACTTTTCCCCGCAAAATTATTTTCGAGACACATATTTGCTTTTTCCAGTTCCTTCAGTTACAGTCGTTTGCAATATTCACAAAACAACTAAAAATAAAATACATAAGAAACAATGCGTATCCAAAAAATAACAGTGTCAGTAAGTACTTACGACAATAAAAAGTAAATACATTTATAAGTAAAAACAATAAAAATTATATTGAATAACCAGAAGAATAAACTAAAATCCATATGAAACTTTTTACGACATTTTTTAGAAAGTAAATGTTATTCTTTTAAGATGTTTCATAAGAGATCAATTCCATAACTTGTGAAGTGCCTGTGACGCGACACAAGAAGGAGTGTTATCACTGAAATAAAAAATAATAGAGATCTGAAATTTTATAATTGGCAATTAGAATCAAAACACTACTAGCGAACGTCATAAAAATTGTCGTCATTTTTTAATTCATATGTGACATAACAAAACAGATTTTTGTTAAAAAGAATTAACAATAAAGGTACCAAAGAAATTAAAAGCAGGCTAAGAAATCAAAATAACTTAAGAACCCCTTAAAATCTTCAGGACAAACAAAACAACAACAAAATTAATTAGAATATTTTTTCATAGATTTTCATATATATGTTTGAATTAAAAATATCAAGTTAACAGCTGCGATGTAATTAAGAAAATGTATTTATGACAGTTTTCTTAAAGCACTTTAATCTAATTTTGATTATTGTTATTAACGACACACGTAGTGGATTATATGGTTATTCTAGCTATTACATATCCATGAAAAATAATGCAACCAGCTAAAAATTTTCATAACAACTGGAATTATTTTTTAACTTCATTAATTAAATTGGAAACTTTATACAGTTGTGGGTTTGAAATGTTTAAACATCACAATAAACATGTGTTCCTTCTTTGTACCTCAATCCGAGGAGACATACTGTATATTTATTTGAAAGCAACTCTCCTAGCTTTATTTTCTGCAAATTCTTCTAGTAGTGGATGGTCACTGACGGCGATTTTGCCTTTAAACGGAAATAATTGCGAAACTATTCCATTTTCCTGGTAATGTAGAATGTAGATATTTTTAAGTCTATTTAATTTAGCACGTATTTTTTACTAGGTACTGCAAATCTAGAAGTTAAAACAGGTAAAGTTAATGCAAGTCTGCATTTGGGAAAATCATCACAGTTTAATCAGTTCATTAATTTTAATATAAACACATCTCAGTTATTTTTAAGATCTTTTGGGGCTTTTAATGCTAGTTTGCCAGGATTCTGTATAATTAAACTCAGTTCACGATCTTAATTGGCATTGGAAAATTCTGCCTTAGGCGCCTTTTTATCACGGCGCCTGTGTGCACCGCACACTTCGCACACGCCACGCGCCGGCACTGAATGAGCCTTTTTTTTGGATTGTAAATGTAGCTGCATTATTATAAAATTGCTAAAGCGTTCATTAAAATTCTTTTTACAAAAAATAATGAAGTCATCATTGCTCATTTCCTTGTTTTTTTTGTCACGATTATCATATTTCTTTTGCAATCTTCTTATTTGCTGTTGTAATAATCGAATTTTATCTGAAAATAATTTAAATTAATTTAAAACTAATTTATAAAACTTAAAACCATACTGTTTTTCGTATTATTCACGTTAGTCATAGATATATCCTGAATATTTCCTTTGTTCTCTGTTGTTGTCTCTTTGATCTGAGCTACGGTTGATTTTGATGCGCCTACGTTTATTCCTAAAATGACTCGAGGATAGTTCAAGGAAATATTTTAAATCAATAGACTCACCTTCAATACGTGTATTTTCTACAAATACAGTTGGAATAGCTGTTTCTTTTAACCTATATTGGCTGAAAGACATCCCAGCAAACATTGTGCCGTCAAAGTGATTACTGCATACTCTTTTCTTGTGCACTGTGTTCGGGTCCTCCGATAATAGGTCTAATCGCCCAATATTCTCAAGCCACTGCTGCTGTCTGTAAACGAGAAATGACAGGAAAAATCAAATACATACAATACATATTTTATAAGTAAAGTATATTATGTGTACAACTTAGCTTGAATATTTTACCTTATCGGATCCTCGGGAATTGAGTAAAAGGAGATTTTTTTATCTCTGCTACTGCTTTTGCAGTTGCGAACACAACAATAGTTTACCATGGTGAACTATTATATGGCTGACTAATAGTAATATGCAACTATGCCGGATTCACAACACTAATTGATAAACTGACTCGGTAAACAACCACGATAACCACACTTTCTGCCAGCTGAGGTCATGCTGAGGTCAGTGTTGCCAATTATGAATGTAGTCATGTCACTAAGACGTGGTCAAAAGATCACCAGATTTTCACTAAAAATCTACAAGTGTCCAAAAACAACGGGGTAATGGTGATTCGGTCGCAATAAAGCCGTCGAACGGGGGGTCATAACACGAAATTAAAAATTACAATTCATTAATAATTATGTTGCAAAATTGGTTGGTTATAATCAATGAAGTTAAGTTTGGTTAAGTTTAAGGTTAAATTTGGAACCCCCAAAGATGGGCAATGGGGGCTCCAATAAATTGAACCTGAATTGAATTTTACTACAACTACCAACTGTTGAGGAAAAAAATACTCTTGATTGTAACATGACAACCGTAATTTTTGACACTTATGTGAAACTAATGTCACAAAGTAGAAAAAATAGTATAAAACACTCGTTTTATAAGACGCATTGGCGCACTCGTTCCATTTGGGCACTCCTCGCTACGCTCGTCGTGCCTAAAACAACTCGTGCGCCAATTTTTGTCTTATAAAGCTTGTATTATAATACATATACTATTTTGCATATAGGGACGGTTGTATGTCACGATGACGGTTTACAGGATTTTGACAGATTAAAATTGTTTGGTGCTAATATTTGTTGTAGAAATACGATAAATGATTTGTGATCATTATGATTTTTACACTGATTTTCGCTAAAAATCTTTTATCGATTCACCAGAAAAGTCACTAGGTAGATGCAGTTTATGTCACTTTATGTCGCCATCGGAGGGCCAATACACTAGTGAAAAAATCACTGATTTGGCAACACTGGCTGAGGTTGCTGTCGATATAACCCAACCTCATTTTTTTACTTCGCTTTACGTTTGTTGTGTATTGTTAGCTGTCAATTTTGCGGAAAACAGACCTCAGTGGTGCCTCAGTGATTGTTATTGTAATTATCAAAGTCTTGTTTGAACGATAGTGATATAACCTTATTAAAAAATGTAACAGTCAAATCAAATTACGCGGTAAAATTGAGTCTGCGCATTTTATAAAAACATTTGTGAACAAAATATATTGCGTTAGGTTATGTTATCTTGGTATGGTCGAATTCGGGCAACTAGTGGTACTATGCTCTGAGCGCTCTGAGAGAATTAATACTAAACATCGTATATTTCTATATATCTATTTTATGTACGAAATAATACTGGTGATTCAGTGGTGATACAAGGTAAGCTAACGCATGTATTGAAGAATACAGGGGTGAGGGGTTTCCGAATACTGTTAGAGCGTCATCATAATCCACTGCAGCATAACATTTAGATATTTCGTGGTTTACAATGTGAGTACACTACCAGATAGGGATTTTCCGATATACTGTGTTGTACCGGTATTACCTATCATATCGTATCACTTAGAAACTATCGGTTCTGTATCGTACCAGACAATAAAACGCCAGTACCCATTTCCGACTCTTATTAAAATTTTCTAATTCAGGTATAAAATTTTAATTATGAGTAGCCGTAGATAGGGACATTGATCTACACTACTGTATTATAGTACATATTACATTTACTTCAATATTAAATAAAACCAGTTGGAAACTAATCTCAAGCTTATTAATCTAACTATTAAAGCTATTACAAATATATATATATATATAGGGAATATGACGTAAATAGAATCCAAGTGAGAAGTAATTTTTAAAATTAATTAAAAGGATACGGTCTCAGCCCGTAGTTCAGCGGTAGAGCAATTCCCCGGCAAGGAAGAAGGCCCCGGTTCGAATCCGGGCTGAGACCGTATCCTTTTAATTAATTTTAAAAATTACTTCTCACTTGGATTCTATTTACGTCATATTCCCTATATAGTATATTTAAACCGATTAAACCAGTTTCCTATATATATATATATATATATATATATATATATGTATGTATATTAAATTAAATTAAATAACGTAAATCTACTCTAATAATTATGCTGCTAGGTTATTGAAGACTTCGACATAAATATTTTCTTGGTTATGGGTATGCCGTAATTCATTGTTGATAATATCTGACATATTGCCAACCATGTTGTTTAAGCCAGTTTAACCTTCATGGAATTGAATACTACGTACTGAAGTGCTCGGTATTCAATTGTATTTGTGGTTATAAATAATTCTGGTTGTGAATATTTATTTAACCGTACTACCATAGCACATAGTAACAAAATTACTTTAATATATTTGCCAAAAATGTATCGTATCACACTGTATTGCATGCTGAATTATTGGTACAAAATATGGAATATCGAAAGGTTCCAAAGAACATCTTATCAAACATCTTCAGTATCAAACTAACTATTTTTTTTTCAGATTTGAGAATATTACAAAATAAATATGACTACAATTCAACAACATATGTCAATGGAACATGAAGGAAGTGACATTGGGAATCCTGTTGATAGGTTAGGGGCAGAAACAAGTAAGCTGTTTGTTTTATTGGTATGACTTGTAAGTTGTAACTTGCATTTTGCTTCTTAATTAGCTACTCTGAAAATTGAACCGTGCGATGAGGAGATTCAGAGCCTTGAATTACTTGATGCATTTGCGACAACTAACCCGATGTAAGTATTACTATGCACTTTTCAAATATCATGAAAGATGAATCGGGACTGTGTTTTAGATATAGAGGATTATGAAAATTATTACATTATACATCTAGAGCACGTGTAAAATGCAATAAGAACAATGTAATTCATTAATGATTTAAAAAGCTCTGAGGCCTGTCGGCACTCGTGCTTTTTAAATGTAATTAATGTAATAATTAAATGTAACAAGTAAAAACTTGTTGCACCCTATAGACGTAAACTTCTGCACAGTACGGAACATCACTATCTCTATCTCTCTCAGCGCTCTACTAATATTGACTGAATAATAGATAAATAACTATTATCTACGACTCACATATAATAAGTTCATTGCATACGTATCTATGACTATATAATCCTCATCATTATATAGCGCCAACGATTATAATGATACTAGCGTTGTATAATAATGACAGTTCGTTCAAATAATGACCTCATTATTTGAACGAACTGTCATCATTATACGACGCTAGTGTCAAAGTCTGTCAAAACCTACATGGATGCCAGTTATTTGACAGTTCGCTTTGCCATCATTGACAAATACATTTAAAATATTTTACATAAAATAGAATTTATGAGTCGTAGATAAAACGTCGTATTTGACTCGCACATAACGGATATAAATCGCTCGCATGATTACACGCTCGCCTACGGCTCGCGTGTAAACTTCATGCTCTCGATTTATATCCTTAATTATGTGCTCGTCAAATAATATACTAATTATATAGAAAAAATATAAGTAGCTATATTTTTTACCTTCTCAATTTGTTCTTTTTTATTTATACTTAATTTCTGGGAAATTTAAGATTGATCACAACATATTAACACGTGCCTCAAGGGGTTTCAACATTGAAATTATTTTTTTACCACAATAAATTTATATATCACAGTTATCAGCTTGATCTAAAAAAATAATCCATCAACAAGTGACTATCCTGGCTAACAAAGAACAAAAACACTCTTTCACTTCAAAAGACAAGTGTGACAACTTCACACAGAAATTGTAAATTAACTATAATTTTTTTATTGTGTTTTTTAAATAATTAGAGGTTTTTGCGGTGGTTTTCTCAAACATATTCATTCAGTAGTTTGACATGACGTGGTTTTTGTTGTTGTTGCTCGGATTATTGTATATTTGGCAAACTAAGTAATAATTATATTTATTCAATTTTATTTATTTTTTATTAAATTAATAATTGTGAACTGCACATTTATTATATTGAATATTATTATTATTTTTTTCGGTTATTTTCCCACTGACCACAATATGTGTGGCTAGTCAACTTTTTTGTGTTAGCAACCCTAATGATAGGGTAGGTTAAAAACACTAAATTCAGTATATTTGAAATATTCTTGATTCAAAAACCTCTTTTTTTGTAAAATATCAAATTAAGGCAAGGTAAGAACAAAAAATTTTAAATTATTGTAGAGGAAACTTACGTAATACTTTTTGTTGAAATTCTATATCATTGTTTATCAAAGTGATATTGTGGTTACTTCTATGTTTCTGTATTTCATACTGTTCTAATAAACCTGATTTGTAGTTTTTATTGCATTTGTGAAGTCTGAATTGTGGAGAGTCTGTAATTCATAAGCAATTTTTTTTATCTATTTCTCAGAAAATTTTAATCTTCATTACAGTTGGCGGCTTGCATGAAACCAAATAGTAAAGTACCTTTATTTCATTATTATCAATAAACTTTATTTGGAAATGTTGTTTAGAAGTAAAAATTATATTCAAATATGCAGTCACCTCTTGCAATATTTTGTTTTGTTTTTTTTTAATTCTTACTTTTATGACAAATATTAGTAATGCTTTACATTTAGTCTGTGCCCAGGTATAGAATTTGACTATTTTATATGAATTAGTTACGTTTTATCTATTGTTTTTATTGTTTATTGTTATTTGATCATTACTCAACATTATTAATACAAAAAATTATAACATTTGATAATACACTATTGCTAGTGTTAACTTTAACCTGTATTTCAGTAATACAAAAAGAAATCGGAAAGATCTATGTTTGAAACTAATTGTGCTGATTAAAAAAAATCTGATGTGCCAGGCACTTGACTTTATCATACAATATATAAAATTAATAATTTAAATGCATGAGATTCTATTTGATCGAGATCGATCGTGTCTGCATTAAAATAAAACAAGTTAGCCAGGATTTGACAGATATTTTGATAATATCATATAAATACACAATGATATAAAAAATGTTGGTAACACCAGGTTGTTCCAACACTAGCGTTGCGACATTTCTCTATTTTATCCGACGTAGTGCCACCGGACACACTACGCATGCGTCAAGTTCGTGGATTCGATTGGCTGGATAGGATCCATAGGCTGCCACAGTGCTGCCACCAGTTGCCACATCTATAAGGTTATCTATGGGATATCAGTGGTTTGGCGTTAGTGAACTGCCAAATGTATAAGGTTATCTATGGGCTGTCACTGGTTTGGCGTTAGTGATGCCGAATATTACCGGCTAACGGCCGCAGTAATACCGACCGCGCACTTTAAGCTACAATAGCGCCATCTGTCGACGGTCTTAATAACTACTGGCCACGCGTGCGCAGTTTGATCTAGGGCACCACATCGATAGACAAAATATATATCTCAGTCTCACATTGATGGAACCAATACTACACACTGACGCTAGAGGACAAGTAATCCGTATAATCCCTAATACGTATACGGATAATATTGACACTAGATATTGTAAAAAAACCAGCGTTTGACACTACCTACTGTCAGAATGAAAATAATTGTGAAATCCTCACTAACTAAGTTTTAACGCAGACACGATCTCGATCAAAAAGAATTTGCTCAATACAGCTAAACTATTAATTTTACCAAAAAATGTCATACACATAAATTATACAAAATTTCCTCTATTTTAATTTATTATTTAACAATTTTGACGAAATTCCAGAACTTGCGGTTTAGTTGCAAAATCCTTCAAAAATGCTTAGAGGAAACACCCAGTTCCTTTGGACCCTTTTGAACAAAAAGCTTTTCAGCTCTAAGTTGTTCTTGATGATTGTGCACTGACAAACAAACACCAAACAAAAACTTATTACCAACTTTTGCGAGATTTTATAAATATCTGCCGGCCAAAGCAAAATTTCTCATATGTATTTGTTGTTAACGTCAGACCTAGTGAATATATTAACTACTAATTCATTGTAATGTTTCCACTATTGTGTTAGCGGTACTTTATATATTATATTACAGAACAAAAAAGAAGTTCATGCACATTTTGGCCACGCACCATAGTAAACAAAGTATCAATATTTCACTTTCCTTTCGCATTTCTTGCTACGCATGCGCGATGCGCAAACCTTCGGCTTCGGCTAAACCTTCGGCCTAATTTTGGCCAAAGCCGATGTTTTGCCGAAGGTTCAATTTTTGGCCGAAGGTAGCCGAAGCCGAATGTTCGGTCGGACAGTACTTATCATAGCGGTACCTTTAATCTATTAATCGAACGCGTCACATCCACTGGATCACAGTTGGGAACAAGTGAAGTAACACCATAAAGTTCCTATAATCTACATCTTTATTTGGGACCACCTGTCCCCTTAAGCTGCTACATTTCGATTAAACTATTCTACCTTTAGCACAGCGCTTGCTGGTTTCTCCCATCCGGTCGTTTTGTCATGTATTGCATTTCTTAAAATGCATACATGCAAAACGATATGCGGATTGACCAGCAAACGCTCCATTAAAGCGTAAACAAGAACTTTTCGTGGCAATACATATAAAATTAATAGTGTAGCTGCATGAGATTCTATTTGATCGAAATCGGTCGTGTCCGCATTAAAATACCATGTCACATGTAGGTACCTGTTTTTTTCCCATTCACTATTCTTAAGGCGGGTTTTCCTAGGAGCAGGTTTTTTACGCAGCGTACAACGTAACGTACTTCTTCTCAGACGACTGTCACTTTTTACAACACGCAAAGATCCCTGGACCAAACAATAAGTAGACCACCTGAATAGCTGATTCTTCACGTTTGGAAAATACAAACGCGCGGCGTATTAACCTGTCAACTTGAAATGCGTTGTACGCTGCGTAAAAAACCTGCTCCTAGGAAAATCCGCCTTTAATATACAATTCGTTATGCCTGTAGGAAATGGAATGCTTATAGTTGTTTCACATTTTCCAGATTACACATAAAAGTTGAAGAAGAGGAATTTACTGAAACTACGACACTTGACTCCATATGTACACTTTCCGGACAATCTATAGATCCGCTAAAGATTGAAACACCCGAAGAAGTTTTCCCGTTTACCAAGTATGACAGCACCGGTGCACAATCAACGCAACGTAGAGAACATGTGAAGTTTCGTGAGGCAGAGAAATCACATAATGAGACAGAACAGACACCATTTAAATGTACCTCATGTGCTTATTCTACTCCAAGACTTTCTCACTTTAAAGATCATATGAAACGGCATACAGGAGAGAAAGATTTTAAATGTTCCTTTTGCGATTATGCATGTATAAAACGTTACAGTCTTACGAAACATATGCAAAGGCATACAGACGCAAAACAATTTAAGTGTACCTTATGTGATTACACTTATAAAGGAAATGATTCTCTTACACTGCATATGAGAAGGCATACAGGACAGAAAATGTTCAAATGCACTGTATGCAATTACTCTACTCCAAGACTCGCTCATCTTACCGAGCATGTGAGAACGCATACAGGAGAGAAAACATTTAAATGTTCCTTTTGTGATTATGCATCTACAAAACGTAGCACCCTTACAATGCATATGAGAAGGCATACAGGAGAGGAAACATTCAAATGCACTGCTTGCAATTATTCTACTCCGAGACTTTCTCATCTTACCGACCATATGAGAACTCATACAGGAGAGAAAAAGTTTAAATGTTCGTTTTGTGATTATTCAGCTACGAAACGTAACACTGTTACGGTGCATATGAGAAAGCATACAGGGGAGACGCCACTTAAGTGCACCTTATGTGATTATGCTGGGACAACACATTATTATCTCAGACAGCATATGATCACGCATACAGGCGAGAAACCAATTAAATGCACCTTATGTGATTACTCATGTACAGAAAATAATTATCTTACACGGCATATGAGAAAGCATACAGGCGAGAAACCATTTGCGTGTTCAGTATGTGATTATGCTGGTGCATCACGTTATCATCTTACAGAGCATATGATCACTCACACGGGAAAAAAACCATTTAAATGCACATTTTGTAATTATAGTTCTACAGTACGTAATTCTGTTAAAGTACATATGCGAAAGCATACTGGAGAGAGACCTTTTAAATGTTCATTATGTGATTATGCTGGTGCAACTAATACTCATCTTACACAGCATACGAAAAGGCATAGATGATAGAAACCATATAAATGAATCAGATGTGATTTTTCTGGTGTCTATTGTCTAGTCTTAGGCCCGGTTGTACCATCTCTAGTCACGGGGCGATCACTTTGGTGATTTGGTTCGCGACGATTGCGTTGTACAAACATTGATCAAGAGACGACCGGACGGTGATCAAAGATAAAATTAACCGGAGGTTGGACCCCAGTTTGCCATTGATCAGATATGACCAGACCTAGCACGTAGGCGTCGGCGGTATAACCTATAATCCCGAAGTACATGAACAGACGATTGTTATCTAATTAATAATAATTAACGACTTTTACTTTTTTATTGTAATAAAGAATTTTTAACAATACTCGTGACTTTTCATTTATATAATAAAATAACTGTGATGCAGAATACAGTGAGTGCATGTGCGTAACAATCTTCATAACACGTATCATTTCCATTAATATTCATGTAGAAAAGAATTGCATGAAAACAATGAATAAGACAATATAAAGAACAAATGTTTTCTATAAAACTTTATTCATATTTTTAAAGCCTTATTAGAAATCCCTACATTGTTGTGTAATTACACTAGCTGAAATTTATATTTATGTTCAACAATGCAAATTGTTGCAATGGAAATAGGTAATTTGGAAACTAGTAGATTACAAAGTTTATGGTTTTAGTAACAGCACAAATTCTTTTTTAATCAACTCTCTACTTACATCTTATTTTGTGCAGCAAAATCTTAAGAATTAAGGGTGAATCTATCAATGCAAAGTTAAAACGGTATAACTGCGGGCTTAATTTAGGTTAACTCTTAACTTTGAGTTTACGGGTTCAGCAATGGTCGGGTTACCCCTAACTACCACTTAAATCGTGGTTAATTTTACCCGGTAGAATTTTTGATAGTTAAAGCGCTAACTCATAGTTTACGGTGGCGCGCGCATACAATGGGTGCGTTCCGCCAGTTCCAGCCAAAGCTGCTTACGCTGCCGGCGCGGAGACTATTAGCGTTTTCGATTTACTGCACTCGGCTGCAGTAGCATCCTGCTGGTGCGGGTTTGAGTGTTCGGCCAGAGATTAGTAAATAAAGATAGGAAGCGATGCGACCATGTCGATATTAGCGCCATCTATCGTCTCAGACAAAGAATAGCTTCTTTAATGTCACGCGTTTGTTTGAATGCATTTTGAAACTTTTTGCGTTTGGAGAGTTATGTAGGTGTTCTGATAATTCTGACTAATTTTAAGTCATTGCTTAAAATTCAAAAATGGTGCATTTTATAAAAATATTATTTTAATAAAAGATGTTTAGAATTAGTCCTAAAATCACAAAATGTAAAAATATACAGGCTGTTCCATTTGAAGAAAAAAAAGTTTACGAAATTTCTATAATAAAATGAACGTATATTAAAAATATATTTGAACGATGGATTGTTTAAAGTCAAAAAACTTTTGTCTGAATTCTTTTTTGAAATTTCTTTTCGTTTCTTTTCGTTGGAGAGTTATTTAGGTGTTCCGGTAATTTTGGGTAACCCTGTATAATAAATAATGTACAACTAAGTTTTGTATGTTGTGTAGGAAAGCGAAATAATAAAGCATATAAGAAATGCACACAAATTGGAATTTACCGCCACATCCCGGCGTTAATCGCCACCGTGCCGCCACCTAACGTCTCAGATGTTAACCAGTTAAAATGTGGTCGAATTTCACCATAGGTGACTTATGGACGTTTCCTATCTTTTTTTACTAATCTCTGTGTTCGGCTTATGCACTCCACGCGCTCAGAGCACTTTTCTTGACAGGCTTAATCGATGAATATGTCATTACTTTTTGTGTTGAGATGATAAATATAGATAAAATATATAAGGATAACTCCCGGGAAGTTAAGGGTCCGGTGAAACGATGCTTTAGAACGTACCCTAAATGGCGTTTCGGTAGTTCCAATTGTTCTTCAATTGTTGCTTTTAAATTTGAGATTTTTTATGCTCAAACGGTTTGAATTGAATGTAGCTATTGGGGAAAACTTCGCATAACAATAATTGAAAAGGAAATACTTTTTGAAAATCAGTCATTATTGAACAATAGGCAGTAACTTACGATTTTATTTTTAGATTTATAAATCATTGATTTTTAGCCATGCACACAAAAATCACCTACCTATGTATGCAATAAAATCTCCATAAAACCACCCTCGTTTGGAAATCAATTGGAAGCAGAAAAAGCTATGATTTTTGTGCGGATTGTGTTGTTTGAACGAAGAGTGGGAATTCCTGTAGTTCACCGCTTTTAGAATAGATGGCGCCGCCGCTGTTTAGTAAGTAAGAAAGTAGTAATTTATTCAATACAGTGCATACAGTGTTATCATTTGACAACAATAAACAATCCCGCAAGTTACAATAAAATATAACACAAAAATTCTAAAGTTATCCATCAACATCAATGAAAACCAGCAACTTAAACATAGAAAACCAATGAATATACATAAAGAAACACAAAACAGCCAGACGGCTGATAACATGTTCCATCCTAGCAGGCATTCCAAATCAAACAAACAAAATCAACACAACAATAACTAAATAAATTAAACAATTCTGCGTAACAATGATTTCAAATTACAACACTGTTATGTTATTATATCTACCTCAGCAAATAAAGTGTAAATTCCTTTACAAACAAATGATAATTATTTATGTTCTTTATCACATTGGGCAATTTATTGAACTCCAAAATGGAGTTATTGAATGCACAGAACTTTCCACTATTTGAGACAACAAACATTCAAAATAAAATTGGCAGTTTCTATATTATTTCCCTCTCAAAGTTTAATCTTATCTCTGCGGTTATTATCCATTATTATATGTATTGTTATTATTATATTATTATTATTACACATATTGTGCAATGGGAAATACGCATTTGTGTAGAAATTAATATTTAAAACTGATTATTGATAATAAATGTTCACTAATTTAATTATCGTTTTGGTTCAAACAAATATTATGTGTGTGTACTACTTATCAGGTCTCAAACTATTTCATGTAAATCTCTATACATATAATTTGAAGAAGCAGTAATACTGGGGGTGCAGCCAGTGTGGCGGTTAATAAATGAAACACTTACCATTGCAAGGCCCTAAGCTTACAACAATTTATTTAAGTGTTCATCAGAGGGAAATCTAAAAACATAAGGTGCACAATTTTCACAATAACCGAAACGAGTCACCTAACGATGTTTGCTTCCGGCTGTGAGTTGACTCGTTGAACATTGGTCATAGTGAAAATTGTGTACGTTATGTTTTTTAGATTTCCCTCTGATGAAGACATATATAAATTGTCAAAAGCTTATAGAGCCTTGCAAAGGAAATGGTTTAATTTATTAACCGTCCCACTGGCTGCACCGCTAGTATTCCTGGTTCACCAAATTACACTGCAAACAGCCGATACTTCCATAAATCTATACATGTAGTAGTACCACGCGTAATACCATTGAATTTTTATTTCTATATATATATATATATATATATATATAATCAAGGGTAATACCTACCCTCAGATTACTGCGAAATTGAAATGATTTGCAGTAAATCATAACTTATAAATATTACAAATCAAATTCAGTAACAGATGTTATATCATTCATTTCTTATTATTACTATGTTATCATTTGGTCTTATTATGATTAGAACTCGACCAAACATTCGGCTTTGGCCACCTATGGTCACAACTTACATCTTAAAATAATTACACAACAAATGAAAATTTTGCATTGAATGCGGTCCGAAACCGATCAGCAAACCAAGCTATAGTTAGGAGACACACGTACTGTATAAATAAATTATAATTCTATTACTTTATGTATTTTTTAGCACACCAAAAACAAATACTATTTTACTTTAAACATTGGCAGTTCTTTTGCGTTCCTTCGGCTTCTGCCGAAGACATCGAAAAAGATGAAGTTCAGCTTCGGCTTTAGTCCAAAATATTATCTTCGGTCGTATACCTTCGGTTAATAATAGCAGGATAGACCTGCTTGTTATAAAATTTACATAACTTGGACATTATTCGTTTCATAGTTTTTCGTTGTTCTCAATATTCACAACATGGAGTGGTTGGTTATCGTTTATATAAAGTATTAAATAACACCTTTTCCTTCCCGTTATTTTAGCAGTCCTTGCAACCATAAAATAAAATTTATATGCGTTACTTTTATACAGATCCCAGTTCTAAAGAACGGGGTTTGATATCTGAATTATCGGTTTTACGACAAAAAAACAGAAATCCTGTAGAGAAGGTACTTCGCTGAAGCGCTTGTGGAGTGTAACATTCGATGTAGTACTAGTCCTTGCTGGTGTCAGGAACTGCTACTTAAAACCCACTGTAGTGTAGACTCGGAGAGTTACCAGAAGTTTTTAACAGGTGAAACAGCATGGTTTCTAAAAAATAAACATCGCTTAACACAAAAACATACAACTAAAAACTGAACTTACATACATAATGAACATTGTATACTCATATACATAGGTACTATATCAATCGAGATAAAACCAAGCAAAGTTTCTTTTGCTAGTCGAAATCGCTAATTTCTTCACATTCACCGAATCGACAAGGATCATCCAAAAGATTCATGTCTATACTCTATAGTAAATAAATAAAATCTTACAACATATGTACGTAAGGTTGTCCCGAAAAGCACAACGTAAATACAGTTGAATACAGTATGTTTTTCTGATATTTGGAAATACACGATGTAGTCTATCTCTCTCAGCGCTGTAGGAATAGCTGCTGGCTCTGTTTAGAATATCGGATACCATCAAAGCAAAAAATGGTATTTTGCATACGGATAGCCGCAAGTGGTATTATATTGTATAGCGCAAACAAATCAAGAATTCAGAGGGGTGGTGAGAGGGTTTTTTGTGAAAAGGATTTATGAAATCGTTGGTATTATGTGAATTTATGCAAAGCTGCTTTTCATTACCAATATTCTCAACAATTAATTCCCCACAAGACCACAAATAAGAATGTGTTAGTATTTAGTACAGATGTGTATTTACTATGATGTGCATTATACATAAATAATAAATAAATAAATAATAAATATCGGTTGAAAAAAATATGGATAACTTTTTTACGCCGTACCGTGGCGCGCCAAGCCTACGACCGCAAATCGCTGTGAAATATGAAATAACAACGAATAGTGTGGAATAGGTATCAAAATGCACAGGCTTGGTGTGGAGCAGCCAGCAGGGGAAGGGCGAACACGTGACAAACACGGCTGGGCATCCGAGGTGGCGCGCTGGCCGCTGGCTTTCATCGGTGTTGAAATAAGTATATTAAAACAGAAAAATGAGCATGTAGGGTGGGTGGCGCCATCACGCGGCCAAAGTTAAAATGTGCCCGGTTTCCGCACCCTAAATAATTTCGTAAGAGCCTTTGAAAGTCACGTATTTTAGGTTATGAACTAGTTCACCGTGAAGTTGGTTTTAAAGAATTGCACCAAAACAACCTCTGTAAACTTGGCCCATCCTTTTTCGAAATTTGGAATTCTGTTTCTACAGATCGTTTGCAATTCGTTTGCAATTGTTTGCACCCTTTTTATTTTCGTTTGCACCCTCACCGTTTCTGAGATAAAGTTAAAACAAATTCGGAGGGGCCAGATTCACAGTAGCCCCTCCTTTTTGGAAATTTTAAATTCTATTGCTACAGATCGTTTGCAATTCGCTTGCAATTGTGTGCACCCTTTTTAGTTTTGTTTGCACCGCCGCCGTCTTCGAGATAATATTAAAACAAATTCGGAGGGGCCAGATTCACAGTAGCTCTTTCGAAATTTTAAATTCTGTTCCTACAGATCGTTTGCAATTCGTTTGCAATTATTTGCACCCTTTTTAGTTTCGTTTGCACCCCTACCGTTTTCGTGGTAAAATTAAAACAATTTTGTGAAACATGAACTTGGCCCCTCCTTTTTCAAAATTTAATTTTTTTTTTCTACTGGTCGTTTGTAATTCGTTTGCAATTGTTTGCACCCTTTTTAGTTTCGTTTGCACCCCTACAGTTTTTGTGAAAAAATTAAAACAATTTTGTGAAGTGAGAATTTGGTCCTCCTTTTAAAAAATATTTTTTTTCTTCACTTGTTTGCCCTATTTTTAGTTTTGTTTCCACCCCTACTGTTTTTTAGATATATTTCAAATAAAGTGTGAAATAAAAAGTTAACCCTTTTTTACAAATTTCAAAATCATTTTCTATAGATTTATTACCATTGTATTGCATATACTTGCACTCTCTTTGTTCTTGCACCATTACAGTTTTTGAAAAAAAAAATACAAGTAAATAATACAAAAAATAACAAAATACAAATTACAATAAATTGAAGGGACAATAAATTAACCTGAATTGCACACCCATGTACAGGCTATCCCATTTTCTCTCCAGCACAATGTTTGTTTTAGATACTTAGTTGTAATTTCATACTGCATAAAAAAAGGCAATGGACTTACTGTTTTTCCAACTCCTTAAAAAGTTACAGCCGTTTGAAATATTAACAAAACCGTGTTATAAATAGCTCTACTTTCTCAAGGAATAGAAAAACCAATAAGTCTATTAGAAACTTCTTACTCAGAATGACATTCATTTTTCTTTATGGACTCCTTTTTAAGGAATTTATTATTTATTGAAACCCTTCTCAACTAAATTGACACCCGATAAATTAACAGAATACTCGCTGTGGAAAGCAGTGAGGAAGTACAAGAGGCCAGTGGCCCATGTCCCACCTAGAAGACGAAGAAACTGCAGCTGGGCAAGAGACCTAAAACAGAAGGCTGAAATTTTGGCACATCTAACAGAAATCTGCCCGTCCCACAAAATCAAATCAGAGCTAATATACCCTCTGAAAAAGAAAGCATGCAGCTACTTACTCCAAAAGAAATTGCCAGAGAAATCAAGACAAACCTGAATCCAAAGAAGGCACCTGGATATGATCTTATCACAGGGAATAATAATCTAAAAAAGGTATTGTTATGCTGGCGTATCTAAAAGAAGTTATCATGATACCAAAACTAGGCAAACCACCGAATGAGGCCAAACCATATCGCTTAACATCATTGTTACCAATGATATCTAAGCCCTTTGAAAAGCTGCTTCTAAAGACAATGAAACCTATCATTGAGAGAAAGGAACTAATTCCTAATCAACAATTTGGTTTTAGAGAAAAGCATTCCACTATAGATCAAGCCCATAGAATAGCGGATATCATCGAGAAAACATTAGAAGAAAGGCTGAGCTAAAACAAAGAAAACATATTTATTTATTTCATCATTTGTTTTTAAAATCTTTTTTTTATTTAAATTTTTTTTTGATGATGTTCTTTTTTGGGTTTATACGTATTTTATCTAAAAATATCTTTATTGTGTTACTACTTCAAGCGGCTTCAAGGGAGTTGAAAAACAAATTCAAAAAGTCCATTGACTTTTTTGTTCAGTATGACATAGCTATCTAAAAGAAAAATTTTGAGGAAGAGAAATTGGGATACCTCGCTGTATATGTGTATGCGCTTTAGTTTCTTTTTTAACTACATACAGACTTGAAACATTAGAATATGTATTAAATTTATAGCAGTTCAGTCCCAAATTCTAGATTAATGCCCAGGTTAATTTATTGTCCCTTCAATTTATTGTAATTTGTATTTTGTCATTTTTCTTATAAGTTTGCTATCCAAACTGTGTTGCTCCATTAATGATACTTACGTAAATAAAGTTGTGTTTAAATTAATAAGTGTCAGCTGGTTCACACTTATTAATTTTTTTTTTGTTATTTTCCAAAGCTGTAAGGGTGCAAAACCAAAGAGAGCCAAACTAATGCAATATAATGGTAATAAAGCTATAGAAAATTGCAAAAAGATGCAAACTGCAGAAAAAAATAAAATTTTGAAGAAGAGGGGCCGGGCTCACACTTCACAAAATTGTTTTAATTTTATTGCGATAACGGTAGGGGTGCAAACGAAACTAAAAAGGGTGCAAATAACTGCAAACGAATTGCATACGATCTGTAGAAAAAAATTGAAATTTTGAAAAAGGAGGGACCAAAGTTCACGCTTCACAAAATTGTTTTAATGTTACCACGAAAACGGTAGAGGTGCAAACGAAACTAAAACGGGTGCAAATAATTGCAAACGCATTTCAAACGATCTGTAGAAATAGAATTTAAAATTTCGAAAAACGAGGGGCTACAGTGAATCTGGCCCCTCCGAATTTGTTTTAATTTTATCTCGAAAACGGCGGGGGTGCAAACGAAACTAAAAATGGTGCAAACAATTGCAAACGATCTCTAGAAATAGAATTTAAAATTTCGAAAAAGGAGAGGCTACTGGCCCCTCCGAATTTATTTTAATTTTATCTCGGAAACGGTGAGGGTGCAAACGAAAATAAAAAGGGTGCAAACAATTGCAAACGAATTGCAAACGATCTGTAGAAACAGAATTCCAAATTTCGAAAAAGGAGGGGCCAAGTTCACAGAGGTACCAAAACAATGCATACTGCTTGAAAATTGTGGGCTTTTGCATCTTTAAGGTGTGTTCCGATTGGTGGTAATGGTAGGTAATGGCGGTGGGTAGCATACGAAATTATAGTATTTCTCACATCTCGTGATAGTGACACATATTAGTTTGCATGTACATAAACATGAGTCACTAGCAGTTTGTCTTAGAACGACTATAATGGCGTCTGCTACCACTGCGATTAGCACTAATGGAAACGCACCTTTACGGTGCAATTCGCACCGAGTGACTGCATAAAATTTTACCATAGCGGAGTTTTGACCTTGAAAAGTGACATATAGGACCTCTGCCCAAGAGAAGTTAGTTACGCCTGGTTTGTACATAACAAAATAAATGTTCCTAACAGAACTGGTGACATTGCGTCATATCTGTACCAAATTCCGTGTTTTCAAAGAAGAAGAAATGTAAACATAACCTAACATGTTTGACTAAAACCAAGACTAAAACTACAAAAACCAGTTTTTTTAGGAATATTTATTTTATCATGTTCTAACCAGCGTAACTAACTTCTCTTGGGAAGAGGTCACAAATGTCACTTTTCACGTTTTCACGGTCAAAACTCCGCTATTGTATAAATCGAAAACGCTATAAGCTAATAGACGCGCCATTTTTGTGTGGCGGAGCAGTGTTGCCAGACAAAAATTACATGCTTCCCCAATGAGTAGTGTACGTACAATTTTCCAATAAATTATCATATACGCGTCAAAATGCCCCAAACTTCCGTAAAAAAAAAACATCCATATTCCAAGTCGTAAAAGCCGTCACTCATAATCATAGCAATACCAAAAGATTCAATATTTTTGACGAATGCAGTAATAGATTGAAAATAATTTAGAGATTGGCATCCATGAGTGATTGGCAAACTGTGTGATGCTTGTCAAGTGTCAATATTGTGCACATAGGTTAGAATGGGGCTCGTTAAGACCTACAGCACGCGTTCATTATAGTGGCTATCTTCGTAATTCAACTATCAATTCTGCCATCAATCTATTAAATTCATATACATTCATATTTATTAAACTAGCCAGAAATCCAGCCTCTTACTAAATAATACAATTACGCAAGAACTCAAGGTAAGCGAATGAGTGACAAAGTAACTACGAACTGGGAGAAAGAGCATTTTTAGTTCAATATAACCAAGCGCATTACACATTTAGAAAACCCCACATTTATAATAGGTTTTTCTTTTTCAGATTTAAAGAAATTTGAAAAGAATATGAATTCGTTTCATCCGTCAATAAAACAAGAAGCACCTGATGCAATTGATGACTTGTCTCTCACATGTGAGCTCTTTATTTCATTACTTTAACTTTTAAGTTGTAACTTGCACTTGCATTTCTTGACAGCCACTGTCAAAAGTGAACCTTTCGTAGAGGAGAATCAATTTTCGGAATTGTCTGATGAACATAGGACAGTCAAACCGATGTAAGTATCTAAGCTATGTTTACAAACATCGCATAGTTATGTATTTACCAAAACCAAAAGTTAACGTAACATTAAAATGGATCATACACGTTGAAACAATCATTGTGCAATATAACCTCCAATAACCTCAATATGGCAACTTGATGTTTGTTTAATTTGTATGTCGCTTCCAGGCCAAATGGAAGCACAGACATACATAACATCTTTGAGGTGGATTTACTACCCGTAATTATTGCAGTCCATATGCAGATACACCAGCAGGACTATGAGCTATTATCACTAATATCAGGTTTATTAGATTGTCTGTCTTTAGTTTTTGCAAAACCCCCTCTCGTGAAGTGTGAAAGAATCACAACTTAAGTTGTGTCTAATTAGAAAAGCTTACTTTAAAAGTTTCATTCCAGTGTAAAATATTGAATGGATTATTGTAGTAGCCATAATGGCCCAACTTATTATAATAAACTGTTGTGATCCAGCATTTAGATGCTGCAGAATGATAAGGGGAACGAATCATAATATGGTACCAGCTTAAAAAGCTGCATTGGAAATTTGGTCATGTAATGTATCATCAAACAGGTCTTTAAAAACAATTTTTTTAAGAAATTTATTTCACGTCACTAAATAAAATTCAAAATAACCTAAAATGGCGTCAAAATTAACAATAAAGTTTCCATTTTCCAAACTTGAGTTTGCACTATGATTCTGTATACTCCTCTGTATACACTTTTAATAATTTACCCTGATTTTGAACACCTTATACATACCAATAGTTAATAGCAATTCGTTCAATTTAAAGTTTATTTTTATATTGTTACGTTTCTATTGTCTATAAATTTGTTACTAGGAACTTTTATCAACTCATGTTTATCGAGAACAATAGAACGACAACAATATAAACTGGAATTCCTTTCAATTTTGAGAGAGAATGCTTAAAATAAAAATACGGAGGAAATGGACCACTTTTTTATATGTCTATATGTAATTGTTCTCATTGAATCTCCAATAAATTATTTAAGAAATTAATAAACAAAGGAAAGGCAACAATTATTAGTTGGAATTCATTGAAACAATTTTATTATAGAGAGATTCTATCCCCGAATTACACTATCGGGGTTGTGAAAAACCATTTTTGTTTCCATCAGGTCATCTCCTGTACAAACATTTTTTTTACAATTTTTAACTGTTCTTGTTTTTTTTTGTACCAGATAATATTTGGATTTTAACAACAAAACTTTTCAGGATGTAATTTGCAGATTTGCAAAATTAGATTTGTTGATATTTCTCCCTTACTTCTTTTAATCCTCTACAAAACAATTTCATATCTTTCTTACCTAATATTGCTGAAAAGTGACACACGTAGCATAGAGTAGCACGGTTCACATTGTGTACAGGATGACACCTTCAGAAGCATTAAATTTACTAATTAAAATGTAAATTATCAAAGAAATTAAAAAGCTAAAAAATTCCTGATAGTGCCAATTGTCATTCAAAGACACTTGAGGATACTTTTATGGTGTAATCGTGCATTAGCGTTGATTGTGCCTAGCTTGATGAACAACTTATCCAGAATTACTTATGGCATAGTGATACATAAAAAAGGACAACAATATTGTTTGTCAAACAGACAAACCCGTAAATTGTGTGATGAGTTCATTGATAAACAATATAATAAAATTATGAATAGCACTCTAGCAAACGATAAAAAAGCGACAGCTATAGTTTTAGCACTCATATTTTTCTCCGATTTCTGAAAACATTGCTGTTCAGAATGATGCAATGAATGTGAATCTACTCTACTTTTTGAAGAGTTTGATGCTCCTCAATAGACGCTTCTACTTCTGGTTTTTGATGCTCACGGTGTGCGCGCGCATTTCCCCCCAGGACGAAATTAAGTTGGCAACTGCTTTGTTAAACGCCTAATTTGTATCAAATTAAATGTAATTGATAAAAGATAGGGGTGAGAATGATATGCATTCATTGAAAACTGAATAATTCTATGCAAATGAACATGAAAACCAAAATACCCACTGTGTTTTTAGGTTAGGAGTGTTAGGACAGTTCAGCAAATTACATTACAAGTACATAAAAACAGGTACACCCGCGGCAAGCTTCCTTGAGTTGGGACACGTAGGTACAGGACACTTTATGATTAAAGCCGAAATTGGTAATTTTACTTGGAACGCGTGTTTCTGGGGATTTTAAGCAATATTATGTTACTAGATCTGACAGCGGCGGCAAGTCTTCTTTGAGTCTTCTGCGCATGCTGTCTAGCGTTTTGGGTCAGAAGTAGAAGCGTCTATTATCTAAAAAGAAATTTAACCTGCCTTTTTATTTTTGAGAATATCAAAGCAAAGCTGAACTTTGAAGTTGTTGAATTTATGCCTCAAACCTTAGTGGAATTAGACATTTGTAAACAAATTATTATGAAGAGAGACTTTTTCGAGAGATAATAGTATATTATTATACAAGTTTTATAAATCTTATAAAACGAGTGTTATATACTATTTTTTTACTTTGCGATATTATTTTACATAAATTTTGAAAATTGCGGTTGTCATCTTACAATCTAGAGTAGTTTTATCTTTACAGTTGGTAGTTGTGGTAAAATTCATAAATACGATTGAGGCGAGCCAATAGCGATTAAAGGTGCGTTCCGATTGGTGGTAATGGTGCAGGTGGTGGTAGCAGGCGAAAGTATAGTATTTCTCACAAGACGTGATAGTGACACATATTAGTTTGCATGTACATAAACATGAGTCATTAGCAATTTTCAATTTGAAATACTATAATGACGTCTACTACCACTGCCATTACCACTAATGAAAACGCACCTTAAGATGTCAGCCTTATTTGACAGTTGACGTCAAAATCATCAATGTTGGAAAACTAGAAGTTACTAAAAAATTGTGATCTAGGGTTTTCTAACGACACCGAAAGCGGTTTCGTTATGAATTTATAACGAACGCAAAGTAGAAACATTTCAGTACAAATTATTTGCGCAATATATAAAATGAAACGTGCAATTATTGTAAGCATTTGATCAAATATTTGACCAATACAAAAAATATTTGACCAATACCAAAAATATTTGACCAATACCAAAAATATTTGAGCAATGCAAAAAATACTTTGTGCATTAAAAAAATAAATGTGCAATATATTTATAATATGTGCATCAGAATAAATAATTGTACATTTATATATTTTTGAATGTTCCTTTCATAATATATTTGTGCACTTAAATAAATAAATGTGCAATACAATCGTTACATCCATTAAAATATAATGTACATCTCAAAAAACAAATGTTAGTTAAAAAAAATATATGTGCAATAGTTTAAATAAATCAGCAATTCAAAATTTGGTAAGAGCATTCAATAATCTAAATTGTACCATGAGAAAATTATAAAGCGCCCTGGAGAGATTATAGTGTGCATTAAGTTCTGCAACCCGTAGCGCATTTATGTGTAGCGTACATCTTAGTCCTGTCGTTGCTCTATGGTTTTGGTGCCAGCTAACTAAAACTTTATAACTCAGTCATAAAAATTGGTTTCACAGGGAAGTGAACTGTTTTATTTTCTTTGAATAAATCAGTACATAGTGTAAATATAATTCTAGTTACAATCATAACCTCAAATATACCAAATCGCGCGCGTTTGAGGAAAGGCGATTTTATTAATGGTTTAAACCCTTATAATATGTATAAGAATATGTGTGTTGTATATATGTATCCTACGTCTTGTTCATTTTTAACCAGTTCTATACTTACATAATTTTACAATTTAAGCGTACAAATTACAAAGGACGTTCAAAGTAAATTATATTAAACTCTTAACCCCCTTTGTACTTCCCACTCTTTAATTGTCGAATATTTTTTCCATAATTCCATAATTCTTGCAAGAAATTTTTAATATGGTATGATTAATTATTGATAATATATCTAAAATAGAGGTGGAGGCTATTGAATTTATACGGGATCTGCCAGAAAATCCTATAAGGAAACGGCATTATTCGGTCTTTTGGTGGACCCTCCTATATATTTCTCAAGTTAGAATGTTAGTTGTAACTTTAATATTTTTAAACTTTTGCGTAGTTGAAGTGTTTTAAATCATATCTATATTCATTACATTTTAAACCAAACGCGCATATGGATACAGGAGCACGTATGGTATGTTCCAGTATTATATTTTAAAAGAGATTTATAATATGAATAATATTACAATGGGTATCAATTTCAACTACGCTGGATAATATATGTATAATGTATGTATCAATATCTATACACATGGATTTAGATATATTAACGTAACGCTACATACATACAGTGCGCTCGTAAAGTATGGAAACATGACAACAAATCTCTGAGACGGCCTTATTTATTTTAAAAAATCCACAAACACGTCGCGTTTTAATTATTAAAATACACATTTCTGTGAAAAGTTCAATTTCCGACCATCTATTTTTACTGGGTTATGATCTCATCGACACTTAATTTAAATGGCCACACCAGTTTTGGTAGATCCTTTAGTTGTCTAAATGGCATAGAAAATATGGGTTTACATAAGAAATCTTTCGAGAAAAAAGCAATTGAGAATTGCAATATATTGACAATTTTAGGAAAAATATCTTTTGTGAATTGAATATGAAACTGCGTTTTGGGTAGAATTAATTGCCCTGAAAACTAATCTGGTTTCCAAAATTTTATATACAAAGTTATTGCCATTTAAAAAAGTGTCAATGACATCATAAGTCGACAAAAATTAAAGGTTGGATATTAATTCAGTTTCAATGGCTATCGGGAGCTGCCACAATAAAACAACTTTACTTTTTTGCTGACGTTTCGGTCTATTCTTTAAACCTTATTCATAGCTCAAAAGTATGACATAAAATTAAAATACACATTAAAAACAAAAAATTACACCCACTACGCCTCACACGAGTGTGTCGGTACGACGGACATCTTACAATGTTGGATATTAAATTTGATGTAAATATGTATATTTAGATAATTAAAAATCGACGTGTCCGAGGATTTTTCAAATAAACCCGTCCATGTTCCATAGTTTACGCGTTCACTGTATATTACGAAACCAACTAAGTTGTAGTGTCGTGATAAGTAATATTTATTTATAATATGGGTAAAGGGTAACTTAGGAATAAAAGGGTGACGGCAAAATTGGATAAAATGCCTTCAGTATTTTTTTTTGTAGATTGCCTTGCAAATAAAACGTATTTTATTTGATAAGCATCCGTGTGTTGTATTAATTATTATTTATGTTTGTAGATCTAACCTACAATAACGAAACGCAGCAGGAAATAAGTGTAATTTTGCAGGAAGTGAATAAGGAAGACACTTCAGAACTTCCGTTTACACCAAAAAAGGAACTATGCATGAAAGCATTTTATCAATTAATGGACGAACAATTACGAACAGATTCTGATATAGATGTATTCCAAAAACATGTTTCATCCATAGTTCCAATACTAGAAGCAGCAAGAACCAACAACCGTCCTGCTAAATTTACACCTACGCGCGTAGTTTCCACAAATAAAAATATTCATCCCCAGCGACGTTTCTTCTCAACGAAGAAGAGCAACAATAAACCAAAGGCAAACATAATAAAAAGACCATCGGAGGCGGAGAATATTAATATTGCGGCATCTTTAATCTTATAATATTAGTTTTTTTTATTGTCGATTTTTTATTGTGTAGTGCCATTAATATTATAATATTATTTTAGTGTTTATTGGCACTATGTAATATGTTAATATTATTTTAGTTTTTTATGGCACTATATGTAATATGTTAATATTATAATATTATTTTAGTTTTTTTTTTATGGAACTAGCTAATATGTTATGATTATAATATTATTTTAGTTTTTTTTATGGCACTATGTAATATGGTAATATTATTTTAATTTTAAAATGTGCATAGTGCTGTGGTCACGTTAGGAAATGTAGACGCAATTATTGAGTCATTTATTATCCTTGAGGCACAGCCAAAAGCGAAACACTTGATTAGATTTGCCATAAAATATAAAATAATCTTAGAAAAACATAAATTAGCAGTTCCTGTAGTGCAAGAATTCCTATGAATTCTCTTTAGGTATAGAAAATAAATTTGGAATAAATTGGCTTTTAAACCATTTCTTCATATAATAAATTGCCAGCCTAGTTTGTACGAAAATAGTCCAAATACTCAAATTTTGCCAACATTGCTTTTGTGTTACATAATTTTATGACAAAATTTCACATCGATTAAAGGACACAATAAGTATCATAGTAATTTATAGTATGTCTTTACATCCCTAATAAGTAAAGAAGGTGGTCTCCGTCTGGTTCTATACAAATCTGAGCCGCTTTTTCTCTACTGTAGTAAATGTTATTATTTTGGATTTAAGCCATTTGAGTATTACCCCGACACTGTTCAACATCAACAAGTTGTTATTTTCATATTTATTGTAGGTATACAGTGAGCGTGTAACGTATGAAAATAAGAGAAAATCTAAATGAGGGTTAGTTATTGTACAAAATTCTCGAACACGTTGATTTTTAACTCTTGGAAACTTGGATACTCTGAATGGAATATGAAAATGTGTTTTGGGTCAAATTAGTTGCTTTGTGTACGAACACGAACTCTCCTGTAAGATTTTCGAGATAAAAATGTCAAAAATCTGAACCCAATGTGCTAGAAACTCTAAAGGGTCTCATAGTAAACTTTAAACTTTGTACTTTCACTTGAAATCCTGAATGATTGTTCACAATATATTTGAATCATTTACAGCGGTTCTAACTAGTGTGCCGATGGATTAATTCCTATTGCAAATCTACCTAAACGGCCTATTTGCTTAAACTTTTTCCCGAAAATTTTCGAAAAAATTGCCGCCCCCAAAAACCTGGCGCCCCAGGGCTATAGCCCATTTAGTCCTGTGGTTAGGGTGGCCCTGGTTGTAGCTACATTCAATTAATACCCTTTGAGTGCAAAAAATCTCAAATTTAAAAGCAAAATTAAAAGATCCAGATACATCAAATATTTGACATTGTAATTGTAAATTTTAAATTGTCATGTCAATTTTCGGCGATTAAGGTTATTCTGTTTAACAATTAATTGTCTGCATTGTCAGATACATCAAATATTTGACATTCAAATTGTAAATTTTAAATCGTCGATGTCAATTATAGGCGATTAAGGTTATTCTGTTTGACAATATTATTGTCTGTATTGTCACTCAACTCCGAATTGTTTGTATTGTTATTCAACTTCATAGATACGCATGTCACTTGATTACATCAATATTAATATTCCGTTAATATTATTCAAACGGCGGAACAAAACGGCGGACATAAAGTTTTGTTTGTACCACGGGCATTACTTGATGTTTATATCCTCAGGCGATTTAAAATCTCGAGGGCCGATAAGCCCGATAATCGGCCCCCGATAGCCATAAGCCACCCTCGGGGCCTTGCTATTTTACATAAAATTATCACAAAACGATTAATTCTGAATTATACACTTACGTTAACTTGTTAGCCGGTTTTGTATTAAAAAAACTTGGGCAATAGTAAATTTTCCCATAAGTAGACAAATACCCTAAATATATAATAATTTTTCAGATTTGAGTTAAAAATTGAAGAATTCGAATACACTGACACCGTTATTTCTGATTCCACCGGTACACCAAATGACGAACCGGTCGACCCTCTGAAGATAGAAACGCCGGAGGAACTATTCTATCGTCACTACAAAGCTATCCGAGGGACGCTACGTGAAGACTATGATGATGTGCACATTGGAGACACCTTATATAAGTGCCACTTGTGTGATTATGCTAGTAAAGCACGTTCGGCTCTCAGACCGCATATGAGAACGCATACAGGAGATAAGCCATTTAAATGCAACGAGTGTGATTATGCTAGTACACAGCTCGGTAATCTTACCCAGCATAAGAGACGGCATACAGGAGAGAAGCCATTTAAATGCTCCATATGCGACAATTCTTTTTCGGCAAATTCTCATCTTAAAGCCCATATGAAGAAGCATACAAGACATAAACCATTTAAATGCACCTTGTGTAATTATGCTTCTTCACAAAGGCGTTATCTCAAAGTGCATAATATGAAAATGCATAATGGAGATAAACCATTTAAATGCTCCATTTGACCGATGTCACAAATGCGGGGCAATGGAAGGGCTGCTGCCAGGGGTGCTACACAACAAAACTTTAAATATTACAAAGCTAACTGTAATAAAGTGAACTGATATTATTTGTATTTTTCCGTATACTGCGCGCGCTCACTCCGAGCCGGTGTGGCGACTAGTTTTTGTTGTCTATCATGTGTATATATTTGAGTCCGATCGAATAAACCGTCGTCTTATGTTATAAATCGTCAAGACTATTATTTACCTGAGTATTAGTGCATCCAAAGTATCCCAAGTTATCACAAGTGGCGACGAGGAAATTACGAATATCATGGCATGTATTGGAAGAATAGAAGAGTTCCACGTGCAACAGAAAAATTGGTCGTCGTACGTATCACCGGTCCGCCAATATTTCAAGGCGAACGATGTGAAAAACGAACTGCAGACAGCAACATTAATTACGGTCGTCGGTTCAGAAGCTTTTGAACTCATGGTAGACCTCTGTAGCGCGAAACTACCGGAAGAGATGAAATTTGAAGAATTAGTCAAGCTGCTGATGGACCATCTTGAAACAAAACCATCTGTAATCGTTGAGAGGTACAAGTCTTGTCAGAGGGTGCAAGAACACGAAGAGGATATTGCAGGCTACAAGGCAAGTTTAAAAAAAAATGCGAAAAGCTGCGGGTTTGCGACTAATCTGGAGGAAAATTTACGCGATCAATTGGTGTTTGGTCTGAAGAACGAAAATATCCGTCAACGGCTGCTGTCGGAGACCGACCTAAATTATAGCAAGGCGTTGCGAATTTCTGCCGGCATGGAAGCAGCCGAAATCAACGCATCGCTGGTCGCGGGAGGTGAAGTCAGCAAATTAAATATGGTCCAAGTATGCAGTCGGCAACACGGTAAACCAGGGAGGACATCTCCAGTCACGGGGCAAGAATATGGCGGATCCATCCAACAGCGGTACCGAGAAGCGTTATCGGATGTGCCGCCATTGCGGAAAAAAAACCACGAGGACAGTTACTTCCGCCGCGCCGAATGTCACCGTTGTCGGAAAATTGGTCATGTAAGTTCCGTTTGCACAATTAAAATTCCATGGGTCGGGTGCACCTCATACCCGGACACCTCATACCACGACAACTCATACCGGAACATCTCATACCAAGACAAGTCATACCAAAGGCCATCTCATACCAAGGGACAACTCATACCAGGAGAACTCATACCAGGACAACTCATACCAGGACAACTCATACCAGGACAACTCATACCAGGACAACTCATACCAGGAGAACTCATACCAGGACAACTCATACCAGGACAACTCATACCACGACAACTCATACCACGACAACTCATACCCCGACAACTCATACCACGACAACTCATTCCACGACAATTCATACCAAAACACCCGTTACAAGCCGACAAGTGATTGTTGTCACGTACGGTGGCATCTAGTGTGATTAACAAACTTTGGTCAATGTGTGGATGCGCGGATGTTCTCTACATTTTCTGTAATGCCTTGTTAGGTATTTGAGATTAATTTGCTAAATTATCGACTATTGCCATTTTATATGTACTACGCGCGCCAAAAAAAGACGTACACTACATATGCAACCAAATATACTGAAAATATTGTTGTTAGATTTGTAATGGTTCTTTTATAACCTATGCCCTGTCATTAATCTTAAGTACAATACATGCATCAACTGTCAGGTTGAAAAATAAAAACAAGCCAGAATTACATGATGTAATAATTAGATGTTAGATCTTTTTGGCCCGCGTAGTACATATCACATTTTATACAACGCGGAAGGCTACCGCCATCTAGTGAAAGACTTATGTAACATGAACATAGACACAGCATATGCCTAACCGTTTTGGAAGTATGGGATAAAATATCATAAAATTTTGCATTTTTTTTATCTACATGAAGACAACATTTGTACAAAATGTCATCAGAATTCAAGGTGGTGAGAAAAAAAAACTGTATTGCTTTGACATGGAATTACCCAGATACAATAAATATTGTTATAAAATATTTAATATTAATATTTTTAATAATTATTTTAATAATTAAAAATTTATCTTTAGCTTTCTCCTAGGGATAAGTTGGAATGTGATGATAAAATTAAGAAATGTTGTTTTGAAACAGAAAACAAGCAGCACTAAAACATTCTATGTTATTACTTATTAAACATGACATGTGAAATTTATTCTGTATTACGTTGACACGTTAAATAAACTATCATCTACCAAACAAAGATTTTTACCCAACAATGTATTGTTATATGAGTCACAATAATAAAAAATATAACAATTAGAGACAATAATTAATAATAAATTTTTAATAATTATTCATTTATTAATTAATAATAAAAATATTCATTTAATAAATGATTAAAATTATTATTCATTTCATAAATAATAATCAATCATGCAGCGCCGGTGCTACTGTTTACTCCTGAAATCTATCATCAAAATTGTATACTACAAGCTAAACATACTAAAACATTGCAAACAGTTTTATTAACTTTTAATGTCCCAATTTAATTGTTTCTTTCGTATAATACTGTATGTAACATGATATAAAATGTGATATGTTTGCCAATACTCGACAGTGTAAAAATGTTAACTCAATTACCTAATGATAAGGCGTTAAAGAGAGTTCTAATCACAATAGATGACACCGTACCAGACAACAATCATTTGTCGGCTTGTTATGGGTGTTTTGGTATGAGTTGTCGTGGTATGAGTTATCGTGGTATGAGTTGTCGTGGTATGAGTTGTCCTGGTATGAGATGTCGTGGTATGAGTTGTCGTGGTATGGGTTGTCGTAGTATGAGTTGTCCTGGTATGAGTTGTCCTGGTATGAGTTGTCCTGGTTTGAGTTGTCCTGGTATGAGTTGTCCTGGTATGAGTTGTCCTGGTATGAGTTGTCCGTTGGTATTAGGTGTCCCGGTATGAGTTGTCGTGGTATGAGTTGTCCCTTGGTATGAGTTGTCCTGGTATGAGTTGTCCGGGTATGACTTGTCTTGGTATGAGGTGAGCTGACCCGAAATTCCATGTAATGAGGGTAAAGGTAACCGTAAAAATATAAAGTATGTCGAAACGGATTCCAATTTATCTGACGAACACATCGATGTAAATTTATTTAATTTGAAGGCAATAAATAATAAACCATACAAAACATCTTTAATTATAAATAGGCAAAAATGTGTTATGAAAATTGATACTGGATCGGCCATTACTGCCATCTCGAAAAGCTATTTTCAACAAAATTTTAATAAATTGAATATAAATCAAGCCGATATCAGTTTAAATCAGTTTAAATGGTAAAAGTATAACAATTCTTGGGTGCATAGTACTGGATGTACAATTTAACCATATTAAGTATGCAAAATTGAAGTTATATGTAGTGGATAATGGAGGTCCACCTTTATTGGGACGAGATTGGATGGCAAAATTAAATATTTTTTTAAATAAGGTAGGGCATATAAATACAATTTCAAAAGAGAACAGTGATATTGGAGAAAATTTGCAACACAAATTTCCAAATGTATTTAAAAATGAATTAGGGTATTTTAATGTTGGTAAAGTTAAATTGCATTTGAAACCTGATGCGGTACCTAAATTTTGTAAAGTACGACATGTAACGTTTGCACTTAAATCAAAAACTGAAGACGAGTTAAATAAATCAATGGAATGGAATATTTTAACTCCGATAAATTTTAGTGAATGGGCAACGCCTATAGTTCCTGTGATGAAAGCAAATGGCCAGGTAAGAATTTGTACTGATTATAAAGCCACACTAAATCCCCAGTTACATATAGACAAATATCCTTTACCAAGAGTCGAAGAATTGTTGGTTAATTTAAGAAACTGTAAATATTTTTCAAAGATTGATCTCTCTCATGCTTATTCTCAGATCGAATTGGACGAAGACTCAAAGAAATTAGTAGTAATTAACACGCATAAGGGTTTGTTTAAATATAATAGACTCCCCTATGGAGTTGCTTCAAGCCCAGGTATTTTTCAGCGCTTAATGGAGTGTACTTTTCTGACATAGAAGGCGTATCTATCTTTCTGGATGATATTCTGATCTCTTCGGTAGATAGAGCTTCTCATTTAAAATTATTAGATAAAGTATTTGAACGACTGGACAAATTTGGATTACGATTGCAGTTATCTAAATGTAGTTTTGGTAAGTAGAGTATTTGGGTTTCAAAATAAATGACGAAGGACTTCATACGTCACCTAAGAAAGTCGAGGCCATTCTTTCTTTTCTTTTTTTTTCCTTTTTTTTGTTTTCTCTTTTTTTTCTTTTTTTTTCTTTTTTTTTTCTTCTATTTTTCGTCGAGGCCATAGCTAATTGCAGAGTTCCAACATCGGTAACGGAAGTAAGGGCATTTTTGGGGTTGGTAAATTATTACGCGAAATTTATATCAAATATATCCGCGAAATTAAATCCTTTATAGAAATTGCAACATAAGTGTCCTGTTTTTCTAATTTACTCTCTTTTATTACTCGTTTGACTGTTTTTACCGCGTTTTCCGCGTACACTAAATGGTTGGAAGTTTTTAATTTAAAATCAACAAATGCATTTAACCTTATCAATATTTTACGATCACTATTTGCTAGGTTTGGGTTACCAGATGTGGTGGTATCGGATAACGGACCCCCTTTTTCGTCCACACGCCGTGTACCTAAAAGGTTGTGGATAAAACAACTTTTCTCTCCGCAAAGCAATGGTGCAGCGGAAAACGCGGTAAAAACAGTCAAACAAGTAATAAAAAAGATTAAATTAGAAAAACATGACATTTATGTTGCAATTTGTAAGTTTTTATTTAATTATAGAAATGCTATGCACTCGACAACCGGGATCAGGCCAGCCGAATTAATGTTTGGCTGTCGATTAAAAACTAAATGGGATTTAATTTTGCCATACTAAACAAATTATAAATAATAAGAAACCCGAGAATGTACAACGAAACTTAGAAATAGGCAATACAGTAGCTTTAAAGAATTATAATCAGCCGGATACAGCGTGGGGGCAGGGTAAAATTTCAGATAAGGTAGGAAATGTAGTATATGATGTGGAGGCTGAGAACGGTAAAACTAACAGACGACATTCAAATCAATTAAAGTTAATAAAACGGCGAAAATTTTTGCCGTTTTCAGTTCCCGCAGAATCGAATGCTGATATGTTGGTCGATTTGACCGTTTCGCCTAGGTATAATTCACGACCCAGGACATAATGTTATTCTTTTTTTTCTTTCTCTTGTATAGGATCATCATAAACGTTGAAGATAAGTTAATTTTGTATGTTTATATTTATGTATATAAAATAATGGATTTGTTTGATTTTTATAATTGATTTGCACGGTTGTGTTTTGTAATTAGGATAAGGGTGTAATAAAGTGAACTGATATTATTTGTATTTTTCCGTATACTGCGCGCGCTCACTCCGAGCCGGTGCGGTGTGGCGACTAGTTTTTATTGTCTATCATGTGTATATATTTGGGTCCGATCGAATAAACGTCCTCTTATGGGGTCGTCCATTAATCACGTGAGGTTTTTAAGCCTGTTTTTTTACACCCCCCTTCCCCCTCGTGATACTTGGTGAGGTTCTAAGGTACCCCCCCCCCTATGTAACATCACGTGTATTTTTTTGTTGAAAAAACTCAAATGTTTTCCGAATATGTTTTATTGAAAAATACTATTATAAAATAGCACATATTAATTTAGAAATGAATGTCCTGGGACCATGGGTTATATTCGACACTAAGAAATGGACAAGCATCTAAAGTCTATGAGCCTAAATAAACTGCAGGCGATCTAAATGTTGCATTAGAGTAATATATGTTTGTATATATTAATTTCATACCTTATTGTTAAACTTTTTGTATTTGAAAAAAAAGAATCACTTAATCTTTCATTAAGAAAATAAATATGAAACAATTTGATTTCTCTTGCGGAAGGCCTACATATTTTTCAGCTGGGCCATTTTTTTTGTTGTATATGAGGGTCTATAGGGACAACTTTTATCAACTTGAAATTTTGAATTAAAAAAAAAGTTTTTTCGATACACCCATACTGCACCGTTTGTACGATAACGGGGTGCGAGGTTGGCACAATTGACCGCATAATCCAATGAACGAACAATAAACTAGCAGTGAACGAAGGTATTTAATTATGCTGCAAATCCAAGTGTTTGTATAAAGTGCATAAAAGTTACTAAAAATTTATATAGTTTGCTATAATGTATAATTTTTATACATTGAAAGCACTCAAAGTGTTTTATTTAGATATTGTTTTATGAAACAGTTTTTATAATTTAATTTTTCTACTTTGCGTTCGTTATGAACTCATAACGAAACCGGTTTCGGTGTCGCGTCGTTATGAAAACACTAGGTCACAAACATTTGGTGACTTTTAGTTTTCCAAGATTGATGATATTGACGTCAAGTGTAAAAAAAGGCTGACATGTCAATCGGTATTGGCTCGCGTCAGTCACATTTGTGAATTTTACTACAACTACCAACTGTTGAATATGAAACTACTGTACATTGTAAGATGACTACCGAAATTTTCAAAATGTATGTAAATTTAATGTCGCTAAGTAGAAAAATTAGTATATAACACTCGTTTTATAAGACGTATTGGCGCACGCGTTCCATTTGGGACTACTGGTGCGCCAAGTTTTGTCTTATGAAACTTGTATTATAATATACTATGAAAATACGCTGTGCCAGTATCATGTTAGTACGTGTTGTAAACAATTTATGCGTGTATTCGCTGCTATATTCACACATCTACTGGCGTGTCAATCGAGCGGCGGTTGTCACTTGTCGCAATGCTGCCATATAAGTGACATCACGCTGATTAAACTCGCCCTTATTTCCTTCTTGCAAACGGACTTGTGTTACCGCGAAAACGGCAGAAACTGGCAGCACTGCTTGTCAGCCACGCGGGCGAGGTGAGGCATTTTCGGACATGGTTGCGCAAAAATACACGTGATATGTAACAACAACCCCCCTCCCCCCTTGTGATCATTAGTGATGTTATCCAAAGCCCCCCCTCCCCTATTTTGACCTCACGTGATTAATGTTATAAATCGTCAAGATTATTATTTACCTGAGTATTAGTGCATCCAAAGTATCCCAAGTTATCACACTAACTTAAAATAGTATATTATAATACAAGTTTTATAAGACAAAAATTGGCGCACGAGGTGTTTTGGGCACGACGAGCGTAGCGAGGAGTGCCCAAATGGAACGAGTGCGCCAATGCGTCTTATAAAACGAGTGTTATATACCATTTTTTCTATTTTGCGACATTAATTTTATATGAATGTCAAAAATTGCAGTTGTCATCTTACAATGTAGTGTAATTTTTTTCTTCAACAGTTGGTAGTTGTAATAAAATGCACAAATACGACTGACGCGAGCCAATAGCGATTCAGATGTCAGCCTTACTTGACACTTGCCGTCAATTTCATCAATCTTGGAAAACTAAAAGTTACTGAAAGTTTGTGATCTGGTGTTTTCATAACGACACCGAAAGCGGTTTCGTTATGAGCTTATAACGAACGCAAAGTAGAAAAAGAATAATAATCCGCGATTTTGTGCCTAGCACTAATAATATTGATATTGACTAAAACATAGTTAAGCTAATAATAAAAATCTGATGTGGCCAGGCACATGAGATTCTATTTGATCGAGATCGGTGGTATCTGCATTCAAATAAAACTAGTTAGCCAGGATTTGACAGATATTTTAATACAATAGAAAGTGGTTGTATTCCTTATTTTTGTTTTTTTTTGCAATTGCTACATGTTTTGCGTCCTACTGGGCACTTCTTCAAGCGCTATAGGATATCAGATATAAATTACGCAATTGACAATCATATCAAACTCCAAAAAACTCAAATGTAAAAACTTACAGTTTGTCAGGCGCTGCCCGTGGAGAACATAAAAGAACATCCAAAGGTCACAAACAAACAAATATGAGACTGCAGAACAGATTTTTTTTTAATTTATTTTTATTATTTTTACTATTCACAGTAGGTATCACAGAGTTACTATTAAAAAGAGATTCCACCGTTTACACGCTCATGCCATTTGCACAAACTGATTTGCGCAAGCCAATTTGTGCATTTGAACTGAATGAAATGATCGCGTTCACACGTTCAGTTTAGTTGGTGCAAATGTGAATCAGTTAACTGTGGAGAATCGTCACGAAACGCGGTGTTCACTGTGTTTTAACTACAGTATTTCAAAACTGGAGAACCAAGAACTAGTTCTTGCAACTGCTGCTATTTGTACCTATAATATGAAAGTTCGGAAATCGAAAGTAGACTAATGTGTCGAAATGTGTCTAAACGTTGGTTACTAAAAAGGAATCTGCTTTCTCATGTCAATTTAATTGCTGAATTACGTAGTCAACCCGACGATTTTTGCAACTACTTACGCATGGACCAAAGTACCATAAATTTGGAACATACATATCTTCTTCTCCGGCACCCGATTTTTCCAATGCTAACACTTTATTTTAAGTTCCTTCGGTAGGGGGTGCGCAAAGAGTTCATTTTTTTCACTATACTTTCCCTATTTGACTCTGATTCGAAGAGTTGAATTTTTTCTATTAAATGATTATACGCGCACGATTTAGCGTTGCGGTAACTATACTCCGTACTGTTACCGTTTCATAAACATGTTAAAGATTATAACTATATAATTTGAAGATTAACTGTGTTATTGAACGAGAAAGCTTATGGTGGGAAATCAGTCAAATATTTTTTGGTTTTTTATTTTTTATTCCTTAACCAATATCTCGGACAATTTTGGCCTTTCTTCATATCTCGGAAAAAGTTATATAAATATACAAAACAGGAAAGGTGTCATAGGACAAGTTTACTCGTTTTATATATGTGTATATACCTATAAATGGAAAACTGGTTTATCGACGGTAAGATATTGAAGGAGAACGGTAGTTTGTCGGGCAATTCCGTCATACGAAGAAGCAACCGTAGACACGTGTTTCGGACTATTAGTCCTCATCAGTACGGTATAGCCAAGGAGTAAGATGGACACTCAATGGTATTCCATCTATACCTCCATGGGCTATGGTGGGCCTGGGGTGTCCGTCACCTCCGGCGCGACGTCACTTCTTGTCTTCGAATCCTGAAGATGTTGTGACTGAAGCACCAAATTGGCGACATTGGGCACCCCCCTTATGGTCTCCATTTGAGTATTTTTCCATTGAGTGTCCATCTTACTCCTTGGCTATGCCGTACTGATGAGGACTAATAGTCCGAAACACGTGTCTACGGTTGCTTCTTCGTATGACGGAATTTCCCGACAAACTACCCTTCTCCTTCAATATCTTAACGTCGATAAACCAGTTTTCCATCTATACCTCCATGGGCTATGGTAGGCCTGGGGTGTCCGTCACCTCCGGCGCGACGTCACTTCTTGTCTTCGAATCCTGAAGATGTTGTGACTGAAGCACCAAATTGGCGACATTGGGCACCCCCCTTATGGTCTCCATTTGAGTGTTTTTCCATTGAGTGTCCATCTTACTCCTTGGCTATACCGTACTGATGAGGACTAATAGTCCGAAACACGTGTCTACGGTTGCTTCTTCGTATGACGGAATTGCCCGACAAACTACCCTTCTCCTTCTATACCTATAAACTCACAAAGAAACTTTTTCGACTTTTACAGAGTAGGTACGACTATAAATTAAGATTTTGGTAAATGAAAACGTACTGTCAACAAACAAACATCTTTCAGGTAGGTTACGTGCTATCAACAGTCGACGAGTTCGATTAACTACTGATACGCATGCTCAAAGTTGGAACTGAGGCTTGTGCCCAGTTTACACGCTCAAGCCAAAGCACCAACCACAAGCCGATTTTCTGTCACGACAGATTTTACACAAGCCAAGATTTTTGGCTTGCGCAAACTTCATGCCAGCGTTTACACACAACGATTTAACTATGCAAATCGATTTGTACAAGCCAATTTGCGCAAATGGCATGAGCGTGTAAACGGGCCTTCTTCTCAAGGCCCGTTTAATATTTTGTTATATATTTATGTGTGTATTTTCGTACAACATAAAACAGGTTGGAAAACCAGTTTCATGTACGTTTGGTATATATATTTGGGGAGTCAGTGGGAAAATAAATGATAAATAGTACAGTTGTGTTTCTATATTACAAGAACCAAAGTTATTACACTCTTGACTTTGAAGAAAAATCAATATCACAATGCTACTATTAAAGGCTGCTGCATTAAAATAAGTACTATTAAGTTTGTGATATTGTTGAATTTTGACGAACCATCTGGGTATGTAATATTATTTTAAGAGTTATTGTGTATAAGTTACAAATAATGTCAAATTAGATGCATAATACCCTTTAAGCTGTTGACGGTAGACCTATCGAGTTAAGATATATACCTACAGTGTTCCATTTAAAATCTATTGACATTTAGCAAATCTGCAATTATTCGGGATAAGTAATTTTAGAATTGCAAATCAATAATAACTGTCGAACAGTGCGATATCCAAAATGAATTCTTTACGTCATAATGATTTTTTGAAAAATGAACGTTTTGACAACTATTGCAGAAAAAAATGTTTTTTTATCCCACGCATTTGGAACCCGGCCCGCGCATTTGTTTGAACCCGGCCACGCAAAAGCTTAGGCCGGCCCTGTCTGTTGGGATCGCACTCGCTGGCCCTTCACTAGTGAAAAATTGCACCAATACGCTCGAACTACTGCGCCCGAGTTTTACCAACGTATAGGTAATACAAGTAGGAGCGTAAGGTGTCGGCTCCTTTGATGTCGGCGTCCCAACTTTTCAGAAATGTGGAAGGGATGCGTGGTGGTCACGTGATAGAGTTCAGCCTTGGTTCGTTAAAGGTTACTACATGGCGCCACATAAAACGACAGCGTTTAAAAACATTAAAATTGAATTCATTGAGAATAAAGTGATTTTTCATTCAATTATGATATAAATTCCTCTAATATTGTGAATGACGATGTAATACGGGTTTAAATATTCTCTCTCGATAATTCAGTGTCGCCCTTCTGGATATGGTTCGTGAAAATGATATTGGATGGCGCCACTACCAGAACGCCAGCACAATTCAGATATGAAATAAATACCTTATAAATTGTGATATTCGATGTAATGCCGTTTTAACGATTCCCTCTCGATAATTGAGTGCGAAATTCACTAATATTGTGTTTGAGCACAAAACATGCAAGCAGAAAAAGCTAGCGCCATCTTACGGGAAAATGGTGAACACAGGCTGCGGGCACGCATGCGCCCTCAGAATCTTCCCCAAATAGTTGCCGGATTGACCTAATTTGTAGTAGTTAAACTATGGTTTTACCAAAAGAAAACGCTATTAGTCTGAATACACGATGTCATTAGCGCTGGTTTAAATTTAGATCAGAGATGGTCAGAGTTAAATATCCTTAAGTACGATTAGACGGTAACTCAAATTGTGTTGTATTACATAACGTAGTTACCTTAACTCTCCATAAAATGACTCGTAGCACCTTTAGAGCAGCAGCCCATTTCGAAATAACGCCATATAATGGAGACGTATAATTCGTCGTTTTTTGGTTGCTCGACGCAACTGGAATATTTCAATATTTTATTACGCAATCTTGAGGGTGGAATTTATGTTTTAAATAATGCTTACCGTAAAAACTTTTTATCTAGAAAAGATAATTCTTTGTGCGATTTAAATGTAATAAACTCTGCCACCTTGAGGAAGGAAGGTATATGATTAATAATTATGTATGTAAATATAGAAATAAATGATATATTGATTTCCGGGTGGAAACCGCGTTGAGGACTTTGAAGTAGTCGACGTTTCGCGCTCTGTTGCAAGAGGCATCTTCAGGACTAAGTTATCAAACCAAGCGCTAAGAAGATACTGTCGTCTGTTGGGGCGGGTCTTTATATATGAGGGGACTGGTGTGACCAGATGGTGTTTGGAGTGGGCGTAACGTAGTGGAAGGGGTGGGGTTAACAGGTGGGGGTAACGTAGTGGAAGGGGTGGGGTTAACAGATGGTCGGCCAGCAGGTAGAAGCGGTTGGGACAGGACTGATTTCCAGGTATGATGTAAGTGAAAACCATCATCTCTATTAATATTGGAGGGGTGTTTTAGGATTTCTATTGATTCACGGATCCTTCTAGGGTAGTAATGGGATTCTCGGGCGAGGACTTTGGTTTGTGCAAACAGGATGTCATGTCCCGTGTTATATCTGTGTTCAGCGAGAGCTGAACCAGCGATTTGTCGCAATCTAGTGCAGCGTTCGTGCTCAGATACTCGGACGCTTACTGATCGCTTCGTCTCGCCAATATAGACACTTCCACAGGAGCATGGAATCCGGTACACACCAGAGGAAAGAAGAGGAGGGATTTTGTCCTTTGTAGAAGGAAGTAAGTCCGATAGTTTGGAAAGGGGTTTGAATATCGGTTTTATGTTGTGCTTGCGGAGGATGCGTCCGATACGATCTGTCGTGCCCTGGACGTAAGGAAGAAAAGCGGTTGCGATTGGGACGTCGGGATGCTGATGAGGTGTGTTATCTGTTGGGTTTAGGTGTCGGGAAATTGTTTTAATTATCGAGGACTTGGGGTAGTTGTTTTGGGATAAGACTTTGGTTAAGTGGTCAAGTTCGTTTTGGAGGTATGTGGGGTGGGTAATAGAAATGGCTCTTTTCACAAGGGTATTGATGACAGCTTGCTTCTGAGCGGGGTGATGGTGGGAATTGGCATTGAGGTATCTATCGGTGTGAGTGGGTTTCCTATACACGGTATGTACAAGGGAGCAGGATGGAGTGCGAGTAACTAGGACGTCGAGGAAAGGGAGAGAGCCATCTGTTTCCACTTCCATGGTGAAGCGTATGTCTGGGTGTTGCTGGTTGAGGTAGTCGAGAAAATTGTTTAAGGATTGCCGTCCATGTGGCCAAATTACGAAGGTGTCATCCACGTATCTGAACCAACATTTGGGCTTGAGGTTGTGGGATTCGAGGATTTGTTGTTCAAATGCCTCCATGAAAATGTTGGCACAACAGGGGATAAGGGTGAGCCCATGGCAGCTCCCGAAACTTGTTCATAGAACTTGCCTCGGAACTGGAAGTAAGTGGAAGATAGACAAGCACCTACCATGTCAGCGTAACAAGAAGGTTGGTTATCAGATGTAAGGAGTTGTGTAATTATGGTGATGGTATCCTGGATTGGAACCCTGGTAAATAAGGACTCAACGTCGAAACTAACCAGGAGGTCTTGGGGATCAAGGGACAGGTTTTGGATTCTTTGCACAAAATGTTGGGAATTGAGGATGAAGGAGTCCGTGTTACCGGTATATTTGTGTAGGATGTTGGCAAGAAACTTGGAAAGAGCATAGGTAGGACTGGCAATTGAACTGACTATAGGGCGTAGCGGTATATTAGGTTTGTGGATCTTAGGTAAACCATACAGTCTAGGAGGTCGGGAATTTCTCGGAATAAGGGCTTGTCGTGTGTCTTTTGGGATGGGAGATTGTTTGATGAGATCTGTAATCTGGCGGGATAGGCGGGAAGTAGGGTCACGACTAAGGATACGGTATGACGGGTCGTTGAGCAGAAAATTCATTTTCTCTTCATAGGATTGGGTGTCAAGGATGACAGTAGTGTTACCTTTGTCAGCTTTGAGGATGACGATATCAGTGTTGGATTTTAGGGATTTGAGAGCGGTTAGTTCGGACTTGGAATAATTTGGTGTTGGGGGTTTGGCATGTTTAAGGATTTTAGCGGTTTCGTGACGTATGGGATCGGCAACGTCGGGTGGAAGTTTAAAGATAGAGGATTCTACTGAGGAAATGATGGATTCTACGGGAATATGTTTTGGAGTAAGGGCGTAATTAAAACCTCTTGACAAAAGAGATTCTTCGTCTGGGGTTAGGACATGTTTGGAGTGGTTGACAACGGTATGTTTCAGGGATGGTTGTTTGGGCATGTTAGGAGCGGAGAGGTTGTTGAATTTGCGTTTGTGGGTTTCGGTAGTAAGGGGTTCGGGTTCGATCAGCTTGAGCTGCGGAAATTCGGTCCAGGTGATCAAAATCATGAAGTGATAAAGAATGCGATAATTCTAGGTGTAGGTGAAATAGTTGGGTGGACAAGTTATTCAAATCACGTCTCACATGTCGAATTCTCTCGCGGACGAGAGCTTGACCTGCTCGACGAAAAATTTGAGAGGCAGAAAAGGATTGGATGTGGTGTTTGACTGTAAGGGAGGTTGGGATCTTGTTGTTGTCTCGACAACGGACAAGGAAGGTTAAGGAACACAGAAGACGAGTTATCTTCAAGCGGAGTTTGCTAAACTCTTTGGTCTTTTTCTGGATCGCCTCCCCGTAGAGGTTTGTATATCTAAATTGTAGACTTCCGCGGTCTGAGTCAATGATATATTGATTTCCGGGTGGAAACCGCGTTGAGGACTTTGAAGTAGTCGACGTTTCGCGCTCTGTTGCAAGAGGCATCTTCAGGGCTAAGTTATCAAACCAAGCGCTAAGAAGATACTGTCGTCTGTTGGGGCGGGTCTTTATATATGAGGGGACTGGTGTGACCAGATGGTGTTTGGAGTGGGCGTAACGTAGTGGAAGGGGTGGGGTTAACAGGTGGGGGTAACGTAGTGGAAGGGGTGGGGTTAACAGATGGTCGGCCAGCAGGTAGAAGCGGTTGGGACAGGACTGATTTCCAGGTATGATGTAAGTGAATCCAAAACCTGTCCCTTGATCCCCAAGACCTCCTGGTTAGTTTCGACGTTGAGTCCTTATTTACCAGGGTTCCAATCCAGGATACCATCACCATAATTACACAACTCCTTACATCTGATAACCAACCTTCTTGTTACGCTGACATGGTAGGTGCTTGTCTATCTTCCACTTACTTCCAGTTCCGAGGCAAGTTCTATGAACAAGTTTCGGGAGCTGCCATGGGCTCACCCTTATCCCCTGTTGTGGCCAACATTTTCATGGAGGCATTTGAACAACAAATCCTCGAATCCCACAACCTCAAGCCCAAATGTTGGTTCAGATACGTGGATGACACCTTCGTAATTTGGCCACATGGACGGCAATCCTTAAACAATTTTCTCGACTACCTCAACCAGCAACACCCAGACATACGCTTCACCATGGAAGTGGAAACAGATGGCTCTCTCCCTTTCCTCGACGTCCTAGTTACTCGCACTCCATCCTGCTCCCTTGTACATACCGTGTATAGGAAACCCACTCACACCGATAGATACCTCAATGCCAATTCCCACCATCACCCCGCTCAGAAGCAAGCTGTCATCAATACCCTTGTGAAAAGAGCCATTTCTATTACCCACCCCACATACCTCCAAAACGAACTTGACCACTTAACCAAAGTCTTATCCCAAAACAACTACCCCAAGTCCTCGATAATTAAAACCATTTCCCGACACCTAAACCCAACAGATAACACACCTCATCAGCATCCCGACGTCCCAATCGCAACCGCTTTTCTTCCTTACGTCCAGGGTACGACAGATCGTATTGGACGCATCCTCCGCAAGCACAACATAAAACCGATATTCAAACCCCTTTCCAAACTATCGGACTTACTTCCTTCTACAAAGGACAAAATCCCTCCTCTTCTTTCCTCTGGTGTGTACCGGATTCCATGCTCCTGTGGAAGTGTCTATATTGGCGAGACGAAGCGATCAGTAAGCGTCCGAGTATCTGAGCACGAACGCTGCACTAGATTGCGACAAATCGCTGGTTCAGCTCTCGCTGAACACAGATATAACACGGGACATGACATCCTGTTTGCACAAACCAAAGTCCTCGCCCGAGAATCCCATTACTACCCTAGAAGGATCCGTGAATCAATAGAAATCCTAAAACACCCCTCCAACATTAATAGAGATGATGGTTTTCACTTACATCATACCTGGAAATCAGTCCTGTCCCAACCGCTTCTACCTGCTGGCCGACCATCTGTTAACCCCACCCCTTCCACTACGTTACCCCCACCTGTTAACCCCACCCCTTCCACTACGTTACGCCCACTCCAAACACCATCTGGTCACACCAGTCCCCTCATATATAAAGACCCGCCCCAACAGACGACAGTATCTTCTTAGCGCTTGGTTTGATAACTTAGTCCTGAAGATGCCTCTTGCAACAGAGCGCGAAACGTCGACTACTTCAAAGTCCTCAACGCGGTTTCCACCCGGAAATCAATATATCATTGACTCAGACCGCGGAAGTCTACAATTTAGATATAGAAATAAATAAAAATTGTGCGTTGTTTACTATTTACGTCAAATTCAGCACCAAACAAGAATGACAAAAATGAAAAAAAGAGATAAATACTAATAAAATGCTGACTGATTTTTGTTTTAACTTATAGTTATTTAACCAACAAGTATATTAAAAAGAGCGATTAATGATCGAGACTGTTTAAAGCGCGAGCGAAGCGAGCGCGTTAATTGTCGAGATCATTAATCGCTGTTTAATATTCGAGTTGGTTACAAAATTTTTCCGTCGATCGTATTCTTCTAGCATCGTCTACATAGATTTTTCTTCGTCGATGTCTTTTTAGGTTATATGACAATTTATGTAATTTGACACTGACAGTTCTAGAGAGCGGTATGTTTTGATTGGAAGGTTTCATTTCACATATGATCGATTGGCCAATCAAACGACGTCATTGCGTCTTGTGATTGGCTATCACAAATCATGCATTAATAGAAATCGTGCATTAATGTAGTACTTTAATAAACGATTTCCTATTCACTAAACTGACTCATAAATAAACGAACGACGGAAATGGTTATTTAGCTGTCGTATAGCATGTACTTTACAATGACGGTATCACTATATAGTATCAGCTTTGCTTCGAAGAAAGGGGCTTTGTGACTAAATTATCAACAAGGTTTTTGTTTTGAATACATTTTGATCGGAAACTATCTAACAGTTCATTTGTGATTTTTAAAGACCTGTAGATAGTGTAGATACTGCATTTGAAGGTCGTTATCTGAATTTAGTTTGATTCTAAGTTAAAGATTTTTTGTGACATTTTGCGCTGATTACAATAACAGACTTTTAAGTTACTATTCCTACAGGTTACATTTAAAAAACAACTTCAAACGACCTTCAAATGCAATACGACGACAGCTACGATTTATATTTTTTACCACAAAAATCCAAAGTGGAATTCTTTATGTTACATCTTGTTTTCAGTATAACCGATTTTTAGTGTACCTTCGGTCATATCTAAATAAATTGTTCATGTTGTATTTACATTTTCAATTTGATACAGCGCCATCTATCCACAGACCGTTGTTGCAATGCCAACAGACTAAAACTCTCCCAGAGTGGTATTCTAGTTACTAAAAGATGTAACGACGTCGGTTTGTTTAGTCCCTTCGTCTTACCTGATCGGGTTGCTTCAGTTGGAGATCCAGTGTTCTTCGAAATAAATCAAGCGGTATACGGAGTTCAGTTTAAATCAGGTTTTATTGTCGTAAACAAAATATATATATACATAAAAGAAAAGGTAGCATTCGCATACGGAAAAAAAGTTTTGTAAAAGAAAATAAACATTCGTCGAAAAATAACACTATAAAAATATAGAAAGAAAAACACGCTTCGGAAAAATAACGGGCAAAATACAAAATCGTTTTTACAAACCAGTCCTCAGACGAGTTGAGTGCCGGGCGGCAGGCTGCCTGGTCGGAGTAACAGCTGGGGCCTTTAACTTCGGCGCACAGTCGGATGCACTCGGGAACGGTCGGACGGGCAACGGCGGGATCGTTTAAACAGGCGGCCAGTATGCAAACCAGCACGCGTTCTTCTTTAGGGTCGGTCTCGGAGTTGGCTAGAAACGGTGAACGGGAGAGAGAGCAGCCAGTCTAAAACCAGCAATGCAGCACTCTGCCTAAATGGTCGGTTTCTAGGCCTTTATATACCCAAATTCTAACCCCTTCTCCACGTATAACTGCTACAAGAAAACCAGTATCCATTATACTGGTTATTAAAAATACTCGTATAGCCATACAGGCTTTCCAGGCCAGCGTAAATTTGATTTAAAAAGCGGTTTTAATACTACGAAAGATAACCATTACAATATTTAAACTAATTTACCTTACGAATTAGCGGAATTCGTTACACCCTTCTTACGTCGAAAAGGATCGGTACGGCGGTAACAAGATAACAAAAGTAGGGATAATATATACAATAAACACGGTTTAGGGAAGCGTCAAAATCGCGGGGCACACGTCACTACACTGGAGCACTACGGTCGGTTTCCACGAGGCAACATCGTGAAGACATCGCCGGTGGCGGTGCTCTCCTTGGTGTACTCGGCTTCCGGGTACCTATAGCACCAGCCTGGGGGAGCTGCGCGTTGTTCGGTCCTCGGTAGGAGAGGTAGCATCGTGTAGACATCGCCGGCCTCGGTGCTCTCCTTGGTATACTCGGCTTTTGGGTACCGGTAGCACCAGCCTGGGGGAGCTGCCGGACGGATAGATCCCTCCGTGGCCGTCGTAGACCCCCCGGGATATTTGTCGTGTAGGACTTTCCTCGATCGTGGACATACTTCCAGGACGGGCGTACGTGGTCTCTCGGAATTCGTTGACATCTCTTACTGTAACAAATAGGAAGAAAAGATATTGACTCGGCTTTTATATTAGTGTAACTGGCATTTTCCCGGAACTGATTAGGGTATGTGACTGGCTTGGTCGTGGACATCCCTCGGTCATCACTGTCGCAGAAGACCCGATGCGCTTCAACGAGACACTGTTGCAAAAACATCGCCGGCCGCGGTTGCTTCTTCTTCCTACATTCATTTTCATTTTCCCTCTTCTCGTCATCTGAGTTCGTCAACCTATCGTCTTCCTTGTGGCCTTTTCCTTCTTCTATATCATTCGACTCTACTTCTTCATTTTTTCTATCGTCAGCATCCGGTTTCTCAGCAGTGCCTTCAGCAACTTCTTTTATCGAGGTTAACGTTTTACTCAACCAAGGCGACCAAGAATTTTTCGCGGTACTTAATTCTTGTTCGGTCGATCGCAACTTTTGGGTTAAATCTTGGTTCTGGCGTTCCGCTTCAACTTTCGCCAACTTAACCTGCGCAAGCTCCAGCTCCAATTCTCGTACCCTCTCCAAAGTAACCGGTTGCCGATCGCCTTCCCCCAAATCCTCCTCTTTAACCTCTTCCTCTAATATTTTCGAGCACGTCCCACAATCCTTTTCAGCCTGGGCGACCTCGCGTTTCAGTATCTCCTTAAGTTGGGTGTTCTCGTCCATCATGAGGCGTTTCTCCTCCTCGGCACGCTGCAGCGCCATCCGTAGTTGGGCAACTTCTGGTTCTCCTTTTGTTTCCTGGGCGGTTTCCTTACACTTCTCCTCGGGTGCGTAATTCTCGGCGGTTTCTTTACCCTTCTCAGCATCATACCTTTTTAAACTACCAGTACTTTGCACAACAGATACAGTCGAATCTATGACGGTCTGCGAATCATTTGATACTGATACTGCGTTCAGCTGATAATTCTCTCCGTTGACCCTAAAGTCTTCCTCTACTGCGAGAGTATATCGGGGAGTCAAATATTGTAGTTTGCCCGTCATGCAAGGAGCTTCATTCTCAATAGCGTCGGTCGTATCAAATTTTGTTGAAACCTCCTCAATGCCGTATCGCAAACACAAACGTTCTGGGTTATCCAACCTTACCGTAGCGGTTTCCGGCCATATTTCCTCCTTTATTATTTTATTATATCGGGGCGGAAAATAGTATAGTTTGAAGTCTTCCACGAAATCATTCCATGTTTCCCACGTACATTTATTATTCCGGTACCACAGTAAACAGTTGCCTCTCAGTATTTCGGGTAAAGCTACTAACATTTTGCTTCCAGCAATTTCATAGTTTTCTTGGAAATCCCTAACTCTTTTGAGGAACGAAATCGCATCGCTATCCCCACTGAAATGTAGACGACACTTAATAATACGCTCGCATACTGCTACAGTAGACATTCCGCCGCTACAACTATTGCGTCTTGTGCCTTCGATTTGCTTACTTTCCCTTGATACTACAAAGTCTTGGAACCGCCTCCTCAACTCATCTTGGGTTCCAGAGGTGTCGATATGGAAGCCTCTCAGAATGGCTTCAAGCTGGGGTTTCGGTAGTCTACATATCCATGCATCTAGCGTGATGTCCGGCATTGTTAGAAAGTGCGTATCAGACCTTCTTACTCTTGTTACGATTTCATCGGTTTTCTTCGGTCTTTCTTTTTCGGTTTTTTCGGTCCCTGCTCGGGCGCCAATTATGTAACGACGTCGGTTTGTTTAGTCCCTTCGTCTTACCTGATCGGGTTGCTTCAGTTGGAGATCCAGTGTTCTTCGAAATAAATCAAGCGGTATACGGAGTTCAGTTTAAATCAGGTTTTATTGTCGTAAACAAAATATATATATACATAAAAGAAAAGGTAGCATTCGCATACGGAAAAAAAGTTTTGTAAAAGAAAATAAACATTCGTCGAAAAATAACACTATAAAAATATAGAAAGAAAAACACGCTTCGGAAAAATAACGGGCAAAATACAAAATCGTTTTTACAAACCAGTCCTCAGACGAGTTGAGTGCCGGGCGGCAGGCTGCCTGGTCGGAGTAACAGCTGGGGCCTTTAACTTCGGCGCACAGTCGGATGCTCTCGGGAACGGTCGGACGGGCAACGGCGGGATCGTTTAAACAGGCGGCCAGTATGCAAACCAGCACGCGTTCTTCTTTAGGGTCGGTCTCGGAGTTGGCTAGAAACGGTGAACGGGAGAGAGAGCAGCCAGTCTAAAACCAGCAATGCAGCACTCTGCCTAAATGGTCGGTTTCTAGGCCTTTATATACCCAAATTCTAACCCCTTCTCCACGTATAACTGCTACAAGAAAACCAGTATCCATTATACTGGTTATTAAAAATACTCGTATAGCCATACAGGCTTTCCAGGCCAGCGTAAATTTGATTTAAAAAGCGGTTTTAATACTACGAAAGATAACCATTACAATATTTAAACTAATTTACCTTACGAATTAGCGGAATTCGTTACAAAGATAACTCCCATCGTTATACGTAGCATTTAACGTACTTTTATAATATATTACAGTACACAATAATCATACGCCACTGCGACCAAAAAGCATTTCTATATTTGTAGTTTAGTTTTTTAACACTAAAATTTGCATATATAACTTGCATAAATATTGAAATTCTTTGTGGACGCAGTTGCGTATGGACCTATTCAATCGAATAGTTGCTATAGTTTCACAATTTAACCAATAATTATTGTGTGGTGTATCGGCGCGTTTTCGAATAGCGTGTTCTTTTGGTAAAACTCGGGTGCACCAGTGCACAATTTTGTGTTCTGTTTTGCACTCACATAGTGTTTCATGTTCTGTTGGAAACCCGGTCCCGGTGTAGCAGAATCTGCACTCAGTGCACATTTTTCTCCACGAGCTCGAGCTCGTGCTGGAGCGTGCACTATGCGTGCTCTGTTGGGATCGCGCTCACTTGCCCTTCACTCGTGAAAAATTGCACCAGTACGCTCGAACTAGTGTGCCCAAGTTTTACCAAAAGAAAACGGTATTACAGCGTTTTCGATTTATACAATTTTATGCCTGCACTCGGTGCGAACTGCACCGAGTATATGCGTAATGCGCATTGTTTTGGTGCAGTTATTTAAAACCAACTTCACGGTGAACTAGTTCATAACTTAAAATAAGTAACTTTCAAGGGTTTTTACAAAACTATTTATGATTACATTTAGCTTCCCGGGTGTTATTCTTATATATTTTATCTCGCCTGTCAAGATATGTGCTCTGTGCGCGTGCAGTGTATAAAGCCAAACACATGGCACGAAGCAAGTGAAAAACCCGAACATACAAACCCGCACCACCATGTTGCTAGTGCAGCCGAGTGCAGTAAATCGAAAACGCTGTTAGTTCTATATCAACACAGACTACACAACAAAAACCAAAAGAATTTTCTGGTTAGTGAATGCGGTCTAATACTAATGTAATTAATTCTATAAAGACACATTTATAGCATTAATATTATATTTTCTTCACTAACATATTTCTATATTTTAAGTGAAAAAGAAACATACAAAATTGTACTTTTCAAACAAATGTCCGATCAAAACAAACTTTAAAAAAGTGTTTAATACAGTTGTGAGCACTATTAACAAGAGTTTCAGTACAATAATAGTGTACTCCACCAGCAGTAGGAGTTGCGTCGGAGAATTATCCCTACAATATGAATTATTAAATGAACTGAATACTTATCATTTCTTAGATTCTAGTTAGATTAGAATATCTTAGTTGCTGGCTCAACTATCCCTTCCACTGCGAGCGCAGGCATCTACTGAGACCTGTAGTCAGTCGACGGTTCATTTTTTGTAACTGGAGATCTGGAGATACTGTCTGGCCTTGGAGGCGGAGAAGGTTATGGTAGCGTTATCTTGTCTCATACCAGGTGATGTTTCCCAGTAAGCTCGTTTAGCATTATCTTCTCAGTTGTGTACCATCTTCCTGATGCCGCTCTTTGTGATAATGAGGAGGTACACGCAACTTCTGCGTATGCTTCAGAATCTAAGAAACATATGCAACTATTATTTGTATTAACACAATATTGGCGTTATAAGTACATACTGTAAAGATTACTGTCCGGGTTCAACCTCTGTGAACTTGGCCCCTCCTTTTTCGAAATTTGGAATTCTGTTTCTACACATCGTTTGCAATTCGTTTGCAATTGTTTGCACTCTTTTTATTTTCGTTTGCACCCTCACCTTTTCCGAGATAAAATTAAAACAAATTCGGAGGGGCCAGATTCACAGTAGAACCTCCTTTTTCGAAATTTGAAATTCTATTTTTACAGATCGTTTGCAATTCGTTTGCAATTGTTTGCACCCTTTTTAGTTTCGTTTGCACCCCCGCCGTTTTCGAGATAAAATTAAAACAAATTCGGAGGGGCCAGATTCACAGTAGCCCCTCCTTTTTCGAAATTTTAAATTCTATTTCTACAGATCGTTTGCAATTCGTTTGCAATTATTTGCACCCTTTTTAGTTTCGTTTGCACCCCTACCGTTTTTGTGGTAAAATTAAAACAATTTTGCGAAGTGTGAACTTGGCCCCTCCTTTTTCAAAATTTCAATTTATTTTTCTACAGATCGTTTGCAATTCGTTTGCAATTATTTGCACCCTTTTTAGTTTCGTTTGCACCCCTACCGTTTTTGTGGTAAAATTAAAACAATTTTCTGAAGCGTGAACTTGGCCCCTCCTTTTTCAAAATTTCATTTTTTTTCCTACAGATCGTTTGCAATTCGTTTGCAATTATTTGCACCCTTTTTAGTTTCGTTTGCACCCCTACCGTTTTTGTGGTAAAATTAAAACAATTTTCTGAAGCGTGAACTTGGCCCCTCCTTTTTCAAAATTTCAATTTTTTTTTCTACAGATCGTTTGCAATTCGTTTGCAATTATTTGCGCCCTTTTTAGTTTCGTTTGCACCCCTACCGTTTTTGTGGTAAAATTAAAACAATTTTCTGAAGCGTGAACTTGGCCCCTCCTTATCAAAATTTCATTTTTTTTCTACAGATCGTTTGCAATTCGTTTGCAATTATTTGCACCCTTTTTAGTTTTGTTTGCACCCTACCGTTTTTGTGGTAAAATTGAAACAATTTTCTGAATCGTGAACTTGGCCCCTCCTTTTAAAAATTTAAATTTTTTTTCTACAGATCGTTTGCAATTCGTTTGCTATTATTTGTACCCTTTTTAGTTTCGTTTTCACCCCTACCGTTATCGCAATAAAATTAAAACAATTATGTGAAGTGTGAACCTGGCCCCTCTTTTTCAAAATTTTAATTTTTTTCTGCAAGTCGCTTGCGTCTTTTTGCAATTTTCTATAACTTTATTACCATTGTATTGCATTAGCTTGACTCTCTTTGGTTTGCACCCTTACAGTTTTGGAAAATAACAAAAATAAAAATAAATAAGTGTGAACCAGCTGACACTTATTAATTTAAACACAACTTTATTTACAAGTATCATTAATGGAGCAACACAGTTTGGATAGCAATACACTAAAGTTATAAGAAAAATAACAAAATACAAATTACTATAAATTGAAGGGACAATAAATTAACCTGGGCATTAATCTAGAATTTGGGCTATAAATTTAATACATATTCCAATCTTTCAAGTCTGTATGTATTTGCAAAAAAAGAAAAGCGCATACACATATACAGCGAGGTATCCCATTTTCTCTTCCTCAAAAATTTTCTTTTAGATAGTTATGTAATACTGAGCAAAAAAAGTCAATGGACCTTTTGAATTTGTTTTCTAACTCCCTTGAAGCCGCTTGAAGTAGTAACACAATAAAGGTATTTTTAAATAACATACGTATAAACCCAAAAAAGAACATCATCAAAAAAAATTTAAATAAAAAAGATTTTAAAACCAAACGATGAAATAAATAAATATGTTTTCTTTGTTTTAGCTCAACGTTTCTTCTAATGCTTTCTCGATGATATCCGTTATTCTATGGGCTTGATCTATAGTGGAATGCTTTTCTCAAAAACCAAATTGGTGATTAGGAATTAGTTCCTTTCTGTCAATGATAGGTTCCATTCTGTTTAGAAGCAGCTTTTCAAAGAGCTTCGATATCATTGGCAACAATGATATTAAGCGATATGATATGGCCTAATTCGGTGGTTTGCCTAGTTTTGGTATCATTGTAACTTCTGCTATTTTCCAGACGTCGGGGACTTATGTTAATCTGAACGATGAAATTATTAGATACGCCAGCATAACAATTAACAATGCCTTTTTAGATTATTGTTTAAGTACTTCTCCTGTGATAAAATCATATGCAGGTGCCTTCTTTGGATTCAGATTTGTCTTGATTTCTCTGGCAATTTCCTTTGGAGTAAGTAGCTGCATGGCTTCTTTTTCATAGGGTATGTTGGCTCTGGTTTGATTTTGTGGGACGGGCAGATTTCTGTTAGATGTGCAAAAATGTCAGCCTACTGTGTATTGTCTTTTGCACAGTTGCCGTTGCTTCGTCTTATAAGTGGGACATGGGCCACTGGCCTGTTGTACTTCCTCACTGCTTTCCACAGCGAGTAATCTGTTTATTTATCGGGTGTCAATTTAGTTGAGAAGGGTTTCAATAAATAATAAATTCCTAAAAAAGGAGTCCATAAATAAATGTGAAGCTTATTTTTTCTCGAAAGTAATTGTCAGTCTGAGTAAAAAGTTTCTAATAGACTTATTGGTTTTTTCGATTCCTTAAGAAAGTAGAGGTATTTATAACACGGTTTTGTTAATATTTCAAACGACTGTAACTTTTTAAGAAGTTGGAAAAACAATAAGTCTATATTAATTTTTTTATGCAGTATGAAATTATAACTATCTAAAACAAACATTGTGCTGGAGAGAAAATAGGACAGCCTGTACAACTGTACATGTGTGTGCAATTCAGCTGGTTCACACTTATTTATTTTTATTTTTGTTATTTTCCAAAACTGTAAGGGTGCAAAACCAAAGAGAGTCAAGCTACTGCAATACAATGGTAATAAAGTTATAGAAAACTGCAAAATGAGGGAAACGATCTGCAGAAAAAAAAATAAAATTTTGAAAAAGAGGGGCAGGTTCACACTTCACAAAATTGTTTTAATTTTATTGCGATAACGGTAGGGGTGCAAACGAAACTAAAAAGGGTGCAAATAATTGCAAAGGAATTGCAAACGATCTGTAGAAAAAAAAATTGAAATTTTGAAAAAGGAGGGACCAAGTTCACGCTTCACAAAATTGTTTGAATTTTACCACAAAAACGGTAGGGGTGCAAACGAAACTAAAAAGGGTGCAAATAATTGCAAACGAATTGCAAACGATCTGTAGAAAAATAAATTGAAATTTTGAAAAAGGAGGGGCCAAGTTCACACTTTGCAAAATTGTTTTAATTTTACCACAAAACGGTAGGGGTGCAAACGAAACTAAAAAGGGTGCAAATAATTGCAAACGAATTGCAAACGATCTGTAGAAATAGAATTTCAAATTTCGAAAAAGGAGGGGCTACTGTGAATCTGGTCCCTCAGAATTTGTTTTAATTTTATCTCGGAATCGGTGAGGGTGCAAACGAAAATAAAAATGGTGCAAACAATTGCAAACGATCTGTAAAAACAGAATTCCAAATTTCGAAAAAGGAGGGGCCGAGTTCACAGAGGTGGCGTTAAGCCGTTCCAGCCAAAGCTGCTTTGGCTGCCGGCGCCGAGACTAAGCGGCCGCGGCGGCTGAACGGGCAGATACAAATATGTACATGTATTTACGCTTAGAGCTGAGCTGAGAGTTTCCAACGCTTTCACTCAGCACAAAGCGTAAATACATGTATTTGTATCTGACCGTTCCGCCGCCGCGGGCGCTTAGTCTCGGCGCCGGCAGCGCAAGCAGCTTTGGCTGGAACCGGCTGATCGAGAACCGAGAACGCCCCCATTGACATAACCACGGCACGGACATAACCCCAATTGCCCCAATCTCTGATGCAAAAGTGCGTTGACCGCATGTAGATTTAAAAACTAATATTTGATTGTCAATTAAATTCGTGAGAAATTAATGTTCTCCACCGTTTACTAACGAGACAATACAGGCCATATGAGGTGAGCAAATGCTAAATGACAACGATGCTTAGTTCGTATAGTATTTTACATAGTTTATAATCTTCAAAATATTTATAGTTCACCTATTTAGTTTTTTTTTCTGTTTCAGATTAAGAAATAATAAGAAATATGACTACATTTCAACATCTCTCACTTAAACATGAAGCTAATGATGCAATTGAAGACTTTTCTCCAGTAAAGAAATTTAGTTGCCGTCTATGCGGGTTTAAGTTTAGCAAGGAGAAGTTTCTGATTAATCACGTTAGCTTTTGCAAGGACGTCGAGAATCCCGCAGACAGGTTGGGCACGGACAAAAGTAAGCTCTTTGCCTAATTCCTTTGTGTTTTAACTTGTAACTTGCATTTTTGTTTTCTTTTTTAGATATCAGTTCTTGTGAGGACCACATCCATTTGAAAATTGAACCACCATAAGTTTTTTATAATCAATGCTAAAAACCAAAGTTGACACTTTTTTATGCAAATATATTTAGTCAATTTATTCAATGAGCGGTCTTACTAAGTCACGGCTTTCCTAAGTCACGTTTCTATGTTAGGGTTTTCAGTTGATAATATTTTTAAAAGAATAATTAATATATTGTCGGGGTATTAAGAGTGTTAACCTGCTAACTCCACTTTTTCGTGATTTTGACTTTTCAATGTCCTTTACATCAACAAATTCTGCTGTACCAGCCAGCAAAACAGCGCACTCCATATTATTCATCAAAATGTTTAATTCTACGATGCGTAAACCTGCTATCTCCAGCATACGCATCAGCGTACGCAAGCGTAATACTGCTAGACAGTTTATATTCCCTCCTGTAAAGTTTGGTTTTATGGAGTTAGCAGCTTAACACTCTTAGCCGACGATATGTTGGTTCGCGTTTTTGACTATATATGGTGATGGAAAAAAAACTATCGCTGTATAGTCTGGGGTAATTTATTCCTCTACGAAGTCATAATCTAAGCCGACGATTCGCTCGGTTGATCTTCGGCTTCCTCAGGGCGAGTTAAGTAAACGACCTCCATGTTTACTTTCCCTGAGGAAACTGAAAATCAACCGAGCGAAACGTCGGCTTAGATTATGACTTGGTAGAGGAATAAAGAATAATTGATAATTTTTAGAGTAATTAAATGGCTGACTAGAATCACCAAGCCTATAATGACCCGGCTAAAACAAACATAACAAATCGAAATCTAGACCTAACATTTCAGCATACATATTAAACTTCTGTTATCCCTAATCTTAGATAATCTCCGTTTATCAATATTTATGGGTTTTTTAATCACCGTTTAACGCTCTTTATAGTTGTAGTTAACACTAGACTTTGCTTCGTTAGGTTGGGTTTTGGCGGGTTTTTGCTCGCTCGACAATTCTGGTCAGCTGCTGACTGCTGATAAAAAATTTAGTAAAGAAATATCATGAAAAAAAATACATAATTGTATTGGGTGATATGCATAAAGACAAGTGCCTACTCTAGACTCACATTCTTAAACTGCTACTACCTATAAAAACTTATGCATATGATGCAATATTTTACTCGCTATGACATTGTAAAACATTTTTTTTAAATTAAATATATTGGTACATAAATTAATTAATAACTTTTGTCAGTGGAAACCTTACAAGAAGGTCTAGATCATCCCACCTATCAAAACGATCTAATCTTTCCCGTATCCGTGGCTTGCAAACAAGAAATTTCAAAACAAAAAAAAAAATAATAATCTTGTATTAATTATATTATAAATTTAATTAATAAATTACATTATTATAAGCTAATATCAATCTTACCTATAATACAATAAAATATTACTAAAGAGATGAAATAAAAAGTGTAGTAAGTACACAAACTGAACAATGCAGACAGCGGCAGACAATCTCGGACGTAACGTTGACATGGTGGATCGAAAATATGGACGCTTGAATTTGAAAAACTGCTTTATGCTCTGTGAGTTACTAGAAAGAAAAAAAAATCTGATTTTTATCGTTATGTTTTGTACCAACTTTTCTTACCAGTATTGGTCACCGTGCGATCACAACTAACTGCATTTTTTTGCGAATCTATCAAGATCTCATTAAAAAAATCGCCCAGAAGTCTCAGAAGTTAACGAAACACGTTCGATATAAACGAACCAGGTTCATTTAACAATCATAATATATGCTTTTGATAAGTTTACATTGATTGTATCAAATTAAAGTCCAAACATATTTTAGTCGCTGAATGTGGCCACTGCTTCACTTTTTAAAATATTTCGTATTCTTACACGTGACCGACGGATTAGAATTCTGTCTGCCGCCTAGAGCAATCTTGACACTCTTGTGTCTCCTACTCTGTCGGAAATTCTATACTTCTTTCTTTATAATGCAAAGTTGTTTTTTTTTTTTCGAACTAAGGTCAACCCCCCGTATGGGTATTCTGTTCGGACAACTTGCAGAGGACTTGAGGAGGTGTTTTTAGTGAGTATGCGCGTTGCCCACGGAGTCCCACACTACCACCGACATTGCACCTTCGTCGGTGGTGTCCGTAACGCATTTTCCCCTCCACACGAAAAAAAAAGTTAGGTTGGCTTAGAATAGTTTGGGTCTGGTTGGGATGGATTGGGTTGGTGTTAAATTAGTGAAAAATCTCCCTCTTTGGTTTTTCAAAAGACCTATTATATTCACTGTTCTAATAACTGAATAAATATAGCCGTTGTAGTGTTGCCAACATGGTCATTTTGCCCCGGAGACTTCGGGTTTGGCGACCATTCTCCGGGTTACGGGTTTTCAGTTAAATTCTCCGGGTTAACAAAGGTAATCATCGATCTTTTGAGAATCTGTAGCGACCCCTAAATATTTTTTTAAAATAATGGTTGTTATTCTAATCATACATTTGTAGCGATTTCCCTTGAAAAAAGGTAATTTTTCTCAAAATAGTAAGCAAGCACTCTATTTCTCAATATTCACAACAATTTAATTTTTTTTTCAAGCATGTGAGAAACATTGAAAGTAGCAATTGTAGCATTTTTAGATTTTGTCACATGTCTAGTGAATACAGTAGGAATTCTGTGGCAGTATGACTAGCGCAGAAGATTGTATCCTGCCTCGATGATCATAGAGTGAGACAAATCTTATATCAAAGAGGGCTTTAAAAAAGACGGGTATTAGTTAAAGGTAGGAATTTTGCTTGTCAGAAATCAACATTCAATAACGATACATTAATTAATAAAATATATTTTGAACTTTTGTTGATTCTATTAATATGTATGTTGTGCAGATGATATTTATTTACTTGCTTTGAATAATTTATACAGGGTGTCTCACGGAACTGGTACATTAGAAGTTTCTCATGTTCTACTATTGCTGGAAACTTGAAATTTTGGAATTACAATTTACTCAATCTGAACTCTTCAGCTAAAATATTCTCGAGTTAACTGTCACGTCCGGTCACCGGAAGTCGGTATCAACTTCGTTATTTTAAATGGAATGATATAATTTTTATTGTATTTGTGGTTTCTACGTATCGAAATACATCATTTTTGATAAGGTTTCCCTATACCTAAATATCACCATTTTTGAGTTTTTTTGATTTTACTAATTTTTTGGTGATTTTCGCGGTTACGTTTAAAATTGAATATCTCGGTTATTATTGAAACTAGAATTTTCATGATTGGTGGTCCAAAACTAGAAACATAACCAAATAATAATAATAATAATAATAGTTCATCTTGATACCGTATACAGGGTGTTCAAAATTTACAACACAATAATTGAATTTTCAAACGTAAAAAACTCATTTTTTTCAAATGGAACACCCTGTATACCGATACACCATTCGATAGGAAATCTTATTCCCTATCAATCAATATAAGGGTTTCCTATATCTAACTTTAATAGTTTTTGATATATTGGCACTTTTTCTTTAAATCCATTTTGAATACTCTTGGGTTGTATAAGGAGGCCCTCATATTTTGGCAGATAAAGTATTTCATTATCAATAACCTTTCGCAACATTTTTTTATAAATTGACATTTAATAAATTGCAGTATTTAAATAATAAATTGTATTTGAATACAGATATATTCATACTTTTAATGTCTTATTTTGGCACATTTGCAGTGCTCGGGATTTATCGTGTACGCCCGATGGTGGTCGCCGCTAATACACTGCTACCTTAATTTTGATAGATCTTTACATTTGACAGATGTTTGTATTGTTGATCATCTCTCGCTAATAATTGTGTATACAGTTGTACGTGGCTATTAGTTAATAGTTCCGAAATGGAAAACGCTGACGCTTATTCAAATAATCACATTTTGAATTTATTCTTCATTCACGGAGAATGTAACAAAATATTGGAAAGGACATGTCGAATTTTCAATCACAGATACCCAGACCTACCGCCAATGACAAGACGTAAATTAAGGAAAATTGAGTAAAACTTTTTGCGCTTTGGAAAAGTAGGAAAACAGAAAAATGTTGCAAGTCTTGTTACGGGTAATGAAGAAAATGAAATAAATGTTTTCGCTTATTTCATTGCTTTCCGGAATAGTTCCACGCGAGCTGCTTGTATGGATTTAGGTATGGCTTATAATTAAAAGCCTTGCAGTACAACTTTCTACATAAATTGTTTACATGATTTTTAGGTCTATCACGTGCATCCATCCATAGAATTCTTTTAATACACAAAATGCATCCATATGCTTACAATATTTTACAATCACTCTTTCCTAATGATTATGCACGGAGAGTTGAATTTTGTGAATTTTTGCTGGTAAAAATTCAGGAGGACCCGTTGCTTTTATCAAAGATAATTTGGACTGACGAATCAAAATTTTCGAGGGAGGGTATAATCAACAGACACAATTTACACTATTGGGCAACCGAAAATCCCCATGCCATAAGACAGGCAAATTTTCAACACAATTTTAGTTTTAATGTTTTTGCTTTAATAATATGGGGGACGAAATTAGATACGAAATTTACAATGAAAATTTAAATAGTGATAGATATTTAGAACTTTTGCGTGGATGTGTGAACAATTTTTGCGAAAATCATCCCCTGCATGTTTTACGCGACTGCTTTTATCAAATGGATGGTGCACCGGCACATTCTTCGCATGCGGTATCGATTCAACTTAATCAGATGTTTGAAGATAGATGGTTCGGAAGTAGGGGACCTTGGCGATGGCCACCAAGGTCACCAGATTTAAGACCATTAGATTTTTATTTCTGGGGTCATGTGAAAAGTCAGGTCTATTCCACACCAGTTAATACTCTAGACTAGGAATTGAGAAACAGAGTAGTAGCCGCCATTAATGGAATTCCGCGACAACAACGGGCAGCATTTCGAACAGAATAATTACGTTTTTTAAGTAAGATATCCCAAATATAGTTGTTTAGTTTTAAAAATATTTTAAAATATTAAATTTTAATATTTTTCTGTTCCAAAGTTCCTATACATTCCTATAATTGAAGAATAAATCGTTTTGTATTTAGTTTGGATTCTTTTATTTTGACAATATCTCAAAAACTATTAACGTTAGATATAGGGAACCTTTATATTGATTGATAGGGAATAAGATTTCCTATCAAATGGCGTATCGGTATACAGGGTGTTCCATTTGAAAAAAATGAGTTTTTTACGTTTGAAAATTCAATTATTGTGTTGTAAATTTTGAACACCCTGTATAAGGTATCAAGATGAACTAAACATCGTCTTATTTGGTTGTGTTTCTAGTTTCGGACCACCAATCATGAAAATTCTAGTTTCAATAATAACCGAGATATTCAATTTTAAACGTAACCGCGAAAATCACCAGAAAATTAGTAAAATAAAAAAACTCAAAAATAGTGATAGTTAGGTATAGGGAAACCTTATCAAAAATGATGTATTTTGATACGTAGAAACCACAAATACAATAAAAATTATATCATTCCATTTAAAATAACGAAGTTGATACCGACTTCCGGTGACCGGACGTGACAGTTAACTCGAGAATATTTTAGCTGAAGAGTTCAGATTGAGTAAATTGTAATTCCAAAATTTCAAGTTTCCAGCAATAGTAGAACATGAGAAACTTCTAATGTACCAGTTCCGTGAGACACCCTGTATATAGTGGTATGTATGACTTGCCATGTACTGTTTTGATGGTGAAATAAATTTGATTTGATGATTTGATTTGATAAGAAATGTCCCAACAATATGGTTGAGTTTGTCCAAGGCAGTTCACAGAATAGTATCATACTGGTCTGCAGTAAAACAGTATGTATTTTTTAAATCATGGAGATGACGACAGCGATACCTTTATTTGAAAATTTTATTATCAGTTGGACTATTTATTTACAAACACTGAGAGATATAGTTATCATTTTTGACTAGAGACACATTTATTTTGGGGGTTTATACAAAACGCCAATATTGTCGGAATAAAATGAAAATTTAAAATTAGTTACGGAACGTGTAGTGTAGATAATTACTTCAAGCAAAAACACATGATCCCTTAAAAAATGCTCCAGTACATCAGTACATCATGGTTTAGGTGATAATATTGGCATTTTGTCTCATGTTGGTTGTGTCGTAAAAAAGAATCGACAATGAGATGTAGAAACGAAAAGAGGGAAAACTAGTAACCATTAGTTGAAATAAATTAATTTACTTACTAATTAGCATCTAGATCTCATCGTTTGCTAAACTACCTAATACCAAATTTCACACTAAAGCGTTACTAAAAAGTATGTGTCGAAGCCGCACATGCTTGTGGTGGCTGTTATTAATTTAAACTTATGTTTGTGCCATAATATAATTATTTTTCTCCGGGTCAGCATAGGCACAATGTTGGCAACCCTAGCTCCATGGTATGAATGTTGAACTTTGCTGTTTAAAACGAAATCACTATAGCCCGTTGTAGTAGTAACAGATGTTGTTTTTCCGAATAAATATATTTTACCTAAGCGCCTGCCTATATGTAACAGCGCCACTGAATGGAAGTTATTTCAAAATTCCTAGATCTTTGTAATTCTCTACAAAACATGTCTATACTCTATACATCATTTAACGGGTGGTTCTCATGTACAGACCTAAAAAGTAGCTCAACTTTGGTACAGTTTTTCAAACAAATTGTAAGAGATATCAATATTTTGTCTTTTGCTATATATTTATTATAGTGGAGTGTGCAAAGAGAAATTGCGGCAGAAAAAACTATATGCAAGATGTGGATACTGTTGTAGGAAGTATATAGCAGCTCCTATAAAAATCACCAGCAATCAAAATTTCAGCAGCACTGTGAAACTCGTTGGGAGCTTAGTAGAAGGCTAAACCGTCATTTAGTTAATAAGGTTGAAAATTGACAAAATGGCTGTTTAAGTTCGATTTTCTACAGCTTTTTTCGTTTTCAAATTGTTATAAATAATACAATAATTTAAAAGTTTCTCTTATTATGAGGTTCAGCTACCAATAAAAAATAAATTCTCAAAGGAAAAAAGAATAACGCGATCCGTTAAACGATTCAAAACGAATCGCGCATGTCAGTTTGAAACATCGTCTTTCTTTGAAAGATTTAGAAACTATCTAGATTGTAGACTTCCGCGGTCTGAGTCAATGATATATTGATTTTCTGGTGGAAACCGCGTTGAGGACTTTGAAGCAGTCGACGTTTCATGCTCTGTTGCAAGATACATCTTCAGGACTAAGTTATCAAACCAAGTGCTAAGAAGATACTATCATCTGTTGGGACTGGTCTTTATATATGAGTGGAGTGGTGTCACTAGATGGTGTTTGAAGTGGGGGCTACGAAGTGGAAAGGGTAGGGTTAACAGGTAGTGGGCCACCAGGTAGAAGCGGTTGGGACTGGACTGATTTCCGGGTATGACGTAAGTGAAAAAATAACAATAGAGACGATGGTTTTCACTTACATCATACCTGGAAATCAGTCCTGTCCGAACCGCTTCTACCTGCTGGAACACTACCTGTTAACCCTATTCCCTCCACTACGTTACCCCCACTCCAAACACCATCTGGCGACATCACTCCACTAATAAATAAAGACACGTCCCAACTCCGAACAGACGACAGTATCTTCTTAGCACTTCGTTTGATAACTTAGTTCTGAAGATGCCTCTTGCAACAGAGCGCAAGACGTCGACTGCTTCAAAGTCCTCAACGCGGTTTCCACCCGGAAAATAAATATATCACAGATTGAGAAACTAATAGCGTTCATAGCCGTTTGACCAATAAACAGCCAGATATTGTGTTATAGGGGGGGTGGACGTCCCTTCTTAATTATTATTATTACTTAATGACTACTGAACTGAAGGGGACGCTTACCCGCCATTTTGAAACTTGAAATCTATCCTGACTTTCACTTAGCGTGAACTAATTATCTCGCTGTTACGGAGGCTTAAAACCTGTGGGTTCTTTCTCTGAAACTTTGTCTCACTAACAAAGTCTGTTTGAACTCACTAACAAATTAATCATGACTATTTAGAAGCCAAAAATGCTTCTCCACAAAAAGGACAGGTTTATATTATTCTATAATAAAAACGCAGATCCAAACAACACTAAAATCTATTAAAACAATAATGGTTATTTGTGAACAAATGCAGACCTGCTTACAAAAAGAGATCAACGTTAAATCTAAAACAATAATAATATTCTATTGGCAGAGATTGCCGACAATATAAATCAATAAACTCTATTAAACAACTTACATGTTAAAATGGTTCAGAACAAGGAACCAGACTGCACAATTTCTATAACTTGGTCCCCGTTGGGGCCCAACGTTTGGGCGCTCGACGCACGACCGTGATCTTTCAAGACCGGATACTCAAAAGAATTAATGGTTGTGCGTTTTTTCTTCCCCTAAATTCTCGCGCCAAAGCTCCAGACGCTTGCGCTCTACTTTCACCCGCTAATCCCAACGTATAGGTAATACAAGTAGGAGCGTAAGGTGTCGGCTCCTTTGATGTCGGCGTCCCAACTGTTCAGAAGTCACGTGATAGAGTTCAGCCTTGGTTCGTTAAAGGTTACTAGATGGCGCCACATAAAACGACAGCGTTTAAAAACATTAAAATTGAATTGATTGAGAATAAAGTGATTTTTCATTCAATTATGATATAAATTCCTCTAATATTGTGAATGACGTTGTAATACGGGGTTAAATATTTTCTCTCGATAATTCAGTGTCGGCCTTCTGGATTTGGTTCGTGAAAATGATACTGGATGGCGCCACTACCAGAACGCCAGCACAATTCAGATATGAAATAAATACCTTAAAAATTGTGATATTCGATGTAATGCCGTTTTAAAGATTCCCTCTCGATAATTGAGTGCGAAATTCACTAATATTGTGTTTGAGCACAAAACATGCAAGCAGAAAAAGCTAGCGCCATCTTACGGGAAAATGGTGAACACAGGCTGATGTCACGCATGCGCCCTCAGAATCTTCCCCAAATAGTTGCCGGGTTGACCTAACTTATTGTAGTTAAACTATGCTAATCCTCGTGACCAATACCAACCTCGAATCTGTCTCAAAACAAAATACACCAGCGTGCAAAATCAAATCTCCCTTTCCAACTCACGCGCGAAAATCTGACTTATTACAATTGTTAAACAAAAAAGAAAACGTTTTAGGCATTTTGACTGTGAATAACTCGCTACGCAGATACGATATCGTTGGGGACTTTTTGCACGTTATTTGTAATGTCCAAAAAATTGTATTGAAAAATCCAGCTGTTTTAATTTTTTTCCGAACTGCAACCTAATTTGACTGAGCCATGAATTAATTACATTGGCCGGAACTATTTTTTCACTTTTTGGTAGCGTATAAAGCGAAGACTCCTCGCAAAACCCCTCGCACTGGGCTCCGAGGGGGCCCATTGCCCACGCACACCTAGCTACGCCACTGGAATTCGTTATTTTGATAGCAATCTGTACACTAATTAACTACGATATTAATTGTTAAAGATGTCCATATTATTAACCCGCTTTGTACATCAAATTATCACAGATACTTACCAGTAATGTTAACAAAGTCCGGATTCGTAGCGAACAACGCTTTAGTTTTCTCCGCTATCAGTTTGCAAAGTGTAAATGTAAAACACACTGACATTATATAATAGCTGAGTCATTTGATGCGTCCCCACTTTTATCCTAAAAATGTTGTTGTGCCTAGTGTGACTAGATGGCCCACGTAGTGATTTGCTATTTCTTTAGTTTTTCTTCTGCTTTGACATTTTGATGGTATTTCTCCCCATTTTCCACTATGGTCCACCCGGAGCCTTCAATAATGATTTATTTTAAGCAGTCAAAATTTCAATTATGATTGTCCTTGTGATCGTTACCTTTGAAAAAGCCGGCGGATTAAAAAAAAAACGGACTTCTCGCTCGAAAGCAACAATCATCCCAATCTCTTATTTTTTCTCAAAAATAGAAATTGCGCCAGGTTTTCGAAAAATTGGTGAACGTTAACGCGTGCCACCAAGCTATTCATATTTGTCATCACCTGCACCTTCCCCTGCAGTACCCCAAATAGGTGTCAACATTTTGCTTTTGAAAAATCTGTGTTGAAAACAAATGCTGGTTGTACAAACAATAGCATGTAATAAACATATTTTTTTCCAGAATTTATTAGTTTATTGGCACGTTTTGTTATTTATTAACTAGTTTGGAAGTGTTTAAACAAATACCATTTGTTTACACCAGGGCTGTGGAGTCGGAGTCGAAGTTCAGACAAATTTTAGAGCAGTCGGAGTCGGAAAAAATGTACCGATTTCGACTCCGAGTCCAGGTTTATATACTGTGAAAGAAACATGCGAGATGGACGTTGCCTCGGCAGACCAGTAAACAAATAAAACCAAATATTCTCCTACGTCTTTTACAAAGTACCTACCTAAATACATAATATGTCAATTATCAGATTACAAAACAGACTTTCCGAAAGTGACGACGATTAACAAAAGTAATCTGACAGAAATTTGAATAAGAGAGTTTAAATTATATTGAGAAGTAGAGCCGTAGTTCAATGTAGTGTAATTTAGTCAGAAGGTATACCTGTAGCTATAATTATGATTATTTTCAGTTTTGAAAATAATTACAGATGATTTAAGGGCATTTTTGCAGGAGAATTAGAGCTATTCTGTCCCTCACAATAATTTTATAAACGTTAATTTTGTTTTTATTAGAATGAATTTTATTTCCTATTATACACTGTGTCTGTCTTGTGGGTGCTTTTGTTATAATTCTAGATAGAAAGTCGGTTAAATGGACAACGTCGTGCCGATTTGTATGCTCTTTAATGATAAAACAGTTTAATACTTAATGATTTCAGAGATATTTTGAATAAACAAAGAAATTACATTTTCAAAAAACCTTTTTTTATTTTTGGTTCGATCAATAGATCTTTTTGATATCTTATAGGCCATTTTTATTTACATTTAGATTGTCAGTTTAAACATTTTTGCCAACAAATTCGCTGGACACAAATAAAATTGCTTTTCTTCCTATGGGTTCAGCATTTGTTTGTGAGTAATTTGATATGCACAAGCCATATGTTTTTAATACAATCAGACTACTCGAATTGAAATTTAATTTATTAAATTTATTTCTTATTTTTCCTGGTAGTGTTTTTGTTTTCAAAGCAGCCTTAATATTGTACACGGTTGTATTATTATGTGACAAATTTGTGATTATGTACATGTAAGATTTATTACCCAGAACTGTTTGAAAATGTTTTTGTATGCAATTTTTCTGGCGTCGGAGTTGGACCACGAAAAATATCTGGAGTCGGAGTTGGAGTCGAGAACTTTTTTACCGGCATACAATGTTACGTACATATTTTTTGTATAAATTATTATTGTTGGCTTTATGACAGCTTTTTTGTAATGTCTAATTATTATTATTGGATTAGTGTAATATTTATAAACTCTTTATATTAGACTTATTATTATTATAGGTTATAATTACAAATTAGTTAATAAAAAACAAAAACAGGAAGTCTATTAATAAAAATTTATGCAAAAAATAAACATTGTTATTTTTGGATAAACAAATAGTATCATCTTTGAAAGTAACTACTAAATTATGAAAAGCTTGCCAATAATATAACACCTTATGCAAAAAATGTACGTAACACTATATTTTTGTTTAAACCAATGATTTTTGCTTAAACAATCATTTCATAAATGATGAACAAGCATGCCACTAATTCAGTAATAATTATTTCAGCCAAAACATTGAAAATAAATAACATTGTATATTATTGTTTAACCATATGGTAATTGTATATGTATATAGAAAGGTATGTTACTATGTATATTTTTATTGAAACAAATGGTACTTGTTTAAGCAAATTGCAAATAATTAATAGATGACAAAAAATATAATAAATAATGCCAATTTGCTATAAAGGCCTCCATTTTTTTTTCTCTCATCAACTATATATTATAATAAAATTAAACGTTGTGGGTCGTTGATGAAGTTTTAATGAGGGATCTTGCATTCAAATGCAATTCAAAAATAAAAAAAAAATACCTAAAATTTTAATAATATTAATAAGATAATTCATTCTTCTGAACTCGGACAGCAGGTAGAAACCCTTTATTTTTTTTTCAAAGGGATAATGTGGCTGTGTTTCTGATTATTTTTTTCTCTAATTAACACTTAAAATGTGCCGCTTGTAAAAATAAGAATAGTAATAGTAACCTTATAGTTTCTTATAGTCCCCTTCAATTAATTAATCTGATTTTTGCAATTGGCTATTCTTGCATAATATGCGGTTCCCAATTGAACCAGCAAATAGAATTATTGCTTATTATTGTTGGATGTTTTTCAGTTTGGACGTCAAAATTGAAGATGTGGAATTTACCGAAACTTCTGTCTCTGGATCCACTTGTACAGTACCCGGACATTCTGTAGATCTTCTAAAAGCAGAAACACCTGTTGAAGTATTTCCGCGAGAGAAGTATGACTACGCAGCTGAACAATCAACGCAACTCGCAGAACATGTTGAAGTTTGTAAGCCAACGAAACCACTTAAATGCAACTTTTGCGACTATACTACTAAGCTACCTAGATTTTTAAAAGCACATGAGCAAGGACATGTAAGGGGAAATCACATAAACTGTTTAAATGTGCCATATGCGATTATTCTTCTACAAATCATTCGAATCTTAAACAGCATGTGAAAATGCATACTGGGGAGAAACCTTTCAAATGCACCTTATGTGATTATGCTGCTTCAGTAACTTGCAATCTTATACGGCATATGAGAAGGCATACAGGAGAGAAGCCGTTTAAATGCACCTTATGCGATTATGCTAGTTCAATCTGTGGAAATCTTACACATCATATGAGAACGCATACAGGAGAAAAAGCATTTAAATGCACCTTATGTGATTATGCTAGTGCACAGAGAAGTCATCTTGTGCGACATATAAGACGGCATACAGGAGAGAAACCATTTAAATGCACCTTATGTGATTATGCTTGTTCAGTAAGTTCCCAACTTACACAGCATATGCGACACCATACAGGAGAGAAACCATTTAAATGCAATTCCTGTGATTATGCTAGTACACTAAGCGGTAATCTTACACGGCATATGAGAACGCATATCGGAGAGAAACAATTTAAACGCACCTTATCTGAGTAAGTTATTCAAGCCAAAGACGAGACATATAAGACTGGCCACTCCGCACAAATCCTTTGTTCTTTATGGCCTGCTGCTCAGGGACCTTGAACCGTTGTCCCTTTAATTTGGTTTAGCTTTCGGGCGGGAAGTTTGAATGAGTTATTTTCGTACGATTATTTCATAGTGACTGTATTAGGGAAGATCTGATCTTAAAAATATTATAACTTTATCCAATATTTTAATGAAACTGATTAATACCAACGTATAGGTAATACAAGTAACCTCAAGACGGCAAGTATCCTTGGGAAGATTCTGAGGGCGCATGCGTGAGATTGTGTTGGGTTCACCATTTTCCCGTAAGCTTATTTCTGCTTGCGCGTTTCGCTCGAAAACACCTCAGCCCAGCTCAGTCAACGTCTGTACGCGATAACATACAGTACTACGACTACTTGTTCTAATAGATATCAACATGTGTTCTGTAATAAATTGTAGCCGCACGTTTCCCTGTACAAAGGACGTACATTTGCATCGATTTCCGAAGGAATATGAACGGTACGTATAATTTTATGTTTGTTTACGTCTTCTTGGCATTTGCTGTCTTGTCTTAACTACTTAAATTGTTAGTAGAGGTTACATGTTGTGTTCAATGTTGCTGTATAGGGCAGCAAAATGGGCTGAAGTGTGTGGCTTGTCATTGTTACTGAAGAATAAGATGCAGTTTGGATTCTCCATGAACAGTAGCACTTATAGAGTGTGTGGCCGTCATTTTCCAGACTCAGCTTTTTGTGGGATAACGAGGAAAAAGCTCTACCCAGATGCAATCCCAACGATACTGCTGTACACTGAAGACAATCAAATTACTCGTAAGTAATAATTGGTATTGTGGGATAACGAGGAAAAAGCTCTACCCAGATGCAATCCCAACGATACTGCTGTACACTGAAGACAATCAAATTACTCGTAAGTAATAATTGGTATTGGTTGTTTATTTTAACAGTAACTCATATTCTCGTCTGCCATCGTGGACAGCTTGCCGATATAAATTGACAAGAATATGCAAACAATTTTACAGTGGCGTATAGAACAGTAAGGGCCAATCTGAGTTGTACGATAAATAAATATTGTGCACATGCATTTTTATTGGACCCGGTCTATTGAGACGATGTTTGTCGGGCATGACGCATATCGTGTCAATGTACCTGTTCCAATAAAAATACATGTGCACGATATTTATCGTTAGACTCAGATCGTGCCGATATTTATCGGGTGTCCACCGTATGAAATGGCTTTGCACTTGCGTATACAACAGAGGTAATTAGTTCATATTATATTTCACTGCCTATGACTACAATAATCTATAATATTCCTGTACATTTTATAATAACGTGTTTACCTTCCAGAATACCCTTTAGAGTCCACATCTCAAGATGAAAACCTAACACCTGAGGATATAGGTATTCAGCAAACGACTCCGATGTGCAGGGATCATCCTCTGCCGTCCACATCGCAAGATGAATACCTAACACCTGAGGATATAGGTATTCAGCTAACGACTCCGATACTCACGAATCATCCTCTACCGTCCACATCGCAAGATGAAAACCTAACATGTGAGGAGGATATTGCTATTTACCAAACGACTCCGAAACGCAGGGATCATTGTCTATCTGGTAAGTTATATCTACTTTATATGGGGACATATTTTGTCGCTCCAGACAGTTATCGGTATGTAGTTTGCAAGTGTTTGTTTGTTGATCAGATTGATCAGTCACTTTTTTGGCCAGCTCTACTCAGTGGTGCATTATAATTTGAATTTGTAAACTGAAGTTGTACGATTTATTGTAATGAATCACAGAGCATCTGGGGTTGTCTTAACTGTTGGATTGTTGAATAGCTAATAATTTCTGTATACCTTCCTGTAGAGTTGGCATCTGAAGATGAGGACGTACCTGAGGCAGTTCAATCAAAGCAAAGCCAAACGCCAAAGAGCCTATCTGCCCGTAGCCCACGTAAGAATGCATATCGACTAAAAATTGATAGCATGAAGAAGGCAATGAAGCGTTTGAAGAAGCAACTGGAAATAGAACGGAAGAAGAAAGTTTTTCCAATTAGTGAGCTTTCTGATCATGATTGGGAAAGATTGCTCTATGAACGTTTTCCCCCCGCAATGGCAACATTTATTTTTGAGCAGTATAGGTTGACCAATAAAAATAAGCGTGCTAGGTACTCCATCGATTTTAAATATTTTTGTTTAAAAATCTATTTTTTAAGCCCCAAAGCTTATTCTTTTTTGAGGTCTTGTTTTCTTTTCCGTCAAAGAGTACGCTGTCACGACTCACACAGGGAATTGCAATAAATCCGGGATTTAATGATATTGTGTTTAAAACTTTAAAATTAAAAGTTGACGGAATGTCCGATATGGATAAAAATTGCATTATTTGTTTTGATGAAATGTCTATTAAAACTCACTTTTTTTTATAATATTCACGCTGATGAGGTAGTAGGGTTTGAGAATATAGGTAGTAGGAAATCATTTCTTCCTGCCCGAAACGTGCTAACAATTATGGTAAAAGGCCTAGCATGTAATTGGAAGCAACCTTTAGCATATTTTTTTGTTAATACCACTTGCTCTGCTTCCGATTTAAAAGTAATATTGGAGAAAGCTTTAGAACAGTTAAGTGCAATAGGATTGAATGTAAGGGTGATTGTAAGTGACATGGGAAATAGCAACTTTCAATTAGGACGCCTGTTAAATATAACAGCAAGTAGCCCATTTTTTATATTTAATAGTCAAAAGATATTTTTTATGTATGACCCACCTCATATGATTAAAGCAGTACGAAACAATTTATATAAGCACGATTTTAATTTTGAAAATTCTGTAGCTTCATGGAAGTACATCGATAAGATGTACCAAATAGACAAGCGTCTACAAAATCGTCTGGCCCCTCGACTTACTGATGCACATGTTCATCCAATCAATCCAAAATTAAAAATGAAAGTGTCTTATGCAACACAAGTGTTGAGTGCATCAGTTGCAAATTCTATTGGGGTTTTGGTTAGCTTAGGGCACATGGAGGCAGCAGCAACTCACACACAACACGTCTTGGAATTATTTAATAATATTTTTGATATATTTAATAGTAATACGTTTTATACTGCAAACATTAATAAAAAGGTTTTTAAAGGGGAAAGGTGTCATGTAGAGGTTTTGGATAATTGCTTAGATTATGTGGAAAAGGTAAAAGTTTATAACTTTCAAAAGAAGGATAAGAATAAGAAGACGGAGATCAAATCAATTAGAGTTTTTAAGTGTTTAAAAATATCAATTTGTGCCTTAAAGCTTTTGTGGGAAGATTTAAAAACGGCGGGTTTTTCATATTTAGTTTGTAAAAGGTTGAATCAAGATTCATTGGAGAATTTTTTTGGTACAGTGCGAAAACAAAGTGGTTGTTGTATTAATCCAACACCAATACAGTTTACACGAACCTTTAAAAAATTATTTACTTTGCGATTTTTAAATTCAGGGACGGAGAATTGTAGTAATGATTTTGATAATTTACTTGTCGAATTCCAACAATTTAAACTTATGAATAAGCCTGTATTAGAAAATGTAGTAGTAAGTAATGCAGATGATGGAATAAGAATATCTTTAAGTGATTCAGACTGTGCATACCGCTACGAAAAAGTTGAACAGAATGTAATTAGGTACATAGGGGGATATTTAATTAAGAAAACACTTGAGGTACATTCTTGTGAAATATGTTCAACTTTTGCATACAGTCATAAAGATTTAGACGAAACATCAATATATACTCATTTTAAAACATTTGACAATGCTTCCTTATATACACCAGATAATACGTTTTTTTATCACCTCTGTGAATTGGACAAAATTTTTAAAGATAATTTTAGTAATTTATGTATTAAAGAGAAAGTAGTAGTTAACTTTATTGAATTGTTTAAATCAGCAAAATTTCAGCACCCGTGTCCGCTATTTCCCTACAAATATTTTATTAACTTATATACAAGAATGCGACTATATTATACATTTAAATTTATAAATAAGAATTTTAGAACTGTTAGTAGTTCTGGTGAAAAAACTCATCGCAAAATAATAATATGGCGACATGAGTAAGATTTGTGTAATTTTTTTATATTTTGTCCAACTCCCATTCTAAATTCTCTTTATTCATTTATCATGATTGGCACAAGTATTTAGTAAATCTCCGACTTTTTTTTAGGTAATCGTTGCTAATTAAATTTTTATCACCTACACCTGATATAATAATACTGTTATTTTTGCTCGTTTTGTGTTTGCCATTGTGGGGTTTTCTCAAAAGCTACGACTGAATCTGTAATGCATTTTATAGGATTTTCGAAATTTAAACGTTTTGGCCAACTCCCCTAACTAGCAGTTGAAAGACTGAGTTTTTAGGGGAATATTCTAAATTCTCTTTATTCATTTATCATGATTCAGTAAATTTCCGGACTTTTCTTTTTTAGGTAACCATTGCTAATTACATTTTATTTCAGCTGCACATGGTATAATAGGGCTGTCACATGATGGCGAACTCACCAAACGAGTAACGAGCAGAAACAGGTACCTCATGGATATTGTGATCACCAAGATATATTAGATTATGATCATAAAGAGCACATTTGTCCTAAGGTGGCTTGGAAACCCTGTCATTACAAGTTTCAGATTTCATATTTGTTAACTGGGCTAACAGCTTAACGTTTACTGTTTACATATCAGACACATTTAATAGAGTACATCCAAGGATATCCAACATACTAAAGAACAAGGGACTCAGTTGGATTGAATTTAGAATGGGTGCAAGGTGGAAAGAATGGAGAAAGACTATCGCCCCGACACCATAGGTAGAAGATGCTCGGGATAAATGTACAATAAACTTCTTTTATGTATTATATTAATTTTGTTGAATAAAATTTTTGTTTATATAATCCTCTATGATGTTATTTATTATCTGTGTCATACTCATGCATACACAATATCACATGAATATTGTATTGTAATAAATTTAAAAATAGAAATTGTTTTGCAGTGATTGACATCATCAGGCTCATATAAAGGTAAATATAATGAAAATAATAAAAAAGATCATGATAACCAGAAAATAAATTTGTGGGTTAGCACAAAATGTATAATGCATGACATATTTAAGTAAAAAATATTTTTTGAAAACTACTTTATTTATATAAATTGACTAAATAATTTTTTTAAATTTTCGAATTTTTTTTTATTGACTCATATTGTTACCGGATATCTGTCCACATATCGATTACAAGGTTTGAACGTAACAAAACAATAATGTGAAGATAATCATACAAATAATAATGAATATGTTCAGTCGTGAACACGACAACACCAAAATAGAGCTATTTAAAAGTGACAAAAACATGACAAACGTGTAGACACATTGTATAACACTTTAATTCAAGAATTAATGCGAATACCGCGGTTTCATTTGTTATACACACAAGAGGTAATTAATAAACAATAGAAATGCGATAATATTAATGAATTCCACACTAAATCAACAAAAACACTTTATTCTCAATCAATTCAATTTTAATGTTTTTAAACGCTGTCGTTTTATGTGGCGCCATCTAGTAACCTTTAGCGAACCAAGGATGAACTCTATCACGTGACCACCACGCATCCCTTCCACATTTCTGAAAAGTTGGGACGCCGACATCAAAGGAGCCGACACCTTACGACCCTACTTGTATATACCTATACGTTGTTAATACAAATTACAACAATAAAACACAAATTGAACTAAAATAACCTTTATTAACAAAAATATAAATTTGTATATAACTAATACAAAAAAATAAATATATAATATTATAATAGTTAGGTTAGAATAAAAAGCCTCTTCTTCTTTGCTATTAGTTTTATTTATATACTTGGGGGCATGTTTCGACCTATCTGGTCTTCTTCTGCCCAAATTGTTAATTATTGAGTCAATTATGATGGATGGCCGATTCAATAATTGACAATGTGGGCAGAAGATTACCTGATAGGTCGAAACATAGGTCCCGAAGTATATAAATAAAACTAATAGCAAAGAAGAAGCTTTTTATTCTAACCTATCTAATACAGTAACTTTGCAGTAGATCAAACAATTAATAATATTATAAATTTAATAAAATATTTAATTTTCTATTTTTCTTTGTAGCATCTTTAAAATCCTTATTACTATATTTTAAAACGTAAAATATTCGAAGCTTAATAAACAATCTTAATAGATAACTCTTAATGGAAAATCTGTGCAGGGGTGCGTATACTCTACAGATTCACATAGCAAGTATAATGTGTTTCCTAGTTTTGGTTAACAAATTAGTTTTAACAAATTATGGAACACTATTTTTTCCAAACAAAATATGAAATTATAAAATGATTCATGTGGTGTCATTAATGACCCAAATAAATTGTCATCAGTACTTTCGTAAGCTTTATGGTATATAAACAAGTTTGAGCAATCTAAAGTTGTTGTTGCATGTGCAAAATTATTGCATATTGTGCATGAATGCAATTTTAAACATTTTTTAAGTAAATAGCCGCAAACATATTTAAATGCATTTTGCTCTGGCATTGTCTGCTGATAATAATCACAATCGTCAACTGTAAATGATTGTACCGGTGTAGCTTCATATTCAGAGATGGTTACTGACTTTGAAGGGAAGAAGTGGAAGAAGTGTGTCCAAATCTTCTGAGCAATTCATATTTTCAGTGTGAAAAAAGTTCATAAAAAATAATTTTTTAAAAGCTCGAGAAAATTGGACGGGTGTGGGATTAACAGAATTGCCACGTTGTTGGCGTACACTCCCAAAAAAATTTTCCAGGCAATCCTGATTGATTCTTCTAGTGTATAAATATTGAAACCCATTACATTTTAAATGTTCAAACACATAAATTAATGAATTAATAGTGATTTTCCAATAATTCACAAATTTGATATATTTTTGGACACTTTTCCCATTTTTATTGAAGATTTTTAAGTTATTTAGAAATTGCAGTTTTTCCAATAAAAAATTTATTTGAAAATCTTCACCTTTAAAGGGCTTTTGGAAAATCTTTGCTGAATTATATCTTGATGAATTTAATATATCAAATAATTTGTCAAATTTATCAATAAATATTTGCGTAGCAACAGCTTCTTTCGGGAAAGCATTTAGTTGTATATAAGTCTCTAAACCTGCAGCTACTGTTGCGCTCAGCACTTGCGTAGCATATTTCACCCTCATTTTCTCAAAGTTAGTAGGGTGAATGTGAGATTTAGTCAACTTTGGACCAAGTCTATTATTTTGGCTGCTATCTCTTTTATAGAATTCTTCTACAAAACTCTATGATGTGAAAGCTCCACCATCCCAACGAAACTCGTTCCGCATAAGATTGTTTCTCGTTGCTTTAATTAGATGCGGAGGGTCAAAATAATATGCAACTGATTGTTCGCCAACTTTGAAATATGGTTTGTCCGTAGTCACCCCCAGTCTGTGTGACAATTCAATAAAATTTGACCCCATATCTGTAACAAGGGCTACGACATTTAATCCGATGTTGGTCAATTCAGTAATGAATTGGAATATAATGCTCTCCAATTTACTTGCTTCTATAGCATTTGCGGAGAAAAAATATCCAAGTGGCTGCTTCCAGTTACATTTTAATCCTCGAGCCATTATAACAGCAGCAGTATTTGCTGGTACTGCTAATTTACGACTACCATCGTCTTCTAAACCAATCACTTCATCCCGTCCATAATTGTAGAATAAATGCCTCTTCAATGACATTTCGTCAATGCAAATTATACATTCTTTATCCTTCATGTGATTTACTTTCACCGTCAGTATGTTAAATAAGTTTTTATTAAACCCTGCTGTGATCTGAGTACCCTGCACAAATCGTCTAAGTACTCTGGGCGACGGTAACAAAAATATTTTTTCTAGTTGCGTATAACACTTCGGGCCCACAAAGTACAACGAAAGTGCAAACTTCTTAAATTCGTCAGTATATCTTCGGCCTCGTTTAATTCGTTGCATCTGTTGCACTTGTATTTGAACAAAATTTGCTATTTCAGCTGTTAAAAACTTGGCACACAGGTTTTGAAAATCTTTTGACGAAATATTATCTAATTGTCTTCCTTTCAGTTTTGAAATACAGACGATTCCGCTTAATTGGGCCACCGCTTAATTGGAGCAGCCGCTTATTTGGGCCAAATCTCAAAGAACAGAAACCAAACCATGGAACCAGCAGTTGATTTACATGTTTAATTGGGCCAACATTTCGCTTAATTGGGACAGTAAATTTAAGATCGCAGTACATATTAGGTTACTAATTAAACTAGTATCACGCGCTGTCAACTTTATTCCCAATACATTCATTCACGTATGACCCAGTGCAGAGTAAATGCTACGGGATATTCTTAAAATTGCACGTGTACAGACATTTCATTAGAAAATTGATAAATTTGCACATTAAGCCTGTACGAGGGGTGTAGTCCTGTGCTGTTTCAATCGTTACGTATTCAGTTACCACAACACCTCACGCGTATAAAGTTCGTTATACTTAACTTTTTGTCAATTTTATTTACAAAAATTTGACCCTTGCCAAGATGCCAAAAAGTGATATGACACTTTCCATTAAAATTGATTTGCTGGATAAAATAAAAAGCCAGCCACATAATAGAAGTCATCGTAAGCTCCAAGAGTTTATAAAATAAAATTACTGAAAGAAAAAAGTGCATTGTTTCATTTTATGTGAAATTCGCTTAATTGGGCCAGCCGCTTAATCGGGCCAAAATGCCTAAGTCCCGATGTGTCCCAATTAAGCGGAATCGACTGTATGTCTTTTCAGACGTTTGATTATATTTTTTGATTGTTGAAGCTTAGCTCTCATCTTTCTCTTCCGTGGTGACCTTCGTGATAAATACAGTGGAATCTGTGTTGAAACAGGTGATTGCAGTGGAGGCTGCTGATGTTGGCCGGGTGGTACTACACATTTAAAATATAATTATAGACAATAAGCAGCATGACCAAAATATTGATATTATACCTATGGTAATATTCTGCAAAATTTTTATTCGTTTTGGTTTTGGTTCCACTAACGAACTGATGGAAGCATCGCAACTTTTATCCATCACTTCGTTACCAGATTCATCCCCCACTTCTTTACCGCTCTCATCCCTGCTTCTTTTCAATAAATTCCTGGAAGTAGATGCTTCATCATCAAGTAGCGGGGCATCTGCAAATAAATGTATATACGTGAAAATACAAAGTAGATGTAAAAGAGCATGATTCGGAATTGTAGTTACACTAATTTAGTTTGTTAGTGAAACAGCCCTCAAAGCCCTTGAAAGCATTTATTTTATGTTATTTATGATTAATCTTACTTAGTTGTGATAATGGCTCTGGTCGTAAGTTTTCTGTATAGTCCTTTGGAACAGCTAATGATAACAGCCGTTTTTTGTCTGTATTCATGAACATGTCTGACGTAAAATGGACACTGCAGACACGATAGTGGCGATGCAAATTTTCCCCAACTTGCGATAAGTCATCTCTTCTGCAAGCTTTCAGCCATATTTTAGCCCTAAAAACAAACAGTATGGTCAATGGTAGTACCAACATACCTTTTCAATTACAAATACAGTATTACTTACATCGTACTATCTTTAGGAAATCTAAAGTAATGGAGTATTTCCTTCTTATCCTTCGTTGAATAAAAACTATTTTTACAGTGTTTATAAGCGCAGGTAGCACCACCACTTCTTTTTCCAGTCATCGTATTCTGAAAATTATAATTACAGTAATAATAATCATTGAAATAAGTGAGGTACTCACCGGTTAACACTGTTCGAGTGCCAGACCTGGCCAGACCGACTAACTACGTCAAAACAAGACGTGTTGTTTGAGGTTAGAGTTGGCCGGAGTTGGCGGTTGGGTGAACAGCTGATTTTAAAATCCACGCGCGATTTTGTCGATTTCTCCCGAGTACTCACGAATGGGCTTTAATTTGGTTTAGCCCTCTATCTCCCTCTCGAAACATACTTCCTTTTTCGAGTGGCCGGTCTTATATGTCTAGTCTTTGTTCAAGCTGTGGTCATCTTTCCCGTCTTATGAGAAAGCCTATGTGCCTTATATGTCCCTTTTGCTTGTTGAAACCATATGTCATTGTATGTCATCTCATCTCACACATATGAAAAGAGAGAAATCATAGAAATGTAGTTTATGTATTCTACTGTACTTTTTGGTGTAATAAAAGCCTCTTATTTTTGCATATTTCTAGTTTTATTTAGAAGACCCCACAGTTATCTGCTCAACACGTTTGGGTCCCATAGTTATCTGTTGGGGTGTGTTAGTTACATCACCTATAGTAGTACATATTTTTCACCAAGATCGGAACCTGCCGCAGATATTAAAAAAAAAATGTCATCAAACATTGATTTTATTGAACTTACCATTCACATACAAGTCACGAATCGCATTTGTTTTTTTTTTTAAATTGGACCTGTTTTAATTAAATGGAAACATCTGTTAGTCTGAAAAATGTCTGGAACATACTAGGTAGCTCTTCCTGATCTTCACAATGTTTTTCAACAAATCTTGTATGCCTACCACTTCAATCCACTTTTCAAGAAACTGAAAATTTTAAAAATACTTCAAATATTTGTATATTACTAAGTTATTATTGTTATTTATCTGCTATAAATTGATTATTTGTGTATTAGTTGTACTATTTAACTTGAGGTACAATTTAAGGTTAATATTTAAGAAACAATTTGAAATTACCTGTCGATCAGTAGGAAAGCTATGCGTTTAGCTAGTAGTTGGACAAGTCCGCACACAACAATACACAACCATCGTCTTTACAATAATTAGAAACCCACTCGTACAATGAAGAAAATCGCGGTGCATTTCTCCAGCCCCACCATGGCGGATTTTGAAATATCGCAATATACCAAAGTTTTGTGTTAGTTTTGTGTCGAATTGTTCCGTATAGAAAAAGTTTTGTTCCGCTTCCGTTCGCGAGATATAGCCATTTTTTTGAGTAGGGGCTGGGGAAATGCCAGCCCCACCACATTGGAATTTAGAATTTTTTTCGATGCCAAAGTTTTGTGTTAGCTTTGTATCGTTTTGTTCCGTTGAGAAAAAGTTTTGTTCCGATCACTTTTCGAAGATATAAGCAATTTTCCGAGGAGGGGCCAGAACAGATTTTTTGGAATTTTGAAAATTTATCGATGCCGGTCCATTGAATTAGTTTTGTGCCGAATTGTTCCGTAGAAAAAAAGTTTTGTTCCTCTTTATTTTTTTAGATACAAGCAATTTTCCGATGAGCGACTTCTACTTAAGTTAGCGACATTGCCTATATCCAAATTTATGTTTTTATGTATGTGTCTGTATCAATAAAATATGTATATATGTATAAATGAGAAAAAACGTGACAAATCATAGTCATAAAAAAGTTATTGCGGTAATATATACGTCTGGTTGCGTTCAAACCTGCACCGGCGCGGCGGGCGCCTCGCTAGCGAGACAGGCGACACGGTTCGCTCGACCCCGGCCGCATTTAGGCAGAATCTACCATTGATTAGCAATAGGCCATAAATTAAGGTCTCTCATTGGTTGTTGCTAATCGCTGGTACGTTTTGTACGAACGTTGCTAATCGCGGGTAGATTATGCCGCCGCGGTAATTTGCGTATGTACTGTTGCCAATAGGAGGTAGGATTTGCCTTGCCATTGCTAATCAGCGGTATATTTTGCCTATAATGTTTTTTGTACATGGTTAATTGTGAGCTGTTCATTATTGGTGTTATGATTACCACACTATGGATCCTCGTTAATGTGCAGGGAGACACCTAAAGTTTCATACTCGGGGACCTTTTCTTTCAATTTTAAAACAAAAAATATGTAAAATAAGTAGACTTAGTTATACATCTAAATACCGCATAATACACATAGATTCAAACGTTTTGCATCGCTTGCATTATTCCCCTATAAGCGCAACGCAAACATGGTCTGTATAAAACATTAAAACCGAATATCTTTTTTATTAGATGAGCTAGGAAAGGGATATACAAAATATACTATCCGACAAAGTCTAGTTTACAATAATTTTTTCTTCCATTCTTTCTAAATATTGTTTTTATACCCAGCACAACTCTACAGAGCGATACAAATTTTGGGATAATGTTTCAAACGTTTTGGACATACGTAATAAAAATATATTCGGTTTTAATACACATCATGTTGTACTGTAGCTTATGGGAGAAATACAGGTGATGAAAACTTCTGAAACTATACATAAGAAATGGGTACCTCTAATGACCCAAGACCAGTGCGCGAGACTAAATTAATTTTTCTCTATTCAGTGTACCAATATTTTACTGTTCTGTATTTTGGATTGACAGAAGCACTTGCGATATCACCTTCGTCCATTTCCAGCTCTAATTTATTACTGTGAAAATTACAAGCTTCCGTAACACCTATGCCATCATTAAAGTATTTTTTGAAAACATTTCTAAGCTCGTTAGTAGGAGGTAAATAACCAAGTGCCTCTGCATTGCTCAGTGCATGAGTAAGAATGTTGTTAATAGTTATTATAGCTGGTAAGTCCTAAAATTGTCGTATTTACGTATAGTTTTATAAATACCTATACACTTATTCCCGAGTAGGTATATTATTTACCTTTAATTGTTAATTACTATAACCATTTTGTCTGTACTTTTACAAGAATAGAAATTGACACCTCACAGTTTAGGTTTTTTGATGATCTTTGAGTGGATCTTGATTTATTAAAAGACGTATGGTAGCAGACGTACTGCCTTCTGAAATTTAAAATGTCTACATTATAGGAATACCAAATACTGAGTTCATCAGAATCTGCGCCAACCAAACCAATGTTCGTCAGTTCATTGTCAAATATTGTAGAAATTAGTTTAGTAAAACTAAAAATTGATTAATATTTTCAGAATTTTAGGATATATGAAAATTGAACGTCTAATTTTAAACACGAATAAAAATAAAAATCTTCAACCAATCTACAAAAAAAATCTCATGAAAGGTGCATCCTTATATTATAATTTTATGCTTGGCAAAAGGAAATTTATTAAACAACATTCAGGGTGAAATATAAATTATTTATTCGCACGAATTTAATTGCAAATTTTCCGTCACGAATCCACTGCGAGTCGTTGGATTGGGGAACGATGTGTCGACACATAAAATAATATACCTACTTACCTGCATACTATCTTCTTTGATGCTGTCTTGGAGCTGCGCAACACCCACGAAGTATTAGTTTCGGCAGAAAATTCTGCTATCCACTCAATACATTTTTCACTAGAAGTAATATCAGCTCATAACACTGTTGTCCTACAGATTGATTTATCACTTCATATCAAATTTTTTTGTGAAATTTCAAATCAGTATTCATTGTGTCACGTATAATAATAATTAAAGGGCACTGACCACGCCGCCCGAAAAATAATATAGAAATGCGCTTATGCACAACTCACAAAACAAGATGATGCAATACGTATGTAGACAAAACATATCGCTCATTAGCAATGGCAAGGCAAATCATACCCCCTATTGGCAACAGTACATGATCTATTACCGCGGCGACAAAATCTACCCGCGATTAGCAACGTTTGTACAAAACGTACCCGCGATTAGCAACAACCAATGAGCAACCTTAATTTATAGTCTATTGCTAATCAATGGTAGATTCTGCCTAAATGCACCCCGACCGGCCGAGCGCTAGATGGAGAGATGCACCCTTTGCATGTTTTGAAAAACAAGATAGTTAGATAATTTTATATTCTATTACATAGGTACAACTGATTATTATGTTTGTTCCACACATATGTATAAACTGAATGTGTCCGGATTATGGTTGACTTACAGGAATGGAAGTGTCACTTTCAAAACTTTTTGTTATTTCGGAAATACGGATTTCTATAAGCAATTTTCCTGATAGTGCTGGGAAACCCCGGTTTATTGCGTGGAAAATCCGTTCCTTCTCGATCCCAACTTATTGTGTTAGCTTATTGAAATGTACAGTACAGATTGTACAGCAACATATTAATTGTTCTGAATTATTTCCGCAGATACAAGTAATTTATTCAATACGTCTGGGAACCCCACGTTATTAGTTGGAAATTGAAGTATTTTCTTATGCCAACGTTTAATATTAGCCTAGTATCAAAATTATTCGTAGTGAAAAGGTTTTACTCCGACTTATTTTCGGAAATACGGATTTCTATAAGCAATTTTCCTGATAGTGCTGGGAAACCCCGGTTTATTGCTTGGAAAATCCGTTCCTTCTCGATCCCAACTTATTGTGTTAGCTTTAATATTGAATTGTTCTGTACAGATAAAGTTTTGTTCCGGTTCCGTTCGTGAGATTTAGGCGCTTTTTTGTTAAGGAAGGCTGGAGACAGGGCACTGCCTCGGTGGAAATTTGAAATTGTCTCGATTCCAAAGTTTTGTGTTAGCTTTGTATCGTTTTGTTCCGTTGAGAAAAAGTTTTGTTCCGACCTATTTCCCGAGATATAAGCTATTTTCGGAGGAGGGGCTGGAAAACCTTTTTGGAAATTCGAATTTTTTTCGATGCCAAAGTTTTGTGTTAGCTTTGTATCGTTTTGTTCCGTTGAGAAAAAGTTTTGTTCCGAGCTATTTTCCGAGATATAACCTATTCTCGGAGGAGGGGCTGGAAAACCTTTTTGAAAATTCGAAATTTTTCCGTTGCCAAAGTTTTGTGTTAGCTTTGTATCGTTTTGTTCCGGTGAGAAAAAGTTTTGTTCCGAGCTATTTTCCGAGATATAAGCTATTCTCGGAGGAGGGGCTGGAAAACCTTTTTGGAAAATCGATTTTTTTTCGATGCCAAAGTTTTGTGTTAGCTTTGTATCGTTTTGTTCCGTTGAGAGAAAGTTTTGTTCCGACCTATTTCCCGAGATATGAGTTATTTGAGGGACCAGAGGAGCTTTTAAGCTATTTTAGAGAGTAATTTTATGTTGTGTATATGTATATTTTAAAATAATAATACATAATCCCTGAAAGAAGTATATTTTCTATTTAGAGAAGTCTATTTCTAATTTAGCATAAGTTGTGCAACATGTATTATTATTTAATAATACATGTTGCACTAATTTATGTCTCATATATCTAGCCTGATGTGTACGTAATAGTAATTAGTTTTACCTTTGTCGTATTTTAGCGGGGTTTGATACACATTTTATTGAAAGTTCTAAAAAGTCTAGCCTAAAAATATATCTAGCGTATACAGTAGCCAAACTTTCGCGTGTGTAACTAAAGTCGACATTGCAAACTGTGAGTTTTAAATTCGGTATTTTCATTAATTAATTATCAATTATCAACTCTTAGCCCTCCTCAGAAAGTAGCTTATATCTCGGAAAATAGGTCGGAACAAAACTTTTTCTCAACGGAACAAAACGATACAAAGCTAACACAAAACTTTGGCACCGAGAAAATTTCGAATTTCCAAAAAGGTTTTCTAGCCCCTCCTCAGAAAATAGCTTATATCTCGGAAAATAGGTCGGAACAAAACTTTTTTTCAACGGAACAAAACGATACAAAGCTAACACAAAACTTTGACATTGAAAAAATTTAGATTTTCCAAAAAGGTTTTCTAGCCCCTCCTCAGAAAATAGCTTATATCTCGGGAAATAAACCGGGGTTTCCCAGCACTATCAGGAAAATTGCTTATAGAAATCCGTATTTCCGAAAATAAGTCGGAGCAAAACTTTTTCACTACGAATAATTTTGATACTAGGCTAATATTAAACGTTGGCATAAGAAAATACTTCAATTTCCAACTAATAACGTGGGGTTCCCAGACGTATTGAATAAATTACTTGTATCTGCGGAAATAATTCAGAACAATTAATATGTTGCTGTACAATCTGTACTGTACATTTCAATAAACCGCCAAAACTATACAAAAAGTTTTGAAAGTGACACATCCATTCCTGTAAGTCAACCGTAATCCGGACACATTCAGTTTATACATATGTGTGGAACAAACATAATAATCAGTTGTACCTATATAATAGAATATAAAATTATCTAACTATCTTGTTTTTCAAAACATGCAAAGGGTGCATCTCTCCGTCTAGCGCTCGGCCGGTTCAAAATTCCAATGTGGTGGGGCTGGCATTTCCCCAGCCCCTCCTCAAAAAAATTGCTATATCTCGCGAACGACAAAGGAACAAAACTTTTTCTTTACGGAACAATTCGACACAAAACTAACACAAAATATACCTTCTAGTAGTTCATATGTTTGTACTCCATATGCATCTTTTGAACGGATTTTCTTTTAAAGCCCAGCGGGATAATTTTGCACGAAGGACTGCGTTGGTTCTACAAATTAGAGCATGAATTTGTTATCCACCAACGCTACAGCAAATTTTCTTGTGACTATTGTCAAATGGTTTCAAATCTACGAATAAAATCATTTTAATTAAATGTATAATGTTACTTAGTTTTCCAATACGTTCGAAAACCAGCGTTTGTAGGCGGTCACAAATCACAATTTCTATGGTTCACAACAGATAACAAAATTTAATTTTTGGTGGTTGTTGTTCTGACTCCTGAAAATTAAGTATGGAATGTGAGTTTTAAGCACATTATCTATAATTACATCAACCTATGAACAAACACAAACCAAGAACAAACAAAACAGTTAATTTGTACATGTTTAGACATTCGCACGAAAGGGACAATATTTTACTTTTTCGTGGTGGCATGACCGTAATTCTCGAGGAATGCGCAGAGTTTTGCGCACACCATTCTGTCATGGTCCTTACTGCATGATTGCGGGCATTCAGCCGTTCCAGCCAAAGCTGCTTGCGCTGCCGGCGCCGAGACTAAGCGGCCGCGGCGGCTGAACGGCCAGATACAAATACATGTATTTACGCTTAGAGCTGAGTTTCCAGCGCTTTCACTCAGCACAAAGCGTAAATACATATATTTGTATCTAACCATTCAGCCGCCGCGGGCGCTTAGTCTCGGCGCCGGCAGCGCAAGCAGTTTAGGCTGGAACCGGCTGAATGCCCCCGTGTACCTAACAGTCTCATGAGCAACATCTGTCAGCAACGCGATACAGAATTGACGAACAGAGCATTGTGCATTTGTACTTAACCTCAATATATCTAAATGCAAAAGTGCATTGACCACGTCTAGAGTTGGTGGATAACAAATACTTGGTAATTTAGCGATCCATGAAAGTGTTCGGTCAAATCTGTCAGAAATCCCACCATTTTATACAAGTATGATATAAGTCTGGCGGTGCAAGGTAAGCGAATGCCTATATAGCTAATACACTTGTTAGAATTAGAAGTTAGAATAATCCTGCCTACTTTGTAAGGCGTAACATTTGGATAGTTCTTAGTTCAAAAATGTTCTGTTTCGTTTCTTTTACAGACTTGAGTATATTGCAAAATAAATATGACTACATTACAACAAGATATATTAATGGAACATGAAGGAAGCGATGTAGTTGCAGACTTACTGCCAGTAAAGAAATATCGTTGCAGTTTATGCTGTTTCAAGATAAGCAAGGAGGAACTTGCGATAGATCACTTCTGCAAGAACGTCGAAAATCCTGCTGATAGTTTGGGCAGAGGTTCAAGTAAGCTGTTTTTTTATTAGTTCGACTTTTGAATTGTAATTTTTGCATTTTGCTTTCTTGCTTAGCCGCTTTTCAAAATGAACCTTGTGAAGAGGAGCTTCAGGGCACCGAATTACTCGATAAATTTGAGACAACCAAACCTATGTAAGTATTATACAGGGTCACCAGATGAACAGGCCGATATAAAGTACCAAAAATTCAGCAAGTTTTTATTTTTGCCTCACGTAAATCGTATGATACCTATAGAATAATAATCAGTTAAATAGATATTATTAGCGCAGTTAACGTTAAACAAATTGTGCTGTTCATTGAGGGAAAAATTCAAACCCAGCAGAGCTTTCGCACACACCTTTCTTTGGATAGTACAAATAACGAGCAAACGCCCAAATTGATGACCAAATTGAGTTTTCAACTATGGTTACTAGGTTACTATACAAACGGTAGTTTTCGACTATAGTTCTATACAAAATGTCATCAATCGAGTATTGGCGTTTTCTAGTTAAAAATCTATGACGCGTGGGCGAAAGACTACAGATATATGACAAACCGTCAACATATTTATATGATTGGTCTTCCCTTTGTGTCTCAAGTATTGAAAACATGATTTAACATCGTATTTTAGAATCAGAAAAACAATAACATTTAGTTTAAATTTGACAGTTTCCGAGGTACTTGCCGCAGAAGGTTAAGATGGTATTTTTTGCAAGAAAGGCTCATAAAGTATTGTAACTTTGTTTTCAAATCTACGCTAGCAATAGATTTTGGTACTAGAAAATTTTCATAACAAAGTAAGGATTGTTTTGAGTATGGTCCTTAAAATTTTAATTAGGTGTTTGTCAGTTTATTTTAAAACTCTAGCAGCTAAATGTTTTGACGATCTCTCATTTTCAGACCATACTGTGGAGACAAATACATACATCATGTTAAAATTATGAAATATAAACACAAATTGTAGACATTTTTCATTACGTAAGGTGACTTTGCAAACATGACATGTTGATTTTTAATTATCAAAATACTGTAGAAATCCAATTATCTAACCCTTGATATACAGATATTTGATCATCCAGATTAGAGAAATTGTTGTAGAACTGTTCATAAATAAAAATTACTTAGTTTAATAGATTTAACGTTAGAATATCAAAGAATATTAACAACGAAAAGCAAGGGTGCATGAATTGTGACATATTTGTACAGTGCTTTGACAAAAGTTCCATTCCAAGTCAAAATATTCCAGATATGTTTTGAGATAAAAGGAATGGTTTACTGCTCCTACATAATTCGATAATTCTTCATATCACCCGTCTTCTGAAACTTGAGAGCGAGATAAAGGGCAAGAGATAATGGGCAGTTTTCAGTGGTCTTTCTACCCCCAGATGTACCAAGTCTCATAAGCCAATGAACCAGGGCATTATCTCATATATAGGGGTAAAAAACACCACTACAGGAAAATACTCTGAAAATTGTTTCTCTACGATGACGAAGATCAAGTTATGGATTTTTATAGGCGTATATAGACCTGAAAGAATGTGCTTACATGGCTGCTGATGCTTGGAATGAACTAAAAAAATAACATTGGAGAGAGAATGAAGAAAAACTATCAGTGACATAGAAAATGAAAGTGATGAAGAACAAATTACAATAATAAACTAGCAAGTACAGGGTGTCACGGAACATCATGTGCATGGGCATCTCGGAAACTGTATGAGGTACGATGTCGGCTAAATGGGACTAAAATTGCGTAAATGTGGTCACTTTTCAGAACAGGTTTTACTTTTCGTAGAAACTGTCTGTTTCTTTTTACTTGAATAACTTTGCTATTACGATAAATATAAATCCAAATTCGTACATGCATACTCTCAAGCCAATTTTGTTATCACAAATGGTTTTATCCATCAGCTTTAGCTAGGCGATATTCAACTTTTTTAGGTTATAAATATGGTGACATACAGGCGGGATGTAAATTTTAAATAAAACAAAAACTACAATAATAACCTGGATTTGAACCAGGGACCTTTGCGTCTCTAGCACAATGCTCTCCCATCTGAGCTATTGGTGCCTATGACATGACAGATGGGAGAGCATTGTGCTAGAGACGGAAAGGTCCCTGGTTCAAATCCAGGTTGTGGCGGTAATTTTTGGTTTATTTAAAATTTACATCCCGCCTGTGTGACACCATTAGTAACCTATAATATTACTTTGACAAAGCAGGTCATTAAACATTTTCATTTGTTATTTTCATCTTTTTGACACCCGGTATATACAAAGTCAAAGGTAACTATAATTTAATATTTAATGCTTCCTAATATTTGGAAATATGTAGTTTCTTTCAAATAATAACATTTTAGCATAGCTTTGGAAATAAAGGTAATTTACTTTTATGTCATCTTCATCTTTTTGGTAACGTATATGCCTCGTACAAGCTGATTATAATTTCGTATTTAATAATAAAATTTAATAAAAATCATACTTACTCATAATGGAAATGTTTCCCATACGTGTTTAACTAACCGGACATGGTAGATACATTTTTGTGCTTAGAATAACAACGTATAGATATATACAAGTAGGAGCGTAAGGTGTCGGCTCCTTTGATGTCGGCGTCCCAACTTTTCAGAAATGTGGAAGGGATGCGTGGTGGTCACGTGATAGAGTCCAGCCTTGGTTCGTTAAAGGTTACTAGATGGCGCCACATAAAACGACAGCGTTTAAAAACATTAAAATTGAATTGATTGAGAATAAAGTGATTTTTCATTCAATTATGATATAAATTCCTCTAATATTGTGAATGACGATGTAATACGGGTTTAAATATTCTCTCTCGATAATTCAGTGTCGCCCTTCTGGATTTGGTTCGTGAAAATGATACTGGATGGCGCCACTACCAGAACGCCAGCACAATTCAGATATGAAATAAATACCTTAAAAATTGTGATATTCGATGTAATGCCGTTTTAACGATTCCCTCTCGATAATTGAGTGCGAAATTCACTAATATTGTGTTTGAGCACAAAACATGCAAGCAGAAAAAGCTAGCGCCATCTTACGGGAAAATGGTGAACACAGGCCCAGGCCACGCATGCGCCCTCAGAATCTTCCCAAGATACTTGCCGTCTTGTGGTTAATTGTATATATAACTACATTGAGAATAACTGCATCTACAACCTATTTCTGTTTGGCACACGCAAAGTGAAAAATTGTACAGTCTAGCAACATTTATCATTATTTCCCCTTTTTACTCACTTGTGACTTGTTTTTGCCCTGAAAGCAGATTAAGAACGAAACAGTACATATTTTCCATGATTGTTGGTTAATGAATGTAATGACGGAAAAGCGTAGGATTAATTTCTCTGTCTTGTCTTGACACCACTTCGCCCTAGTGGATATGCTGCGTTTAATTGTATTTTTTCCAGTGACGTTCCTATGTAGAATGCAGTTCCCCATCAACTTAGGAAATTGAATTACTGCTTATTGCTGTTTTACTTTTTACAGATTGCACATAAAACTTGAAGAAATTGAATTAACTGAAACAACCGTGACCGGACAACCTATAGATCCTCTGAACATAGAAACACCAGAGGAGGTAGTTCCATCCAGCAAGTATGACTACGCACCTGCACAATCAACGCAACTTGAAGAACACGTGCTAGTTTGGAAGGCAGAGAGGCCATTTAGATGCAACATTTGTGACTATACTACTACGCAACCCAGATCGTTAAACGCACATAAGCGTGCTCACCCAAGGAAGGAATTGCCAACAGTGCACGTGACAAGCTATTCAAAAGAGAAACCATTCAAGTGCACCTTGTGCAATTATTCTTTTAAAGTACGTTATTCTCTTACAGAGCATATGAGAACACATACCGGAGAAAAGCCATTTAAGTGCACCTTATGTGATTATGCTGCTGCAAGAAGTGCTAATCTTAGTATGCATATGAGAACGCATACACGAGAGAAACCATTTAGCTGCAACTTATGTGACTATTCTGTTACAAGCAAATGTAGTCTTACACTACATATGAGAAAGCATACAAAGGAGAAACCATTTAAGTGCACCTTATGTGACTATTCGGGCGCACAAAGTTCTACACTTAAAGTGCATATGAGAACGCATACAGGAGATAAACCATTTAAGTGCACTTTATGTGATTACGCTTTTGGAAAAAATTCTGCTCTGGTACGGCATTTAAGAACGCATACAGGACACAAACCCTTTAAATGCACCTTATGTGACTACTCTAGTGCACAAAGTACTACACTTACAGTGCATATGAGAAAGCATACAGGGGAAAAGCCATTTAAATGCACCTTATGTGAATATGCTGCTGTAGAAAGTAGTCATCTTACTCGACATATGAGAACACATACAGGAGTAAAAACTGTTTAAATGCACCAGATCTGGTTTTTCTGGTGCAAATAACGGAAATGACACTGTCTGTTTGAGTGCTGATCAGGACAGAGTCTAAGCTTTCTGCTTTTATAATTGCATTGTAAGCAGCTTAAAATTCTTCAGAATTTGGTAAAATATAAATCATTTGGCGCATTTTTATATTGCTTATTTTTCAAATATACATGCCTTTTTCTTCATATACCTGTGTTCTAAAAAATAGCAGGATAAATACCAAAAGATACATAAATAGTAGAATTAGATCAATAAAACCAGAAGGAAACTGATTTCTTGTGCCTTATTTGATGTTTTAATCAATATCTCAAAACTGTGGATGGAAGGAAGATGGGGCAAATTATCGATTTTTAATATATGGTTAATATCAAAATTTGCCGATTCCCTGGCCAGGGTGGCGGGCATTACTGTACCAGAGGTGCCAGAACTGACTCTTGGAATTCCGAGAGACGTGGCAAAAAACTCGATTAAGAGATGGATGGTTATGAAATCCTTGGATTTCTGGTCAGGATGCCCAGGGATGAGACATTTCAGGGCGGTGACTACATCACCATCCAAAATCAGAACTGAATCCTGGCTGAACTTAAGCAGAGTGAACATTAAAACCATGACTGCTGTATATGTTCTCCAGGTCTTGTAGTTTGACTACAAGACCTGGAGAACATACCACCCGATAGGCCAATCAGGCTTTTTAAAGAACTGGACCTGGACGGTGAAGTATAACAATTAGCTACTAGTAGTAGTAGGTGAGCCACAATAGACGCCTGCGATCGCAGTGGATGGCTGGTTGAGCGGCCAGACTCTCATTCTCTCTAATTCTAATATTAAAATTATAAAATTGATAAACAACAAAAATGTGTTACGACGTTAACGTCTTTGCCCAACGTGCAAAGGGTATCTGTACGGCAAAAATTCCTCACAAAAAGTTGTCAACCCATGTTACTGAATTTGGCAACACAAGTAAGTGACTTGAAAATGCTGCAACATTTATTTTTTTTTGTATGGGAGAATTTAAAAAAAATTGTTTTGAATCTCGGGTTATATAATTTAATAACGATTAATGTCTATTCTGAGAAGTTATGTGTCGTCACCACCAAACCCTTGTATTGTTTTAGAGTTTTTGCACGAAATAACATATTACAAAAGTATGAAAACATTAAAAAATGTTTATGATGGCATCTATATGTTTTTTAAAGCTATACTACGTATATTATATATAAGTTATATTGTGGGGAATATAATTCCCATGGTTCACTATGGTATAAGAACCACGAGAAGTGAATGCTGCATGCCTGCATATTCCATAGGCAAGGTTCCCACTCGCAGATTCTAAGAAACACTTTGCTCGCTCTTTGGGGCGCCGTTGTGCCAGCATTTGTTGTAAACTTTAGATTGTTTTTGAGTCAAATAAAACTGTTTTATACAAAGTGCTGTTTTATTGAAAAGAAATGATCTCCATTACGAAAAGGGAGTGCCAGATAGACGGAACACCAGGAAGGTCATCAGGAATAAGGCGTGACTGGGGAAGTAACCGATAACTCCTATCAAAGGCCAACTAATAAGTTGGCCACTACGTAATTGATCCTACCGACTGCGCCAATTACGGTAGGGGTGCAAATAATTGCAAATGATCTGTTGAAATAGAATTTGAAATATCAACAAAGGAGGGACTCTCAGATATGTTTTATTTTTATCTCGAAAGCGTCGGGGGTGCCAACAAAAATAAAATGGGTGCAAACATTTGCAAACGAATTACGATCTGTAGAAACAAAATTTCAAATATCGAGAAAGAAAAGGGCCAAGTGCACGGAGGTCGGTTGGGCACCTTAATATTTCCACCTTATTTTGTTGGGAATATTATGATTGCTGATCATATTCTACGTGATTCACTGTCAATTCATTAATTTGTATCCTAGAAAATAAAATGTAAAGACGATAACAACAGATATTTACTTTAAAAAATCTCCTATGGTACATGCATTGGTAATTAAGTTATTCAGTTATTTTCTGTAATCATTTTTCAATTTCACGTTGGCTGTCATCACCTGTCATATTTTGCAATGTTGCCAATCGTCTTCCGTTGTAGTGACCCAAAAGTTTATTGATTTAACGGTTACAGATGGGTTACAGGGCAGTGACTGATCATCATTCAAGAATTGTATTGGGCTTATCCCACGCTTATCCGCTTTGTCACCAAACTATACAATGCTATACAACATACAACTTTATAATTATATAAGAAGAAGAAGTGGTTTGATGCATAACGGCATAACCTCAATATCCTCAATATATGCAATGTAGAAGTAGAAGTGCATTGACATGGCATTGACCGCGTTGAGAATGCGTTGAGATAAAACGTATATAAAATCTGAAACTGTTAGCAGTAAAACGATCGGGTTAATCCATTATATTGTCCATTAAATCCGTGAACCATCAATTTTCTCCAAGATTTTAAGAGACAAAGGCGATACAAGGTAATAAATGCATGTATTGAGGGAGAAGTTGCTTAGTTCTTATAGGATTTATATCAACGTAATGTAGTACTATACTTGGGTACTTTACATGTTATGAGACTTCAAAACACATCTGGCCCTGCTAATTTTGTTTTTTTTTTCAGGGTTGAGAAAATTGTGTTAGAAATAGGACTGCACATCAACAACCTCCGTCAATGGAATAAAGAAATGTAGCTGCAACTTATGCGGGGTCAAATTCAGCATGAAGAAGTTATTAACAAATCATCTCAACTTTTGCAAGGATTTTAAAAATCCGGTTGACAACTTGGGAGCGGACAGTCGTAAGCTCTTTGCTTTAGCGCTTTGACTGTTTAATTGTAACTTGCATTTTGCTTTTGTTGTTTAGCAACTAAATTTGGTGAAGACGAGATCTATGAGACAACTGAACCGATGTAAGTATGACCGATAAAATTTAGTCATTAAATTTTTCAATGAATGCCTCTGTCTCACCGATTTTTAGCCATTTGAACAGTTTGACTATGTGCCGATAGGCTGTTGAGGGTTTATCTGTAAGGGATTCTATTAGCCTTGATACTCTATACGGAGAAAAAAAGTCACTATTGAGGAGTTTGCTGCAAGAACGATGCAGCTCCAATTTTGTTGCAAACTGAGGTTTTGCCACTAATCATACATCATGATTAGTGCAAAATCTCAATAAGCCAAAAATTTGGAGCTCCATCGTTCTTGCAGCAGACTCCTCAATTATTAAAAATTGTAGCTAATTTATAAATTCCTTGTTAGCATTAGATACAGCTTATACTTTTATTGAGAAGTACCGCTGTTTGTTGCAAAAAAGCCTTAGCATTGATTCCACCTAAATTAGGGTTGCCAGTTCCAAAAATTGAATTTGCTGTACAGTGGCTTAAAAACAGTAGGACAAATGCCAACAATTCAGGACAAATGGATAAATACTAACATTACGTCAAAAAAGTGGCCAAACTTATTTAAAATCAAACTTTATTTTGATGTTTTAATAATGTAGTCTACCATAAGTGTTTTGTAGTTTCGGAATGCTAGCGTTAATACGGTTTGTGTGGATATACATTTTGTACAGTGGTTTATAGATATCGCATTGCACCCTGGAAAGTATATAAAAGTAATAAATTATATTTATATTTTTAATTTATGTAATTGCTTTTTTTATGGAAGCCACTTTTTGGGGTAGAACACACAAAAATAGAGAGGCTTGTCCTATGAGTTTAGTTGGAATTATTTATGATATTTACGTGAATTGTAACCTACGTTTTAGAAAAAAATGTTTACCCGAGACGACATTGACTTTACCATTGTACCCATGTTTGCTTACGTCCTATACAACTCGTGGCAACGTTCCATTCCACCTTTTTTAAATCCCCACTCAAATTTTTATTAGTGCTGTACATAAGTATACTGCTTCCAAAGCAACACCCAAAAGTTGTCTTTTAGGGCAAATGATAGAGGAATTCAGATCTTTTGTTGTTATATTTGCAAAAGTGTAGAATAAATTCATTAAAAGTAAAACTTTATTTTTTTAAACTTATATAAATATGTGAATTTTGTAAAAACAATACAGAAGTTTGGATGTACAATACAGGATGTACCCATGAAGCCATGAACCCATGAAAAATTTACTGACTGGCCAAAAACAAATGAACATGGCACCAGTAATATCAGACAACATCGATTTTGTGAGTGTTTATGTGACCAGTGTGACCAATTCATAGCTACGTAGCGTAATAAACAAAAAAATTATTCTTTTGCTGCCTTGGTGTTCAAAATGGACCATTGATATGTGTTCAGAATATCATGAAAATAATACACAAATAATATAGAGAGTCATTTAAAGTTTCAATGATAACGTTATTACCGGAAAAACTAGTAGACCTTCTCAAAATTTCATTCATCCTGCGAATATAAATAAAAATAACGGACAAGCCTATCGCATTGTTCACCCGGTATAGTACGCAATCAATATAGGAAATTTTGTTTATTTGCTATTTGCTTGTTTTTCTTATCATAACGTCTATACCGTACTGTATATAGATCTAAATGTGAACAAAATTACCAAACATTCTGTATTCACCACCACTTCTAAACAAATTTGTTACTATCAAACTGTCAAAAATATGTTCACTCTACAAACCGGATTCCCGTTTGTTCACATCATTGCCATTGTAAAATATTTTTATAATTTGTCTAGTTTGACATTGTATGCTGTGTGTTTGAATACTCGTCACTTCAGAGACGATTAGGAAGAGCTAAATATGAATATTAGCGTTTTAGTCTGTATTACATCTAACAAAAGTTGTATTCAGAAGCTTCATAACCATAAAAACAAACAGTTTATTTTAAGTTTGTGTTCTTTTTTTCAGTTTTCCTACTACTTTTATAGTTGTAAAGGCTTATTAATCCACCATCATAACAAAATTTATTAACTAATTGAAACAAATTAATTATACAAAATATAATTAGTAATTATGAATGAAAGATTAATTATTATCACATAGATATAAGAGTCATCATTCTGCAATTGTATAAACAAATTAATTTGATTAGTTCATAATTGTTGACCGAAATCGAAGGTGGAAGTAATTGAAAATCTTACTCAGAATATTAAACTTCATTTTATTTTTTGCAATATCTGCAACACAAACTGTTTTTTATCTGCAGTACTTACCGATCTAGGAATGAGCTCATTATAACATATATTCATTTTGATTTTACTTAATTTTCTGTTGTCCTTATCCGTTTTATCTCTGGTATTGGATCAGTACAATACCTGCGTTTATTTGTTTTATAACATTATCTGTTTTCTCTTTTGTCTATTTTTTCTAATTCATTTAGAATGAAAATTACTTCTGTTTCTTTTTAGTTTTTAAAAATAAAACACTAAAATTACTTGAATTATGTTTATTGAATACTATCAACAACATAACAATTATAATAATACATTGAGCAATATAACAATACATATTATCATAAACGCACATTCATTAAATTACAATAATAATTGAATGATAATTTTACAATGAATTAGCGATCCTATCACCTTTGGTAAAAACAGGACCAACCACGTGAAGGTAGGCGAATCGGTCTTGAGTGTGACGTCTTAAGTGACGCTCCACCCCTGAGACTGGGCGACTAACGCGCCACCGCTCTTTTGGTCCCGGACCTATCTGACTACAACACATTTACCATAAATTTTATTATAACAAAAAGCATATATTACTTTAAGTTAAGCAAGAAATTACGAATTAGAAATTATGAAAGTACAGGCCTGAGCTATCAGTACTTTCAACAAACAAAGCAAGAGGATGCAAATGTAGTCAAATAGGTCGAAAGAGGATTGGGATTTTGGGATATAGGGATATGGGGGATCATCCGACCAGGCCTAATAGAAGTTCACCTAAACAATAAGAATACACATTATTCTACAGCTGCGCAGCTGTGATAACTTAGAAAAAGGAGAAAACAATTTCTCACACAAAATCAAATACAATCATCAAATACAAAATACATACATCAAATACATACGTCAAATATAAAATAATTACATCACATGCAAAATACGGATATCAATACAAAATTTATAAATATACGAAATATAATTTTCGGAGAATACAAAACGAATGCTAAACTAATGTTCTCTTTATAGCCCATCAAACACCTAACACAATACCCGGTAATCCTCTTCTTTCCATATCCTCCTCTTTTGTCTACCTGTAATGAAAACAAGAATATATAAGTCATTTATACGTATGCGTAAACATATAGGCCAACAGTTATATAGAATTGTAAAGTATGTTGTTCTCATGTTGGGACTAGGTCATTGACAACAGTGACATAGAACGAGGAGTCAAAAGAACTATATTATTTCTAAATATTGACACGTGTTAAAACGAAATAGCATACTTTTCATACGTCTGCTGTATAATTTAATTGGGCAAGACAAAAAAGTACGTCTGTTCTTAGAACCATAAGAGCGAATGACAGCCGTACCAACCTAACCTCCAATTCGAGCGCGAACGTGTGATGTGAACAAGATGTTTTCGTTGGTATGTTTTTACTTTGCTTCTGTTAAACATGGTAGTTGGATATATAAATTAGACAGGATATTATCACAATTAAATGACAGTATTTTTAATAAAAGTTAACATTATCAGAAATGTATGCGGTTTTTTATCTTTTCAGTATAACAGAAAATATAAATCACCATGTTTATTACTGTATCGAAAAAAATACGTAAAAAGCACTTAACCTCGCCATATTGGTTTGTCAATTTATATTTTTTTACAGAAGTAAACTGGAATTAGTGCATTTTGTGCACTAATAACATATACATGGTGTCCGTCTCACATTTTTACCGGAAAAATAGTTTATTAAATAATGTAAATAAATTAAGTGAATATGTTTTTTTTTATGTTGTAAATTTTAAACAACTGTCATTTATTATGGACTTGAGGAACAACTAGGCCCACATGCAATGTTTTTCACACAATGACATTAGTTTTCTAAAAGTGATTTTTGCGGGGAAATAATTTGGACGACGTAAAAGTGACGACGTCGATTGTAGAATTGTAGTGAGTTGTTAATAGCAGTTGTTTAATAACTGCCAAAAACAACGAAATTGTTTTTAATATTCATGACAGTAGAATTTGTACAAGTACAAGATGTTTCAAAAGTTATGGTTCGTGCTCTTTTCAGGGTATAAAATGTTATTAAAGTGTTGCCCAATTGTCGGCGGTTTCCAATTCACCGATATTGAAGAAGGTATTCATTAAGACAAAGGTCAAAACTCTTTATAATTAAATCGTTTAAAATATAAGAAAATCATTAAGTTAGTTGATCAAAAATCCTCGTGCATGTATACACACCTCAAAGAATGTTATTAACTTTTATTTTTGTCATACGGGCTAAACCCAAAATTGACCGAAAATAGTTGGTAATTCAATTGTTTGATTTCACAGGAATATGATTATTTTTTACAATAAAGAAATAGATCGATAGTTCAGTAACCGTCGATAATTAAAATAAATAAATGGTGATGTTTCCAGTTCAACCAAAAATACAGCGGGATTGTAAACATACTCTTCATGTGCCTCCTATATATCTTTATGTACAAAGTTCCATTAAAACCACCCTTGCCGTTTCAGAGTTAGCATGGATGCATACATTGGCGCCCTTCTGTATTGTTAACTTATTTACCTTAAAATTACAGTGAAATGATCATTTTTAATATGCGATGTGATTTTATTGCAATTAAGCAGTTCAAATAGTACAAATAATTAGTAACATACCTGAAAATCCTAAAACAGAAGAAACTCGCGCGCACGTGTGACGCACTTCTTGCAAGTACTGGAGTGCCATACTAATATCACTCGAAAATAGCGTTAAACACAAATTCAAACCCTCCCAATGAAATTTACGCAACAGCTATACGGAAACCCACTTAACAACCCCCTGAATGACTGAGCTGTCACGCAACCGGCCAAGGTTCCCAAAACAACTACTCACGGAGGGTGGCCGAGAGTAGGGAGTACAACCCGTCCTCAAGACCATGACGCACAGCCGAGTACAGAAAGTACAGCCCATTCTCAAGACCATGAAGCACAGCCGAGAACAGGAAGTACAACCCATTCTCAAGACCATGATACACAGCCGAGAGCAGGAAGTACAGGCCGTTCTCAAGACTATAAAATGCAGTCGAGAGCAGGATGTACAACCCATTCTCAAGACAATGAAACACAGCAGAGAACAGAAAGTACAATATATCTTCAAGACTACGAAGCATAGCCGAGAGCAGGAAGTATAGACCATCCTCAAGACCATGAAGCACAGCCGAGAGCAGAAAATACAGCCCGTTCTCAAGACCATGAATCACAGCCAAGAACAATAAGTACATCCCATTCTCAATACCTTGAAACACAGTCGAGAGCAGGAAGTATATCCCATCCTCAAGAGCATAACGCACAGCAGAGAGCAGGAAATACAGCCCGTTCTCAAGACCATGATACACAGCCGAGAGCAGGAAGTATAACCCGGTCTCAAGACCATGATACACTGCCGAAAGCAGGAAGTATAGCCCGTTCTCAAGACCATGCTGTACAGTCGAGAGCAGGATATACAACCCATTCTCAAGACTACGAAATACAGCAGAGAACAGAAAATACATTATATATTCAAGACTATGAAGCACCGCCGAGAGCAGGAAGTATAGCCCATCCTCAAGACCATGAAGCACAGCCGAGGACAGAAAATACAGCCCGTTCTCAAGACCATGAAGCACAGCCAAGAACAATAAGTACATCCCATTCTCAATACCATAAAACACAGTCGAGAGCAGGAAGTATATGCCATTTTCAAGACCATACCGCACAGCCGAGAGCAGGAAATACAGCCCGTTCTCAAGACAATGATGAAAAGCCGAGAGCCGGAAGTACAGCCCGTTCTCAAGACCATGAAATACAGCCGAGAGCAGGAAGTACAGGCCGTTCTCAAGACCATGCAACACAGCTGAGAGCAGGACGTACAGACCATACTCAAGACCATGCATCATAGTCGAGGGCAGGAAGTACAGCCCATCCTCAAGACCATAAGCCCAGGACCCAACCAAAATCAATAAACATGACATTACTACAGTAATCCCCATAATGATACCCCGGGTTGGTTTATTGTTCATTGTCGCCACACAATGAACCGTAAATACAACCGGACCAAGAAATAAGAGAAAAACAGTTGAGTTTCAGCTGCAGCTAACAATAATTAACAAAATGAATGTACGGCAATGAATCTCAATGTAAACGGAACTAAGAAAATAGAAAATACTCCCAGTAATTAATTTAAATGTCTATGTACTTCAGAAACAAATCAAAGCTTACCCCGGACACTCCAAGCACAAACAGAATAGATCACAGCTAGTGATTAAAAATATATTATAACAAATCTAGATGCACTCCGATATCTGCAGCGTTGCATTCACTGTCGAAGCTGGTATGATACTAAATGATTCAGTTTAGTTTAGGTATATTATTTTCAAATACACACAAAGAAATAAAAAAGCTGTTTGCGTTTGGAGCAGTTTTTGGCATCAGTCATAGGGTCACTCATCGATCAGGTATAATGTTTTCTAGGCACAAATCGGTTATTATCTGACTCACGCGACAATGGACTAAATTGTATTAAAATCGTTTATTAGCAATACACAATTTCTAATAAATTTATCGTATTTACTTGCATTTGCATATTGTGCAGCAAAATTAAATTTAGTTGAGTGTTTACTAATTGTAGACAAGACTTCTATGATTGGAAATGTTAAAGGGAAAATGCAAAGGCCGAGGGTGGTACAGGGTCACTTTGGGGGGCTGAAAGGGGGTGCAAAGTATATTATTGTGTTATCCGGCGAAAGTTGACGGTCGATTAAAAAATGACTTACAGTAAAGGTGTAGAGAATAAAAAATCTACTACTGTCATAAGGGTCACTTTTACCATGACGTAAAAATTTAAATTTTATGCATATTTTCTGTTCATATTTCTGGTTTTCTTTATAGCTTTTACAGTGTGTAAAATGTTTTCTTAGTTTATTAATTTTACACAGGCTGTCTCAACAGTGCGATCTCGAACGATTGTACCTCTGTTAATGAAGTTATATTAAAACTGATTTCACTCATACATACGGAACGCCGAGGCGGACATTTGAAAATTATTAGCGTTTATACAGGATGTTCCATAAGGTAGTACCAAACCAAAGTTATGTCTTTAAAATAGAACAATCTATATTTCGGCACAATTTTGAATTCTTTGCAATATTTTATGACAATGAAAAATAGCATTACCTACCCTAAACTTTATACTTTTTGATTTATTGGCATTTTTATGGAAAAACAGCAGCCTAAGAAAAATTTTATATCTATACCGGTTTTTAATTTTATTGCGGACGCTTAGATTATGATTAAGTAAGAAGCGTTCTGTTAGCGTGATTACCTACCATATCCAAATTGTGTACAGGGTGGTCATAATCTGCAACAAAATATAGCAAACAGTTTTTCATAAGAAAGTTATTTTTTTTAATGAAACACCCTGTATATACAGGGTATGTATACTAGTACATACTAGTGCTAAAATAAACCAATGCAGAGATAACTAGTCGTTTTCATAAAAAATCGATATTTCTATTAATAAGTGCTTCTACACCTACATTAACTAGTAAACCAGCTAAGTATTTACCTAAAGCACTGTTTTCTAGCATGATTTCAACATTTTTTAAATAAAATTAAACATTTTATCACATCTGCAATTTAATGTTATAATTTGAAATAAAATTTTACTTAAACATACCCTGTAGGCTATGAAAAACTGTGCTAGCTAAACAAGTTATTAAGGTATCTGTCAGTGATTGATTTTTTTGATTTGCATAATTTTGGGAAATATGGCAAACTTTTCCGAAGAACTAATTGACATGGTGTGGGTTCTTGGCGAGTGCAATAAAAGTGCTTTATTGGCAAGTAGATTTGACAGATATCACTGACAGATAACTTAATTAACTTCTTTAGCACAGCTTTTCATAGCCTACAAGGTATAAGTAAAATTTTATTTCAAATTATAATATTAAATTGCAGATGTGTAAATGTTTTACTTTATTTAAAAAAATGATGAAATCATACTAGAAAACATTACTTTCGGTAATTACTTAGCTGGTTTAATAGCTAATGTAGAAGCACTTATTGATAGAAATATCGATTTTTTATGAAGAAGACTAGTTATATCTGCAATGGTCGATTTTAGCACTAGTATGTACTACTTATTTGTGCAAAACGACGCGTAGAATCAAAAAATTAATAAGATACATGGTGTTCCATTGAAAAAAATTACTTTCTTAAGAAAAACTATTTATACTATACTTTACCCTCTTACGAAAATTAGGTAGTATCTACAAAAAAGTTACAAAGATATTTTCTATTTATTTATATCAACATATTAGCATTAACCTTTATGTGGAAATACAAAAATATACAAAAAATGAAGAATCGACTCTATATTCCTTAGAAGAACAGACCTGCTGTGTGTATATAGAAATTTAGTCAGTCACGATTGTCCAAAGTCTATATTCAATCTTGTTGACAAGCAACATACTGAGTCTTTGCGTTCATGATTGTATTACATAGAAAAATGGTACCATTTCTAATTGTAGAAATGCAGCACATGAATAATCTGTTTTTTGTAATTTAGTCGAACTGATTTTGAAAACCACCGGCACTACTCCACATAAAACAAAACTGAATGTTGATATTATCGGGGTTCGATCCAAATAAAAAACAATTATTAACTTTATTGTTACTGAAAACTCATATCTAACTCATATTTTTAGACATTCTTAAATATATAAAAAGGCTTTCACTATGAATAAATAGTTAGCAACCGAAAATCCAATGACATGATAAGCAGAAAATCCATTATTGGAAATCAGTGGAAAAGAACGGTCGGATAGAATATTTGGTTTGCTTATTTTTTTACAATAAAAGATTGTTCAGGTTCATTTTCTTTCTTATTTCTGTATCAACCACAATGCACAACTAACTATGCTATTGGGACCTATTACATGTTATGTTCTCTATTTGAATTAGTATTCTTAAAAAATCTAATGTGGCCAGGCACATGACTTTATCATACAATATATAAAATTAATAGTTAGCTGTATGAGCAGATTCTTTTTGATCGAGATCGTGTCTGGATTAAAACTTAATTAGCTAGGATTTGAAAATTATTCTCATTCTGGCAGTAGGTAGTGTCAAATGCTGTTTTTTGACAATACCTACTGCCAATGCCCAATATTATCAATCAGAATGTCTGTCAAATCCTGGCTACCTACTTGTTTTATTTTAATGCAGACACGATCGATTTCTATCAAATAGAATCTCATGCAGCTAAACTATTTATTTTATATATTGTATGATAAAGTAATGTGCCTGACCACATCAGATTTTGTATCATACTTTTACCCACAAATTCTTTGTATTTTTGAGAATATTCATATAGCTCCGCAAAAAAAAACGCAGAATGAGTACATCATATTTTCCGCGACTATACGTGTAACTTTCAGACTAGAATAAAATATGTACAACCAGTACTTTTAAATTTAAATTATGTCAGCACGGAAATTCTGACACTCACGCCAAGTGCAGGTAACATCAAACTGTAAAATTTCACTCAAGTTACTCGAAACCCACCAGAAAAAAAACGTCAATGTGAGTTGGTTTGTAAGCAAACTTTGTTAACTGAAAGTACAGTAGTTTAAGTTACACTTAAAATTTAAGGGGAATGGTGCAATCGGGCATTAGCCCTCTATCTCAGTCTCAAAACATGGTTCCATTTTTGAGTTACACTTCTTATAAAAACCCCTATTATTTGCCCTACAATGGTAATTACACTGACTTTTGATTTAGTAATTGGAAGTTTAGCTTTTTGTTTAATATTTTTCAGATTGAACATAAAAGTTGAAGAAGTAGAAATTACTGAAGCTGCTGAATCTTGTATAGCACCCGAACAATGTGTGGATCCTCTGAAGACGGAAACACCTGAGGCAATATTCCTGTGTAGCAAGTATGGCGATGCAGCTGGAGAATCAACGCAGCTTAAAGACCTCGTGGAAGTTCGTACGGCAGAGAAGTCATATAAATGCAGTATTTGTAACTTTACTACTACGCTACCTAGATTATTAAAATCACATAGGCAAGAACATGCAAAGAAGAAGTCACATGAAGTTGACACGAGTAGTTGTTCAGGAGAGAAATCAGCCAAGTGCACGTTATGTGATTATACTTGTGCAACAAGTGGTAATCTTAAAATCCATATGAGAACGCATACAGGAGAAAAACCATTTAAGTGCACCCTGTGTGACTATGTTGGTATACAAAGTAGTCATCTTACGCGGCATATGAGAAAGCATTCAGGAGAGAAACCGTTTAAATGTACATACTGCGATTTTGCCAGTGCACAAAATGTTAATCTCAGACGGCATATGAGTACGCATACAGGTGATAAACCATTCAAATGCACAGTGTGTGACTATGCTAGTACAAATCGTTGTACCATTACCAAGCATATGAGAGTGCATTCAGGAGAGAAGCCGTTTCTATGTACCATATGTGATTTTGCCAGCGCTCAAAATATTACTCTTGTACAGCATATGAGAACGCATACAGGAGAAAAACCATTCAAATGTACCGTTTGTGACTATGCTAGTGCAACACCATCTTGTCTTACTAAGCATATTAGAACCCATACAGGAGAAAAACCATTTAAGTGCACTGTATGTGATTATGCTTCTGTATGTAGTGCTCCTCTTAAAGTGCATATGAGGACGCATACAGGAGAGAAGCCATATAAATGTACCAGATGTGATTTTTCTAGTGTACAAAATGCTACTCTGAGAAACCATATGAGAACTCGTACAGGAGAGAAACCTTTTAAATGCACACTATGTCATTATGCCAGCACACAAAATAATACTCTTATAAGGCATATGAGAACGCATATGAGACAAAATCCGTTTAATCACGATAAACCTGCGGGTTATGAAAAGCGGTGAATAATTGAAGGAATTAAAGTATTGACGTTTATTGTATCAGTATTTCAATTTTCGTATTCGCATAGGCAAATTGCCTGTATGCATGATGAAGCTAACAAAATTCTAAATAAGTACACATCGACAAAGTAATAATCACTAGAAGATGACTAGAAGAAAGCGCCAATTTAATGATCCACTAGTAGCAGACCAGTTAATTTAATACATTTGAATTATATATCTAATTTACTAGTATAAAAGTAATTTTTTTAAACTTAAAAATAAAACTCGTTAAAGATAGAAATAGAATTTATTGCTCTTTGTACAAAGGTAAGTCACTAAAGATATATATTTTTTTAAAGGCGAGAGGAGAGGAATCCACCACCACCCCACTGCACGGCATCGCCTGAAGGGCATACTTCCTGCAGCGATATCTCCCAACATTTCTCATGTCGCCTTTCCGTTTTGCGGCCTACGGGCTCTTTTACTCTTTATTTGACCACAAATACAGATAATACAACAAAAGTCGTACTAACCTACTTACTAATAACATACTACTATGCTACTTATTCTACTACCTCCACTGCTACGTGCTCAGAACCACAATTCCCTCTGGGACACCGCCACCTGGTCTTTTAGCCTATGTTTAGGTCGACGGAAACCGCGCGGATTTTCTTTGTCGGCATCAACCGCTGCCGGGTGCCGACAAAGGAACCGCGCGGATATCCGCGCAGTTACCGTCGACCTAAACGTAGGCTTAAAGTGCATATGAGGACGCATACAGGAGAGAAGCCATATAAATGCACCAGATGTGATTTTGATAGTATAAAAAATGCTACTCTGAGAAACCATATGAGAACTCATACAGGAGAGAAACCTTTTAAATGCACACTATGTCATTATGCCAGCGCACAAAGTAAGACGTATGATAACGCATACAAGGCAAAAACTCTTTAAGCATGATTAGGGTTACCATCCGTGCCGATATATCGGGACTGTCACAAATATTGGCCTGTATTGGCCTACTTGTCCCGATAAAGTCGTATAAAGTCTCGACCCATGGCGAAGTCGCACTTGACATCTACATTTTTGACGTGATTTTAAACTCCAGCTAAGTATTTGCTGTATCATAACGATAAATACAAGCTTTAAACAAATATACATGTTTGAGTTTTATTTAAAGAAAACGCAACAATTCGTAGTAATATACCGCTACAAGAACTCTGCTCTTAACAAAAGCTGCCTGTATATGCCCTTTCGTATACAAGTCATTTCGTTCTATATACCAATCCAGTCTAAATAATGCCAATCTTTCCAATATCTTCCGTATAAAATTCAGCAAGGAAATTGGTCTGTACCGTTCATCACATGTTTGATCTTTTCCCTGTTATGTTAGTAGGAACAATGGAAACCTCTAACAATTCAGGCGGTACATTGCCACCACTTCAAATTGAATTAAAAACATTACACACAAAAAACACACTTTCAAGTGGAAGTTTTTTCAATACTACAAAAGGAATACCATCATGGCCAGGCGCAGTGTTTTTTGGAATCCAGGACGTAGCAAACTTCCGAGAATGTAAAGTGACCAGCAATCTCACCGCATGTTCTGCTTCAAAACTAATAGGTTCCTTTTCAGAAAAAGACGACCGAATCAGGACTAGGCTATACATGAATTCAGACATCCACGAGATGTTGGTGATTAAGGGAGCAAGACTGAGGAACTCGAAACCCACTAAATCTTCTAAAGGTCTTCCCAGCTTAAATTTTCACAGAATTTCTTAAAGGATTCCCTCTTCTTTTAAAGTAAAAATTTCTTGGTACAAGCAATGATTTTTTTTTTTTTGACTTGTTTATTTTACGTCGGTCTAGTTCCGCAACTTAGGCCAATCACCGACGCTGAGAGCAGGCTACACACACCCAGGAATTTTGTCCTACTGAAGGAATTCCAACCTCCAGTAAGAGTTCTTTAACGTGCACGTCGCATAATGACAGCACACGGGGCCACCGGCTTTACTTCCTCATCCGATGGAAGGCGGCATGCAAAGGTATTTGTTCCCTGCATAAAATACCAAAATATGGACAGCGACCTTTCCCCTTTCCAACGGGCTAAAATTAACTAGATTATTTCAAGAATCAATTATAATTTATAATAAGTTATATATCTGAATACGTCCATCACTATACATAAACTAACACACACACACACACACACAAATCTCACATCTCATTCAAATATTTTACCAGCGTCACGTGAGCAAACATGTGGTGTTGCTGACTGAAATCTAACGGGTAACATTATCAATGCTATTTATTAGTCGGTAATATTCATCACAGTAGAAGACAAACTAGAATTCTTCCTACATTTCAATATTTTGCTGCAGATTAGTTGTCTTCAACAAAAGTCGGTAGTATAAGTACATAAAATGGTAGAGCGGTAGTCGTCCATAAAACGGTAGATCTACCGATAAATCGGTAGGATTGGCAACACTGATTCCACCGAACGTTCCAACTGAACGCAGTGTTGACAACCCCAGGAAACGAAATGTCCCAATAGTCAACGATTAACCAATCACCAAACTTCTAACGGCTTTATCAAACTTACTATTGGCAAATTTATTTTTCCAAGTGTTTTTCTTATTCATATGATATCCATATAATCCTGCAGAGAAAGCACCCAAATTTGCGCGTGCGCCAGCGGGCAGTGGGAGGTGGCTAAGGTACGCAACGTTGCCACGTATCTATTGTTTACGCCCTATCAGCTGACAACTATATTATTAAGGTGATGTAGCGGGTGCGTTCCCTAAAAAGTTTAGCAAATCGATCTTTTAATATTGCTTTAAAATTTGTAATTTTTTGCACTCAAAGGGTATTAATTGAATGTAGCTACAGCATACGAACAGGACAACGATAACTAAAAAGAGAATACATAACGGAACTTGGTCAGAATTGAACAATAGACAACAACTTAGAATTTTGATTTATAAATCCTTGTTTCATACAATGCACAGTAAAATCACATATCTATACATTAGTAAAATATCCAAGAAGTGATTTTAGTTAGACGATCGGTACGACCTACGACGCAGCAAAAGCGACGATTTTTCTGCGTTTGAACGGAGAGGTATGTATTCTCTTTTTAGTTATCGTATGCTGTGTAGCTACATTCAATTAATACCCTTTGAATGCAAAAAATTTCAAATTTAAAAGCAAAATTAAAAGATCGGTATGAAGCACGTTTACCTGATTTGCTAAAATTTTTAGGGAACGCACCCGCTACAGCACCCTTAAGGGGTTATTCTGGAGTGATCACTTTAAAAAGAGTGCGTTTTGTATGATTTTAATTGGGTAAAAATATAAAAGCAATTTTGTTCATTTTTTATATTTATTAACACACAAATTTTAACAAATGTAAATTTAATTTTCATTAAATAAATATTTCAATTTTCATACGTTACCCATTGTGCTTTGACATGTATTCGCGTGGGGCCATATGGTATAACAAATCACATTCATACTTTAGTTACATAATCATTTGCCATGAAATAAGGATTCATTTTAGTGCAATATTTTGCACAAAAATACCACAATTATATTTGTCGAACCCAATAAACGTAACTGAATCATGAAGGTTTCGATAATTAAAACAACAAATTATGAAAAGAAAATTTAGGCTCTCAATTTAATTTAGTCCTATATGTTTATATAGAGCCAAATTGCGTTCAGCCGTAATTGAAAAAATTGGCCTCAGAAACTCATCCACAGTGGAGTATTATCATCATAAGCAACATTTCTTCCTCTTAATACTATAACTAAGTAGATAAGATACTTAGTTATCGTATTAAGGGGATAATTATGTATTAGGCTAAACCGGATACTGTTCTGCCACAGCAATAATAAATTGAGAAAATTGGGACGGTGCGTTCCTATGAAAAAACTTGCTTTCATCGATCTCCACCACCTTAGCAGTACCGTCTTCATTTAAACCACCAATTTGCGTTGGATGATCAGCCCGATATTGCCGGCAAACGTCACGACAAAAGCTGGACCAATCGACGATTGTGTGAGTACTATCTGGACCAAGCTTGACATCTTTGATAATATCCTTTTGAGGAATATCTCTTGTCCACAGATAGATGATTTGTACCAATTTTGTGATCGGTAAACGGCTCTTAGAAAAAAAAGAATTGTTTCGTACCGAGCACAGCTTGGCACAAGTGCGACATTTCCACGAATGACCGTCTGAGTTTCTCGCCCTACGAATAAACGACATCGGAATCTGAAATTGAGAATTTTGTTAACAAATTTTGCACGCTTTCTTTATTTATACGCTAATAATACTTCACATTCAGCGCATAGCACCGTGTTCTTAATCAAATGTCTTTTAGCCAACCACTCCAACACTTCTACACTTTCACCTCGAAACGCGAAGTCAAAGATACCCCATCTCTCCTCTCTTATAGCATCCACCTGCAAAATCTCCACTTCATCAACTATCGACGTACGTGCTTGTCCGCCGCGCCGTTGCATTGTAACCATATTGTAACACTATTACAAAACAAAACCAAAACTAAACAAAACTAATCTAGCCACACTTAACCTCAAATACGATCAATACGATCTGACAGGTAAACAGCAACCAAACAGCAACTAGTTGCAGATGCGGCAACAATGGATAAATTCAAACGGGACGCATGCGCAAATAGTATTGTCGGGTACAGGCCAGTACGGGCAAATTTGGGTGCTTTCTCTGAAACTAAGGTTATGTTTCATTGGCGTTTTTTAGTTTTAAATGGGCAAACATTGCTGCGTGGTTAACTGCAGGTCGGAAAGCCGTAGAGATAAGGAAATTTCCTTTCATAGATTACCAAAAGTGCTCAAGCCAAATTATCCCAACAGTTTGTTAACGCATTTTAGAAGGGAACGGTGGCTATTGGCCATTAAGAGAGCCCCAAATTTCTCTAAAGGCAAACTAGAAAATTGGAGGGTTTGCAGTAAGCATTTTATTACCGGTAAGAGTTATATGAAATGTAGATGTGAAATTTTTGTTTATTATATGTTATTTTAAGGTAAACCAGCATCCCTCAAAGATGATGACCATCCAGATTGGGTGCCCTGCATTAATATGGGCTATAAGGTTTGTGCGAATATTGTCGAAAAAGAATCAGTGCTATCGTCAAAAGTACTTTCTGAAAATAGGAACAACACCATCCTATAGCTGTTCAAAAACGTCTTTTGATATAAAATGGAATGAAGTTTTAGCACAAGATACAACATAAATAAAACTTGTCAATGGTTGAGGTCAATAAGAAACTATATTTTGCAACAAGCCAAAATAAATACGCTGCTATATCCTTTATGAGCATGAATAAGATAGCTATAAGTACAGTATATTGTAATACAAGTTTTATAAGACAAAAATTGGCACATGAGTTGTTTTGGAACGAGTGTGCCAATACGTCTTATACAAGAAGTGTTATATTCTATAGTTTTATCTTCAACAGTTGGTAGTTGTGGTAAAACTGACAGTTACAAAAATTTAGTGATATACTTTTCATAACGACACCCAAAGTGATTTCGTTAATAACGAATGCAAAGTAGTATAAATACACTTGAAACACTCTTATAAACTCTGCCTAAAAAATGGTCAAAGTACTCATAATTCTTTATTCTTTTCTTCACACCACAAAACTATAATGTTGATTATCACAAGGGCCGGCGCGTGATATTTTTCTTGTGTTAGCAAAACACTTTTTGGCGCCCTTCGGAAAAAGTTCAGTTATCCTTTCATCGGTTATATGGCACGGTTACAATACTTTCCTTTTACAAGGTGTCCCACTTTTTCCCCGCAAAATTATTTCCTAGACGCATATTTGTTCTTTTCAGTTCCTTAAGAAGTTACAGTCATTTGCAATATTCACAAAACAACTAAAAATAAAATACATATGAAACAATGCGTATCCGAAAAATAACACCATTAGTAAACAATAAAAAGTAAATACATTTATAAGTAAAAACTTATTTGAACTTCGGAGTATTGCTGTTTAAACAAGGCGGTGCAAGAAAAACAACAACAAAATTATTTAGAATATTTTATTCATAGATTTTCATATTTATATTTAAATTAAAAATTTCAAGTGTGCGTTGTGATTAAGAAAACGTATTTATGGCAGTTTTCTTCAAGTACTTTTAATGTAATTTTGATTATTGTTATTAATGACAGATGTCGTCGATTATATGGTTACTCTAGCTATTACACATGAAATATAATGCAGCCAGCTAAAAATGTTCATATAAACTGGAATTATTTTTTAGCTTCATTAAATTGGAAACTTTATACGGCTGGGGGTTTGAAATTTTTAAAACATCACAATAAACATGTGTTGCCTCTTTGTACGTTAATCCGAGGAGACATACTGTATGTTTATTTGAAAGCAACTCTCCCAGCTTTATTTTTGCAAATTCTTCTAGTAGTCGATGTTCACTGACGGCGATTTTGCCTTTAAACAGAAATAATTGCAAAATTATTCCATTTTCCTGGTACTGTAGTGTAGGGTAATGCCGTGCCGACCTTGGTCAGCGCCTGTGTGCAAAACCCTTTATATATTTGTCATATATGTTATGACTGATGTCACGTCAACTACTTACTATTATTTCTTTTTCTACCCAGTAGGAATATAAAGAGCGTATTTATTTACCACCATTTATTTTGTATTTTAGATGGGAGACATACCGGAAAATAGTATGACTACATTTATGAAGTGTGAAGAAGCAACGGACCTAATAGCGGAGGTGTCCCCAGTGGGAAAGTTTATGTGTAGCTTATGCGGGCTCAAGTTTAGCCAAGAAGAGTATTTAACAAATCATTTCAAGCTTTGTAAAGATGTCGAGGATCCTGCCGCTAAGTTTGGCGTAGACATAAGTAAGCCCTTTGCTTCATTAATTTGAGTTTTTAATTGTAACTTGCATTTTGTTTTTAGTCACTATCAAAAAAGAACTTAAAACTGAAGACGAGACGCACAGTATGGACATGTTGGACGAACACACACCTACTGAACCGATGTAAGTATTGTACAAATTTTTTCCACATAAATGTGAAAAATTTCACACATTTACATTTTGTGCAGATTAACAGATCAGTGGTTTACAAAGTTAAGGTTTTGCGTAACGGAATAAAAATTAACGACGTTACTTTCTGATTAACAATGCCCACCTTCGCTATATAAGACGGCAGTTTATAGATTGACAAACACTGTCAAACTTTGCTGATGCAAACTCACACATGATATAGGCAAAACTGGGAGAGCTGAAGGTGATTCATCGCTTAAAATCGTATGAACTAAGATATGAACGTACCGCGTGAATTGGTTATTAGCTGTGTATATTAAGTTGCCTACTAGGTAGTTCGTTCAAGATTAATATTTAATTATTAAAAATACTGTCATTTAATTGTGATAATTGTCCTATCTAATTTATATATCCATCACTAGCATGTTTAACAGAAGCAAAGTGCAAACATACCAACGAAAACATCTTGTTCACATCACACGCTCGAATTGGAGGTTAGGTTGCTACCGCTGTCATTCGTTCTTATGGTTCTAAGAACAGACGTACTTTTTTGTCTTGCCCATTTAAATTATACAGCAGACGTATGAAAAGTATGCTATTTCGTTTTAACACGCGTCAATATTTAGAAATATTCTGTAACGTATGTCTAAAATAACAGCTGAAATCTATGAGTAATCTTCAGCTCTCCCAGTTTTGCCTATATATTAATTTTAAAGGGAACGCAATTTAGAATATATACATATTACTATAATTTTTTGTATTAATAATTTTGAGATATTGCTGACAGAAGAAGTCAACTTTTTCTATCTTTTTTACTTTTGGCCATTTTTAAACCTAATGAGATATACTCAGGGCCGGCGCGTGATATTTTTCTTGTGTGTACAAATAAATTTTTTGGCGCCCTTTGGAAAAAGTTCAGTTATCTTTCCATCGGTTATATGGCACGGTTACAATACTTTTCTTTTACAAACTGTCCCACTTTTTCCCTGCAAAATTGTTTTCTAGACACATATTTGTTTTTTTTTTTTTCGGTTCCTTAAGAAGTTACAGTCGTTTGCAATATTTGTACAATGCGTATCTGTAAAATGACACCATTAGTACCCATTACAACAATAAAAAGTGAATACATTTATAAGTAAAAACAATCAAAATTATATAATTATATTGAATAAACAAATAATAACAATAATAATAATAATAAGAACAAATTAAAATCCATATGAAACTTTTTACTGACTTTGTTTAGAAAGTAAATGTTATTCTTTTAAGAAGGTTCATATGAGCTCAATTCCTTAAGAACTTGTGAAATGCTTATGACGCGACAGAAGAAGGAGTGTTATCAGTGAAATAAAAAATAATAGAGATGTGAAATTTTATAATTGGTAATTAGTATCAAACATTACTAGGGAAATAAGTAATTAATCAAATTAAGTAAGTAGGGTTTCACGGCCAGAATCATTTAGAAAATAAACTGCTTCCGGGTTATGCAGTGTGTCAAGATTTGTAAATGCTCACGTTTTGCAAACCATGTTGCTTGCTTCTTCAAAGCTAATTGAATACTGATGACCTACCAAGAAAATCTCCCTTATTGCAAATAGATATTAAGTGAATTTCAAGAAAATTTGCTGCCTTTCTATCATTTATTAATGTGTAATTAATAATTTTTAATAAAAAATCTGATGTGGCCAGGCACATGACTTTATCATACTATTTATAAAATGAATAGTACATGAGATTCTATTTGATCGAGATCGGTTGTATCTGCATTAAAATAAAAGCTAGTTAGCCAGGATTTGACCGATAATAATAACAATAATAAATCTTTATTCACAAAAAGAAAAACACTATACAAAGTGAAAAACACAATACAAAATGAGCGAATAACGATCGGTTAGACATGCCACAGCATTGAATTAACACATGTGTGTGGCTTTAATTTAATGAGTACACATACGCTCGAAGCCCAAGAAATATAAAATTAACAAATAATATAATACAGATTGCGAAACCAGAGCACAAACTACACCAACCCAGTATTGACGACTATTGATGAGTATTGACTCATCGAACAAATAAATTCCCTAGAATGGCTGCAAAACATATCTCTGTCCAACAAAAGTACAACCAACACGTTAACCCCCGCTTTCCTCAGATAAACCAGAAATACATTACATATCTTTGGTGCAATACTCAGAAATGATCTATGGACAATCGACCATAAGGCAATCCCATCTCTCCGCCCCTTGTAAAATAAGAATGTGAATTCATACTAAAATAAAACTACACTCATCGCTATACTTTATTTACAATTTTCTCAATTTATCGTTTATAGAATTAGATATAAAGACGGGTTGATATTTCTTATCAACAAACAATCAAATTGGTGATCTTATTGTATTTGAAATTTATATTTTGTACTTTGCCGGAGTTTGCCCCACTAGAGCGGCAACGTTCCATAGCGGTTCTTCAACCTCTGATGCATACTCTAATGAAATCAGCTGTTTTCGAGTGTGACAGCATAAAAAAGTGACAACCATAGACATTTCTGTAGTGACAGTACAAAAAAATATTTGTCAAATCCAGGCTACTATGTACTTTCTTATCAATGCAGATGCGACCCATCTCGATCATATGGAATTTGCTCTTGCAGCTAAACTATTAATTTTACAAAAAAATGACATAGGCATAAATTATTCAAAATTTCCTCTACTTTAATTTATTATTTAACTATTTTGACGAACTTACAGAAATGGCGGCTCATTTGCAAAATCTTTGAAAAAGGCTTAGAATAAACTATCAGTTCCTTTGGGCCTTTTTGAACCAAAAGCTTTTCAGCTCTAAGTTTAGTCATGCAACTTCTAAATATGAACTTTCGTCCCGATACCTTTAGTAGTTTCTCCGGAATCGTCTCAACAAAAATCGGGTACACACACACATACACACACACATACACACACACACACAGACATTTTTTTGTACCTTGGTCAAAAATGTTCAGGGGACCCAAAAAGACCTATTTCCGCTAAAATCTCAATTTTTTTTTTCGGCACGATTACAATACTTTATAATACTGCGTATGATAAAGTAAAAATTGTTTGTAATTATATATTTGTTTTCAGAATCATTGAACTTTTATGCTCGAATTTAAGATTTGGTCTGATTGCCAACGAATATTGTAAAATTTTTATTACTCGTGTTCATCGAGCAAGATCTAATTTATTATGAACAATTGTCACCTTTCAATAAACACGACTATAGACTTTTCAATGTTGTCCATTTTGTCTGTATTTTCGGTTGCTGGTTGCTAACTAATATTACGGCCTTTACTGCTTTCGATGAACACAGCCAACCATTCTTACAGCAAATTAATAAACGATACAAAGGCATCGAAGGCGAATATTAGTTGGAATTCACTCAGTTATTAAAACCAAAAATACAGGCAAAAAATCAATACAATTTGTAATTTAATTCTATAATCGTGTCATTCGAGCATCCGATAAAAAGTCTTAATCACAAATTGGGGATTAAAACAAAAATAAAAACAATAAATAAATAAATAAAAGCGAGAATATTATTTTAAAATTTAACAGCATTAACGAGAAACTAAATGATTAAATACAGAGAAAAAGTTGACAAATTTGAAAATTCTGTGATACAGATCATCGACAATGAAATACAAAATTGTTATTATTAGTATTAAACATAAACACTTAAAAGACAACAATACTAAGTCAACTAACTAATAATAATTGTTGTTATATGTATAAGCTGTATAGGAAATCAGTATACAGGCCATAATCGACAAATTTTTTAATGAACGTGTGTTCTGGAAATGTATTTTTTAATGCTGGAGAGAGTCAGAAGATTGAACCAATTTTACAAACAGCATAGATAAATAGTTTCATGTATCATAGGATGGCACTTTTAAAACATAAAATAACATTTAATCAATGTATAGGCAGGATGAAAATTTTAAATAAATTAAAAATTATAGCCACAACCTGGATTTAAATCTTATATTATTTTGTTGTTGAATTTTGTCGCGTGCTTTCAGTTTGTTCGTTCATTTAAATTTTTCTTTGTTTTTATCCTTGTGTTGGCATTCTCTTGGTTTAAGTAACTTACACTAAAGAAACGTAGAAAGTTAATAGGAACAAACAACTCTGCATGGCGAGGCGTCATACTGAAAAATACTTACTCAAAAACATGATAACATCAGTTTAGTTATAGTATGCTGAAATCTTATAGTTTTGTTGAATATATGAAGAATCCAATTCAATTTCCTCTATAAACTATTTTATTTCATTATTTGGTGATCAAATTTGGGGTTTGGTGCCCACATTCAGACCAGCTACAATTAATATATGTAAACGAAAACTAGAGTTAAAATATGTTATATTTGAAGAGTAGCAAAAATCGAACATCTTTGTACACTTCTCACGCGTTCATATCTAAGACTACTAGCAGAAATTTCCTACATATTATGTAGAAATGACCAAGGAGAATAAATGGACTTTCTTTAAAAAAATTGTCGTTAGATGTTTCGGATTTGTGCGCCTTCAAACACATTCACACATGACTACCTATTTTGAAAATCATGGTATAAGTTAGAACAAAAGTGTTATAAAAAGTAATGCATAATCTGAATTAATAATTAATATTTGATAAATGCGCAGTTGCAGTTTTATGTATTTTATTAACAAAAGTATTTAAGGCTGTCACAATGCTTGAATTTTTCAGATTACATATAAAGCTTGAAGAAATTGACTTCACTGAAACCACGATTTCTGGTACTGCTTCTCCACAATCTGGACAACCTATCCAAAATCTGAAGACAGAAGCTCCAGAGGAACTTTCAACGTTAACCAAGGGTAACTACACAACTGCGCAATCTACGCAACTTCAAGAGCATGTGGAAGTAGATAAACCAGGAAAGCCCTCCATATAGGTGCTTATACTTGTGGTTATGAATCTATTTTAATAGTTCACATGAGAAAGCACACAAAAGATAAACAATTTAAATGTTTCATGTGTGACTGTGCTGGTGCGCAGAAATCTAGTCTAACAGTGCATATAAAAACGAATACAGGAACAAAACATTTAAGTGCATAATGTGTGATTCTAGTGCTTGTCATTCTGCTCTTACGTTGCATATGACGCACCACACAGAAGAGAAACTATGTAAGTGTACAGAGCAATATTTTACTGGGCGTTTACTTATAGTGTGGTTTCTGTAACGGGTAAAAGTAGTCCCAAATGTCAGTATAGGAATAAAAGAAGTTGGTTTTCCTTTCTTATGGTTTTTTTAAATTCAGTAAGTACTTTCACCCAACATTCTGGGCATTGTCAGACCTCCGATATAACAGCCATCTAAGACAATAATTACGCAAAAAAGTGGAAGTGCGACGCACATTTCAATACAAAACTGGTACTGGCAAGGTTGAGACACAAATAAATGTCCGGACGCATCTGAGAGCTAAATTCACCATGACACAATCACAACACATGAGCAACGTCCGGCCATTTGTAAAGTCCCTAGGCTCTGTCCTTGGGTTGGTAGCGATAAACGAGTAGTAGACTGGAGCCTGCTTTATGGGACAACTAGATTGTCCTTGGTTCTTGTGTCGTAGTTGTGGATATTGCTGCACTTTACGTGAGCCCTTTCCTTGTTCTTCAATACACACTGAACCACAAATTCGCCAGCCATGGTCAGAATTTTTTGTGTTGTGAATACTGGTCTGCAGTGAGTTGTTGAGGCAGCTCCTTCAAATGCTCTAACAGCCCTTTTTTTGGAGGGTGAAGATCTTAGGTGCATGTGCTGAATTTTCCCAGATGGTTATGCCGTACGTCATCCTGGAGTGGAATTGGGAAAAGTACGCCAGGCGCCCGGTCTCATTATTTATGCATCTTCGTATTTTACGGATTGCATAAATTGCCGCAGACAGTTTGTAGTCTAGATTTTGTATATACGATGTTTTAAGGCTCCCGTCTCCGACCCCCAAAACGCGAAAATAACCCACGTCATAATTATTCCGCAGATCGTGAAATGTTCGCTACTATTCAATTCTGCTAGTTCTTATGTCACTGCCATCGGAAAGGAATTTCAATATTTCGGATTTTTTTTTTGCAAATTTTGTTGTGGACTACAAATATAGAAATCCTTTCCAATGGTAGTTGCGTCTGATTATTATCTACTGTAATACATTATAAAAGATAATTAAATGTTATCTATATAAGGGCACAAGTTATTTTCTTCTGAAGTTCTCTAGACTAGCGATTCTCAAACGTTGGGTCGCGACCCAAAATTGGGTCGCGCCGTAATTTTTATGGGTCGCAAAATTATTTGTAAACATTAGCGATTAGCTCAATGATGCGTCCATATGATATAACAACACATGCACGAAAAAAGAAACGTCTCATGATTTTCACTAGTATAATAATGTGAAAGTTACAGGTCCCAGTACAAGTAAACTAGTAGCAAAAAATGGTAGAAGAGTCCTATATCAATTATACCAATAGTTATCCAGAAAAAAATATTACATTCGGACTAACATTTAACAGAGAGTGTGGAATATATTTACAACAGTGTGTAATCTGTGGAAATGTATTGGCCAACACATTAATAAAACTACTAATAACAACTACTAATAAACTAATGAGACATTTAGAATCAATAAAAAACTAAACCCAACGATTTATTTTGAATAAAATGGTATAAATTTAGAGCAAGTAAGTCTAATTTAAATCAAATATTGAAGTGCTCATATTTTGCAGAACCATTGTTAAAGCTTTGCATGAAATATATCTGCAGATAATTGTCTGGCTAGGAATTTTAAATAAAATTTAGTGCTATACCCATGTCAAATTAAACGGTTAGTCGCTGATATTAATTATGATTATTATTATTATGATGATTATGATATTAAATTGCAATTAATAGAAAATACGCAGAAATATAAAATTATGCAGTTCAACTGGACGAATCAACAAACGTTCCAAATGACGCAATATTACTAGTTACGTCAGATATATTGACTATACAGCCAAACAACTACATGTGGAATTATGTTGTTTAAAATTGGAAGCCAGAACAACATCCGTAGAGATGTTTAGAAGTAGGTATCAATTCTTCTTTTGCAACAAAAAAAAAACATGTATTCTGATGGGGCTGCGGAAATGCCGAACAAGGGCTTAGTAGCGCATTAACAGTAAGGAACAAAATAACTTCAGCTCATATACAGGGCTATTCTTATTCACATATCAGATGGCTTTTCCGAAGACAAGTTTTGACACGATTGTTCGAACTTCGAGTGTAAATTGAATTATTTTTAAGTGACCAGAAGTCATCACTGAATATTTTGAAACTCATTTGCGGCTTGCTAAGCTGGGGTACTTAGCCAATATATTTTCGTTTATGAAGGGCGATCTGTGCAGGGTTAACAGTCAAACCTATAATTTAAATAATAAAATTAATAAAATAGAAGCCTGTAAATAACTGGAATTCAGGGCGGAGAAGATCAAACACGACAATAAATTTGATGTGTTTCCATCATTTACACAAATAGTGGAGGTTAAAATAATAACTAAACAAGAAACTTACATTATGCAAAGAGGTTATAGAAGGCTCCTTATTAAAGGAGAAAGAACAACTCGTAATTTTTCCACCCAAAGATGATATTTGTTTGAGAAATATATAGATAAGTCCCTTCAAAGACGATACTATAATTTAACTGTAGAGGAAGATCACAAGCTGATCAACAGACAGAGGATTGTAAATAAGATTTAAAGAAACCTAAACTCATGTTAAATGTTTAGAACGAATGACCAATTTTGTCCGAAAAATCGGTTAAATTATTGCTTCCGTTTGCGACAAAGTATCGGCAGAGAGTGTATTTTCAACGATGATTATAACAAAAGACAAATTCCGTAAGCCACTAGATATAAGTTCCGCAGAGGATTATTATTTTTTACTATAGATATATAAAATAAAAAAAATAACGATCGTTTATTATTTAACAAGCGACACTTTTATTTCCGAAAATATCGAAGTAAGATACCCAAAGATGTTAAATTACCGCGGCAATTTACCGAATCCTTATAAAACTTATGGGGTAATATATCGGTAATATGTAATCGGTAAATTACGGTGTTATATTACCCATAAGATTAACAAGTGCTCCGTAAATTGCCGCGGTAATTTCTGATCTCTAAGATTACCTAATCTTATAATGATTGGGTCGCGTCTTCGGTACAAACAAATTACTTGGGTCGCCATGTTAAAAAGTTTGAGAAACGCTGCTCTAGACTTACACTCTGGAGTATTGTAGTGCGAGTTTGTAGTGAGTTGGCTAACATGTTTACAATAGCGACGACTGTGAAAGTACTATATCATCGACTAGAAAACTGAAACACACTAACTTAATTGCAAAACTAAGAATACCACATTGTGGCGGTCGATAGCTGAAGAGTCTGTAGTTATGTTTGCTACCAGGGCTGTGGAGTCGGTGGCTGGACTCGCTGGACACAAATAAAACTTCTGTTCATTCTGTGGGTTCAGTATTTGTTTGTAAATAATTTGATATGCACAAGCCATATGTTTAGTACAATCAGAATAGGTACTCGAATAGAAATTTAATTTATGAAATTTGCTTCTTTTTTGTCCTGGTAGTGTTTTTGTTTTTATAGCAAATTTAATAGTACACGGTTGTATTATTCTGTGTCAAATTTGTGATTATTAACATATAAAATTTTTAATACACAGAATTATTTCAAAATATTTTTGTATGGTATTTGTTGGAGTCGGAGTCGGACCACATAAAATATCTGAAGTCAGAGTCGTAGTTGGAGTCCACAATTTTTTTACCGACTCCGCAGCCCTGCTTTGCTACACAACCTAAGGGTATATATAAACGACAAGATAAAAAGTTTTGGGAGACACGCTGCCACGTTTTATAAATGGAAGCAATACATCTGTGTTTATCACGAAGAAAAAGCGCCTGTTCGCGGCCAACACGCCTATGTATTTCTTTCATTTAAGAAAGGTTCGTGTCGTCCGCAAGGTTTTATGCGTCCGTCTAATCACAGCCTTACGGGCCATAACATTGTGAGACCTGTCTCGCTATTCGCTCTGTGCATACACCGCACCGCGGTGGGGACTTGAAATACGATCTAAGCGCCCGTAGCGGAGAAATACCTAACTAAAATGCCTACATATGTGCAGTAGTTCACGGCGCATTATGTTGTGATCCAATCCGTCAGAACTAATAACATATCGTTGGTATAAATAATCACAATGAGATACAATAAGTATTGCGTTATCAACTGTAATAATACAGGCAGAAATATTAACAAATGAAATATTGAAATAAATAATATAAATTTGATCGGACCACTTAAACAGTACAGATAACTGTAATAAGTCTCGTGGACCTACGACTGCCTACACCTGTAGAGGCGCATGCATCGCGCACCCTGCCAATAAATGGCGCCGTATCAACGTCTCTTGACCGGCGGCCGCGTTTGGCGGTAACATGATACATGCAGCGTGAAGCCGCGCTACAAGTCTCAACGAGAATGAAGAAGCAACTGATAAGTAGCTTTTTAATTTAAATGTGTGTTACTAATAGACACTTCTACTTCTGGCCCAAAACGCTAGACAGCATGCGCAGAAGACTTGCCGCCGCTGTCAGATCTAGTAACATAATAATGCTTAAAATCCCCAGAAAACAAGCGTTCCAAGTTAAATTACCAATTTCGGCTTTAATCATGAAGTGTGCTGTACCTACGTGTCCCAACTCAAGCAAGCTTGCCGCGGGTGTCCCTGTTTTTATGTACTTTGGAAAATTTACTGAATTGTCCTAACCTAAAAACACAGTGGGTATTTTGGTTTTCATGTTCACTTGCATAGAATTATTCAGTTTTCAATGAATGCATATCATTCTCACACTTATCTTTTATCAATTACGTTTAATTTGATACTAATTAGGCGTTTAACAAAGCAGTTGCCAACTTAATTTCGTCCTGGGGGGAAATGCGCGCGCACACCGTGAGCATCAAAAACCAGAAGTAGAAGCGTCTATTATATAATAAAATTAAACAAATAATTAACTCATTACTTACTTATAATTATACAATTTTTATACTATATTATATTAATGCCATAAGAGACCTCTGCTAAAATGCGTTTTCGATTAACGGCGTTATATATGGTCCAAAATTGATGAAATTCTCAGTATAAATTCTTAGATAATTAAAGAGTTTGGCTAGGCAAAAAAATAGTTTTTGTGGAAAAAATGAATTTTACATATGGGAAAGAATTCTAAAACAATTTCAGAAATTTTCCTTGTTTATGGGATACTAAATTAAAATCATTGCTGATTGAAAAATATGAAGAAGTAAAATCCTTTGGCCATGATGGGAAGCGCCCTCTCAACGTGTATGCTCGTTTGTTTAGAGACCCACTTGTCTCTGAGACCGCACCCTGACGCCTGAGCGGGCCGCTAAACATCTATGGTTAAACATAACATTACCAACAGATACCTAGGTCCGTGATGGAGGCAGGGATATATAGTTCTGCTTTTGGCTAATAGCTTTTGGCTAGTAGCGAAACGGCAGTCCAACTAGATTTGTAGTGCAGGCGCTCTAAATCGCACACGAACGACATCTATCAACGCGATCATAAACAATAAACCCGCACCTAACCTCAATATCTCTAAGGCGAAAGAAAGTACGTTGACCGCGTCTAGAGTAGGTGAATATAAACTGATACTTACTAATTAAACGATCCATTAAACTCGCGGTCATAACTCATAAATTCCATCATTTTGTATACGAGATAATACTAGCGTTACAAGGTAAGCTTATTATAGCATAATGCATGCATACATGCTTGAAGAAGTTGAGAGCTTGCTTACCTATAATGCACCACAACATTTGGATTATTCATACATTATAACCTGAGTTCGAAACTGTTCTATATTATTTTTGTTTTCAGACTTGAGGATATTACAAAACAAAGATGAATTCACTACAAGAACATTCGTTAATGGAACATGAAGGAAGTGATTCAATTACAAGTGATGATGAATGTGCGACAACCAAGCCAATGTAAGTATTATACATGGTCTGCCAGGAGCCGATATGAAATAAGGGAAATTCACAATATATCTGCTTGTTTTTACCGCCTGCATAAAAAATACTGACTGCGACGCGAGTTCCACGGTTAAATTAAATCGACGGTTATAGATGACCGACTCAGGATTTGTTTTATTATTCGCTTTCTATTTATCGCATGGCAATGAGCATTATTAGGAAATGTCGATATTTAATTTCATACACTGGGTGTTCCCTTCCGCATCTCAAGTATTTGAAAACATGATATAGCATCATATTTTATGATAGAACACAATGTTTAGTTAAAACATAACTATTTCTGAGATATATCCATATGAAGGTTAAGATGTGTCTTATGTTATACTCACCTGGTTTTTCTGCGGAAATAAATGTTACCTGTTGTAACCATGTTTTCAAATCTATGCTAGTATAGGATACTGGTGTTCTACAAATGCCATTAAAAACAACATAATGTTTTGACTAAGGTCTTTAAAAACCGTGGTTAGGTTTTTATGTGTTACAGTAAAAGGGTAAACCGTAGTAAATTTATACACTTAGGCAGTATTCGCACGGGGATACTCAAATCTCGGATACTTGGCGAGTGGGGTACGGAGACTTAGAGCCTCGAAACTGTAGTTTCAACTGTAGTTTACCGTCATACTCACACGGCCACTACAGAAGTTGCGAGTTTCCGATCAATGTAATCAGTTCCCTCCAGATTGCTGATGTGCCTGTAGCGGTTTGTAAAATGTCGAGTGACAGCAGTGATGTGGATATCGTTACCCAATAGGGTGGGCCGATTTTTTAAAATTTTCAAATGTGCATACGTGGAAAAGTTGTGAGTTAATAAATTAAAGAAAACACCTAGTTTACTTTTTCTTCTATTTTGATGTTTTGAACTGCCGCAAAGGCTTTAAAATTATTTTAATTTTTTATATTTTTTTAATTTTGTTTTTAAATATGATATAATAATAATAATAATCCTCGCCTTAACATCCCCCAACAGCTTTCGCCACTATGAGATCATCGGCAGGCACGAATTATCATTATTATGGCCCGCGTCCGTGCGGGCCATTTACTCCTTGGCAAATGCCGAAAGCCAAACAACTTTAGACGTGCCACAGACGCGGACCATAATAATGATAATTCGGGCCTGCCGATGCCCCCGTAGTGGCAAAAGCTGTTGAGGGATGTTAAGACGAGGATTTTTATTATTATTATATCGTATTTAAAAAAAAAATAAAATAACAAAAATAAAAATAATTTTAAAGCCTTTGCGGCAGATCAAAACATCAAAATAAAAGAAAAAGTAAATTAAGTGTTTTCTTTAATTCATTAACTCACAACTTTTTGATCTATGCACATTCCCGACTGCCTTAGTTACCTCGTTCCAAGTCTTCTCCGTTATATGCGTTCTCGAATACCCTTTGACTTTGTAATTATATAATTCTTGGAACTTTTTCACCTCCGACACAAACATTATACTAAATGCTTAGTCATTCATCATGCTTTCTCGCCGAAGCAAACCAGGGTTGTTATAAAAAACGTTTTTTTAATTAAAACATGTTTTTTTAAATAAAATGATGTTTTTTTTACAAAGCAATGTTTTTAAACACGTCGCAAAAAACATGTTTTAAATATAAAAAAAATATGAGTTTAAACAACTACCTACCTTAAATTACCAGTAGTCCTGTATCATAAACAATTGGTTCTGTAGAAACAGTTATAAATAAATTAAATAATCTGTTGTGCATATGCATTTGTGAATTGTGTAAATTGAATCTGGTTATCAATGTGTAATAAGGGGTACAACTTTGTTAAAAATCATAAGGTTTGCTCCAACACAAAGATATCACCGTTCAGGTATAGTGTTTTGTGGGCCTGTTTTGTTACGATTAATAACTCCATGATAAAACTTAGTGGTGACATATCTGGCTCAATACATTGTATCGTACCAGAAAGGTGTTTTCTCTGTGTTGGAACAGATGTAATATATATAGCACATGACAATTCATTCATTTGCTTCAAAAGAAAAATACACGTTTTCACATCAGATTTAAACTTTTTTTACTTTTATCACTTTGTCTTTAATAAAGACGTTTATTATAGTGCACCAAAAATGGCTGCATTATCTGAAAAAAAAGCTGATGTGGCCAGGCACATGACTTCATCATACTATATATAACATTAATAGTTAGCTGCATAAGATTCCATTTGATCGAGATCCTTCTTGACTGCATTAAAATAAAACTAGTTAGCCAGGATTGTCAAAATATCAACATTTGACACTACCTACTGTCATTAGAACTAAAATATCTGTCGAAGCCTGGCTAACTAGAATTTGTTTATGCAGCTAAACTATTAATTTTACCAAAAAATGTCAGACAGAAATTATACAAAATTTCCTCTAGTTTAATTTATTATTTAACTATTTTGACGAAACTACGCAAAAGGCGGCTCATTTGGAAAATCGTTAAAAAATGCTAAAAGTAAATATCCCGTTCCTTTAGACCCTTTTCAACACACACACACACACAAATTTGTTGTACCTTGGTCAAAAATTTTTAGGGTACCCAAAAGTACCTATTTCGGCTAAACACTCATTGGCACGATTACAATACTTTATCATACTATGTATGATAAAGTAAATCTAAACGAAACACATGTCACAATAACACTAATTTAACACCTCCCTTACACAACTTCATTTGTTTTTACTTTGGCTTGAGTCCCCATGATCTAATGATGTGTAAAAATTTGTAAACATTTTTTTCAAATTTAATATTGTATTTCCTATGTTTTCTGCCTTTTCGGTTCATACAGCTAGGCTATAGGTAAAACCACGAGAGCTGGACGTGAGTCATCGCTTAAAATAGTAAGAACAGACGCAAAAAAGGCAGGGCGTTTCTGTCTAACGCACGGGAATGGTCTGTAACGTATCAGCAAAATAACAGCTGAAATCGATGACCCACGTCCAGCTCTCGTGGTTTTACCTATACCTAACCATACATCTATTGAATTACTGTTATTTAAAGATTTTCACCCGTAGCTAGGCCACCAGGCGAGCACGCTTCTTTCGTTGTTGTATATCGCTCCTTCGCCATTGCAGTTTGTATATGCGCCATATCTGCACTCACTCGTGTCTGTCTCTACATTTTGACCATTTTAATTGTTTTTTCGACTCGTGTTTGACGAACTTTTGAATGTCCCTCGCTCCAGATATTTCCATTTGTACCTCCGTTTTAACATTAAGTTGTTATCGTTTGAACTGTTGCGAGTTTGGAATGTTTTTATATTGGTTTTAATATCTTATGTGACACTACTTTCGATTGTTTTTTTTTAGATTTAGGATTGAATATGCCTTGAGGCTATACATGTCTCCTATTTAAATTACACAATTTTTGCAAATAAAAAATAGGTTTTATTTCTTTTCCACTACAATTTGATAATATTTGCAAGCATGGACAGTGTATTTAGATAATAAAGTAACGTGAAAGCAAATCCATTTAGTTTTCTCCAAATAACCGCAAACAAATTTAAATGCACCGATTGCCAGTTATAGGAAAAGACGGGATTATATTAACCAGCGCCCCAGTAAGGAAATTTTGCGCCTGGGGCCAAATATTTAACATGCGCCCCTTTGAGGCAAATAGGTGAAATTTCTGTTGCAGAATATAACTGAATGGCGCCCCTCCGATTAAGCGCCTGGGGCCGTCGCCCCCCCTCACTGCGGCGCTGATATTACTATTCCCAAAAAATATTACTATTACTATTCCTAAAAGTGCAATATATAATATACTGGGTGTCAGGTAAATATGCGGCAAAAATTCAACGGGTCCTTGGCCTATTCTAAGAATATTTTGACCTATGATGATTTTTGAAAAACCCCATCGAAGATACAGGGCGAACAAAATTTGCTACAACCATATTCGGCGGTCAATGACGAGTAGATTGAATGCTTGTATCCAGGCTGCAGGAAGTAATTTCAAACATTTATTGTGGATTGAGCAACTTTAGACGTACTTTTTGATAATAAAATGTTGTTAGTGCCGCAAATTTTGTTTACCCTGTATCTTCTTTCAAAAACCGTCATACACCTATTACTCAGGACGCCGAAATGTGCTACAACTCTAATTTTCAAAACTTTTCATTGCTCCAATCGCCTTTCTTCATATTACGCATTTGTCCATCGACCTAGTATATGGAATGATTGTTGTTTCATATTTTGCAGATTGGACATAAAGGTTGAAGATATTGAATTTTCTGAAACTACTTCATGTGATTCTACTTGTACGGCGTCAGGCCAATCTATCGATCCTCTGAAGACAGAAACACCTGAAGAAGTCTTCCTGTGTATCAACTATGATGACGAACCGGCACAATCAACGCAACTTAAAGAAGTGGATGTTTGTACGGAAGTTTGTACGGGAGAGAAGAAGCCATACAAATGCAACAATGGCGACTTTACTACTTCGCAACCTAGATCATTAAAAGCACATAAGCAAAAATATGCAAACAAGAAGTCACTTAAAGTTCAAAACACAAGGCCTACAGAAGAGAAACCATTTCAGTGTACCTTATGTGATTATGCTGCTGCAAAAAGTAATCATCTTATACGGCATATGAGAACGCATACAGGAGAGAAGCCATTTAAATGTACCCAATGCGATTTTGCTAGTACACAAAAAGCTAATCTTATACAGCATATGAGAAGGCATACAGGTGAAAAGCCATTTAAGTGCACCTTATGTGATTACGCTTCTCCAGTACGGTATTCTCTTACACAGCACATGGGAATTCATACCGGAGAAAAACCATTTAAGTGCGCCTTGTGTGATTATGCTTCTGTACATAGTGGTCATCTTACAGAGCATATGACTACGCATACACGAGAGAAACCGTTTAAGTGCACGGTATGTGACTATGCTTGTACAAGATGTACTTCTCTTACGCGGCACATGAGAAGCCATACAGGAGAGAAACCGTTTAGTTGCACCTTATGTGATTATGTTTGTGCCGAACGTCCTTCTCTAACACGGCATATGAGAACGCATTCAGAAGAGAAACCATTTAAATGCACCCTCTGTGACTATGCTAGCAGAAATCCTTCAACGCTTTCTACGCATATGAAATCCCACACAGAAGAGAAATCGTTTAAGTGCACCTTATGTGATTACGCTTGTACAGCCAGTTGTAATCTTAGAGTGCACATGAGAAAGCATACAGGAGAGAAACCATTTAAGTGTATTTTATGTGATTATGCCGGTACAAATAGCAGTAATCTTAAACAACATATGAGAATGCATACAGGAGAAAAACCGTTTAAGTGCACATTCTGTGATCATGCTTTTAGCGTACGTTCTTCTCTTACGGTGCATATGAGAAATCACACAGGAGAGAAACCATTTAAGTGTACCTTATGTGATTACTCATGTGTAGCAGGGTATTATCTTACAGTGCATATGAGAACGCATACAGGAGATAAACCATTTAAATGCTCGAGTTGTGATTATGCTTGTATAAAACGTTCTTTGCTTACGGTCCATATGAGAAAGCACACATAAGAGAAATCAGTGGCGGCCAGTGGTACATTTTGATAGTAGAGCCACTCAGCATAAAAAATATACCTTTGTTTTTAAAGAAAGACAAAGAACGACAAGTTTTGTAATTTCAAACAGTTTTATTAAACTTATACATATATATTTAGATAGTAAGGATGAAAAATTAACACAAATTAACTCAAAGTTATATTTTGCTATATATAAAGTCCTAACGCATTCACCCGCAGATTAAAACCTTTCTTTTTAAAGCCTCTCTTTTAACATAGAAAAATACCGCTTAGCTAGCTACACACGTTTACATAAGTATCGTCACTAAGATTTTTAAAAGTTTTATAGTTTCTTAAAAGGTGTTACCCAATTGTCTTGTAAAATTAGTGATAAAATTGATTGCTGCCAGCCTTGTTGATTTTATATTTGTTGTTTTCTCGTTGCCCCAGCTTTTCGCTGAGAATTTTTGGAATTTTTAAGACCTTGGCTGTAAGGAGAAAGGTAGTTTAACTGTAAGTTTTGTATGCCGCCTGCAATTTTGTTTTTGTTGCCTTTTGTTATTTTAACCGGTTGGTAACGCAATTATGTCTACCTATTTGAACAGAGAAGAACTATCGTTTTATTTCTACGAAAACTTTTACCTGTTCTGGGTCTACATCCCTATAAAATTGAAACACCTCCAGCAGAAACACCATGCAATTCTTCTCGTTCGTAAAGTACTTGCAGTTTAGTTTTCAATCCATTTTTTCCAAAGAAGGATAGAAACGAACTATTCCACAAAGAAAATTGGCAGGAAATTGCTTGCGATATTCAGTAAAATTATATTATCCACCGTGAATAAAATAGCAGCTAGTAATTTCCAGTAAAACTACTCCCTGCTCGGGCGCCAATTATGTAACGACGTAGACGTCGGTTCGATTAGTCCCTTCGTCCTACCTCATCGGGTTGCTTCAGTTGGAGATCCAATGTTTTTCGAAATAATTCAAACGGTATACGGAGTACAATTCAAATAAAAGCTTTATTGTCGTAAAAGAGAAAAATATACATTAAAGAAAATAAACGACAGCATTCGCATATTAAAAAGATTTACAAAAGAAAATAAACATTCGTCGATAAAATAACTGGTCAAAATTAATCTGGCTACAAACCGGTCCTCGTCGAGTCGTCTAGACGGGCTGGCGCGTTCGAATGGCTTATGCGTCGGGGACATAGATATCATATTACTAGATTGCCGATACCGTATACTCACAGTGACTATTTTATAACATCGCGCAGATGAGAATTTGCGTTTGCGCACTACGTGAAAGCATTGGCGGCATTTCAATATTTAATATTGTAGAACGGGCAACTGAATTTTAGCGTCGAGGTAGGAAGATCAGAGTTTTTATTAAACATGCATAACTAGTACATCGTTTTAAACTTTAAGTGAGAGTTTTGAGTGGACCCACAGATGGATCTGCAAAACTTTTTATGAACTTGTTGGAATGGTTTAAGAGAAGAAATTAGTATTTTACACCGGGTATTTAACTATACATACTGTAATGCAAACTAGAATGGCTATTTAAGGAAATAATAAAACTCGCCGAGTTGTTTCTAATGATGTATTAGTTTTATAAACGGGCTTCTGGCCGGAAGCCCGTTTATAAAACTAATATACCATTAGAAACAACTCGTCGAGTTTTATTATTTCCTTAAATGACATCTAATAGAATAGAGACCTTCGTATCAACACTATAATGGCTATCACGTCGTTCTAGTTTGTCAAAAAAAGTGCAATATAATCTTAACCGGACATTTGATTAGCAACAATTGTAGTGTTCCAGTTAAATGAAATTAAGTTTTTATCGAACCATCATATATGTTAAACTACTTACGGAGTCAAACAGGTACTTACAAAAATGGCCCTTTACGATGTTGAAAACTTCAAAGTATGATGGGTGATTGAACGTGTACCCTGATAACATGTATCTTTCTTTGAGTTTACTTCTGCGCATTGACACTATATCTTGTATTTGTATTGTCTCTTACGTTATTAGTACAATAAAGATTATTATGATACATTGATAAAATATGTATATTAATAATAAGCAAGTACGTAGGCTTTCATTGCCAAAATCAGTTAGAAAATAAACTGCTTCCGGGTTATGCCGTGTGTCAAGATTTGTAAATGCTGACGTTTCGCGAACCATGTTGCTCGTGTTCTTCGGAGCTCACTGAATACACTATTCAGTTAGCTCTGAAAGAAGCAAGCAACATTCTTCAGAGCTAACTGAATACAGTATTCAGTTAGCTTTGAAAAAGCGAGCAATATAGTTTGCGAAACGTCAGCAAAGACAAGTCTTGACACACAAATAACAATAATAATAATAATAAATATCTTTATTAGCATCAAAAACACATAGTTATACAAAAATAATAATTCAAAAAACAAATATTTTTATTATTAACAAATATTGTTAACATAGATGTTTATCTACGACTCACATATAATAAGTTCATTGCATACGTATCTATATAATACATCTATATAATTCCTGTCATGATACACGCTGATGATTGTAACAACAGTAAATTTGTATAATAATTACAGTTCTTTTGAATAGATTTATTTATCTAATGAATATTACAATACAAAGCTATGGTTAACATCGACTGACACTTGGTTGATAGTTTTTCCACATCACCATTGACAAATACATTTCAAACATTTATCTACGACATATAAATCGCTCGCATGATTACAGGCTCCCCTACGGCTCACGTGTAAACTTCATGCTCGCGATTTATGTCCTTAATTATGTGTTTGTCAAATAATATACTACTATTACGTATCTATGACTTGTTAATCACTATCATGATACACGCCAATGATTATAATGACACTAGAGTTACATAATAAAGATAGTTCGTTCAAATAATGACTTCATTATTTGAACGAACTGTCATCATTATACAACGCTAGTGGCAAAGTCTGTCAAAACCTATGTGGATAACAGTTATATAACAGTTTGCCACAAATAGTACTGTTTTCATAACGGCTAACGGTATGCCGGAACAGCATTTATCCAGCACATCAGCAGCATTTGTAGACACGAGTTGACGTTTCAATCTTCTTACAACCTGCTACAGATCGGAAACCTTTTTCCTCAATCTCATAACTTTACGTTGCTCATTACGAAAGCTTTGCTACAAAAGAGTACTTTGCTTTTTGAGCACCACAACAGTGCGACTTAATTTCCGTGGAGACTTCCTAAATATTTAAGTTAAAAAGTTAAAACAATATATATAAAGCAAACTGTTATAATTACCAGTAGTTATGGTAAGTTCGTAAAAGAAGTCTTCGTTTTTTTGGGATCCTCTCAATCCTTTGCTATCACTGGATGTCTCCTGAATCTTCCTCTTTTTGTTCATTGTCGGACTGTCTTTCCTTTTGAACTACTACTGTTGACGAATCCGAACTGAAAACTACTGAACTACTGAAAACTAGGAGATAAACTAAAATAAGAAACAAGATTATATGTATTGTTTACATCTCCAATAATCTTAGCTTAATAATAACTTAAAAACCAACTAAAACGGTAATAAAACGGTCTACTGCTTCAAACAAACGAATCCTAAAGCGTCATAACAACTCAAACTCAAATACTAGCGAGGTTATGTATATGTTTGGTTCGTTTGGTTATGTTATGTGTCAGTAATATGGGAAGCACTCAGTAATCCACGACAAAAAGGGAACCATTCAAGAATGCACAGTTAATGCGCAAACGCAGCTTCTCACAACAATTTGTTCAATTTTAGGCATACAATTTCCGCGCATCCTATCCGTATGGCAATCTAGTAATATGATATCTATGGTCGGGGACGGTACGTTCGGCCGTGGACTCTATCGGGCAGCCTCGGTTCCGGCGGGAACGATGAACGCTAATCTCACTGAAACTGGCAGCCAATATAAAATCAGCACCACTCTGCCTGCTTCGTCGCGGTTTGCTGGGTCTTATATACCGAAATCTTACCCCCTTCTCCACGTATAACTGGGTAACTGGTGCCGGAAACCAGCACCCTTCTACACTGGCTATTACAAAAAAACACTCGTATAGCGGTGTAAGGGGGGCCCTTCTCACTTATTATTACTAGACTGATAAAGGCGCTTTCCCGCCTTTTTGATATATACTTTATTTTATTCGAAATCTAAGCTGACTTTCTAAAGCTCTACTTACTTTAATTCTTATGGTAGCGTGAATTAAATATCTCTCTTCCGAAGGCTTAAACTCTGTGAGTTCTTTCTCTAAGACTTTGTCAGAGAAAGATGAACCACCAATTAATCAAGACTATAGAAGCCAAAATGCTTCTCCACAAAAGGACTGATTTAAATTATTCTATCTAATAAAACGCAAATCCAACAAAACACTTAATGTCTATTAACAAATAACATGAACAATGCAGAACCGCTTACAAAGGATATGAACGTTAACCATAAACAATGATAATAATCTTTTGGCAGAGATGGTCACAATATAAATACAGTAAACTCTTAATACACCACTTACGTGTTAAAATAACTGGGAACGAGAAAACACAAGACAGCACAATTTCTATAAAACTGCCCCAGAGGGCTCACGACACATGATTACATCATGACTGCTAAAGACAGAAGGAGGAAGCTTCCTTCGTCACCCTTAATTCAAACTCGCTCAAGTCGACCGTCGCGCCATCTACAAAAACCGTTAGGCCAAACCACCACGGTTCCGCCCGAGTCCGAACTTAAATTCCCTAACAAACAAGGCGCCAAATGTGACTTGTTACAGCGGCTCGCATAGACATAGAATGGACATACAGGTCTTCCAGTCTAGCGTAAAATCGATTTAAAAGCGGTTTTAATACAACGAAAGATAACCGCTATAATATTTAAGCTAATTTACAGTACGAATTGACGAAATTCGTTACAGTTCTTACTTTCGCAAAGGCGGATTTTCCTAGGAGCAGGTTTTTTACGCAGCGTACAACGCATTTCATGTCGACAGCTTACTACGCCGCGCGTTTGGGTCTTCCAAACGTGGCGCATCAGCTATTCAGGTGGTCTACTTATAGTTTGGTCAAGGGATCTTTGCGTGTTGTCAAAAGTGACAGTCGTCTGAGAAGACGTACGTTACGTTGTACGCTGCGTAAAAACCTGCTCCTAGGAAAACCCACCTACTTGCTTTCGCCACAGTCTGTTTATTCACAATAATCAAATTAGGTAAAGGCCTACATAACTGTTTAATTTGCACTTTTCCGCAATAGTACATGTTACAAAAGGCTTATTCTGTAATAAACTAATTTGATTCATTGTGTATGCCGCGGAGCGCAACGTTTTGTGTTAAAGACGATATTAGACGCGAAATACGAGCCAACTGGAGTCTGTTCCAAATACACATGGAGAAGGCGACGTCGCTAGACCCCCGCGGTAGCCAACTCTAACGAACTGCCGTGCCAGAAATAAGCTGGGACAGTTGGCGGTATGATAGCACGGTTCACCGCGTAGTGTTGGGGAGAGAAATGCGTTGCGATGTTTCACTATAGTCGATCTCACCAGTGCTGCAAATTACTCATCGATTTCTGCTGTTATTTTCCGCATACGTTACACTTCATTCCTATACATTGCCGTGTGTTAGAACGGAATAGAATGATTTTGATACATCTGCTGTACAAATTAAATGCGCCCAGCGAAAAAGTACGTCTTTTCTTAGAATGACGTTTCTTTTTACCCTAACCTCTAATACTGAACGTAAATCTTGAACGTGACCGTGTTTTTGCAAAAATGTTTTCGTTGAAAAGTAAGCCGCTTAATAAAAAATCTATGGTGTTGGTTGCCATAAAGGTTATTTAATTAGTAAAGATAATAGCAATATTAATTTAATTTCTATAATATACGCCTCGGTAGGCAACGTATGTACAGTGATGTATGTTCGGTTGCCTATGCATAACAATCAAGCTGCGCGTTACGAAAATATCTTGGTTCATACACTTATAAGCGATGAGTAATTTGCAGCACTGGTGAGATCGACTATACTCACTAAACTTACGCAGGCAACGCTGGGTGTAGTGTTTAAATAGATCGAAAACTAGAGGAAAACTTGAACCAAGATCTCGAAAAGAAATTTTCTTAGGATATGCCGGTTATTCAAAAGGTTATAGATAGATAGATATTTATTCAATCCAATAACTACAAAAGTATAGATTAGGTACGTCAAAACTGGTATTACATTATACAAAATAAGAAATAAATGAAATATATCACAAAGCTTCAACCAAATCTTCATCCAAGGAATTTTCCGATGCTATAAAAAGGCCATTCAACAGCCGTTTCCGGTGTTCCATGGGCGATAAAACATCGATTGCCTTATTGAGGCAATTAATGCCCATATAGATTGGTCCTGTTTGTCCTACCGTTAACCGGTTATAGTCGATCTCACCAGTGCTGCAAATTAGTCATAGCTTATAAGTGTATGAACCAAGATTTTGACGTATTGCGCAGCTTGATTGTTTTGCATAGGCAACCGAACATACATAAGTGTACGTACGTTGCCTACCGAGGCGGATATTATAGAAATTAGATTAATATTGCTATTATCTTTACTAATTAAATAACCTTTAAACAACTATCACTATAGATCTTTTATTAAGCGGCTTACTTTTCAACAAAAATATTATTGCTAAAATACGGTCACGTTCAATATTTACGTTAAAGGTGTGTTCCGATTGGTGGTAATGGCGGTGGTAGCATACGAAATTATAGTATTTCTCACATCTCGTCATAGTGACACATATTAGTTTGCATGTACATAAACATGAGTCACTAGCAACTCTCTATTAGAAATACTATAATGGCGTCTGCTACCACTGCCATTAGCACCAATGCGAACGCACCTTTAGTATTAGAGGTTAGAAATGTCATTCTAAGAAAAGACGTACTTTTTCGCTTGGCGCATTTAATTTGTACATCAGATGTATCAAAATCATTCTATTGCATTTTAACACACGGCATTGTATAGGAATGATTGTATAGCGTATGCGGAAAATAACACCAGAAATCGATGAGTAATTTGCAGCACTGGTGAGATCGACTATATAAGGCAAACGATATTGTTGTCCATATCTTGTGCCACAATTGTGAATCTAGTTACCTGTTGCAGTTACCATAAGTTGCTGAGAAAGAGTGAATTTAACGAGTTCGGTGATATATATTGATGGTAGTGTTAATATTCGTTGTTGCTAGAAAATTTCTCTGCATCCGGTTCCTCTTCGCACTTTCATCATAGTTCTGATTGCTCTCTTCTGTAATACGAATATGGTATTCACATCCGTCGCTGATCCACAAAATATTATCCCATATCTTATCAATGACTCCACCAGTCCATAATACGCTGCTCTCAACGCCACATCATCAACATAATCCACTAGCCTGGAGATTACAAACACATTTGAACTGAGTCGCCGGGTTAAGCTACGTATGTGTTCTCCCCAGGTGAGCATCAATCTGTAATCCCAGAAATCTGCAGTTGTTCGCCACTTGAATTGATTTGGACCCACACTTGATAAGTGGTGAAGAATGGATCTTAACGTTTTTTGGAAGTACTTCCATGACCTGTGTTTTTGTTCTGTTTAATTGCAGTCCATTATTCCTGCACCATCCGCCTATTTCCGTCAAGGCAGCATTTGACAGTTGAACAGCTACATCTGTCTTCGAGTCGGCAACCAGAAAACTGGTATCGTCTGCATAAATAATAATGTAGCTGATGAACAAACCTCGGGCAAATCATTGATAAACAGCCCAAATAGAAGGGGACCCAAAATTGAGCCCTGTGGCATCCCCACTCCATTGCACAAGTCAGCAAACGCTACTCTCTGTACTCTATTCTCGAAATATGATCTTAACCACTCATTGACTACACCTCTAATTCCTAGTCTTTCAACTTTGTTGTCATGGTCAGGTCATGGTTGACCGTATCAAAGGCACGGCACAGTTGCAGAGTACTGCAAAAATCTTATTTTTGGCATTTACATTTTTTTGAAGTAGCTATACCCTAGCCTATACGCATTCTGAGATTCGCTGTACAAAGCGTTCTCCTCAATGAAAGCAACAAGTCGGCTTGCAAACACCTCCTCAAATGTCATAGCTGTTTGGTTTTAAATAGCTATTGGCCTATAATTTCATGGATCTGTTGTATTGCCTTTATTTTTATAAATTGGAACAATCCTTGCATACCGAAAGAAAAACAAGTTGAAATTTCACGTGATATCCAGTTTCTTCAAGAGTCTTCGGAAATGCAACGTCCAGGGATGCATTACTAATTTCTACCTACTCTCGTCTCTGCTACAAGGAAAAATATAACCATTTTAAGACTAGAAGTCAAGTGGTAGGTAATTACCTGCCACTTGACAAAACACCACATATTACCTATATGGTCTTTTGTGTGAGATCGATACGAAGCCTAAAAATTTTTGTTTTAGAGTTATAATATGAAATATTTGTTTTTACTTTATCATAGGAAGCATGATAAATTTTGGTTCAAAAGGAACTGGACGTTTCCTCTAAACATTGTTCAAGGATTTCGCAAATGAGCCGCCATTTATGTAATTTCTTCAAAATAGTTAAATAATAAATTAAAGTAGAGGAACTTCTGAATAATTTATGTCAGCAACATTTTTTGGTAAAATTAATAGTTTAGCTGCAAGAGCAAATTCTATTTGATCGAGATCGGTCGCATCTGAATTGATATAATACTGTGACGATCTTAACAGCCGCGAAAACGCCAGAAGTTCTAGGTTATTCCGGAGTATTCCATCGAGGCAGCGAAGCGCAAGTGGCGACCGCTCTGGGCAAACGTAGAAAACACGGGAACATTCCAGAGTATCGATCGATAGGTATATAAGAGAAACTGCTTCGCGCGCTAACCAGTATTATTCAGAGTGCAGTCGGAGCGCGGGCGAGTATTGATCGACATAAATAGTTCGAAATAAATACAGTGAAGATAAATTTATAGTAGCTTTAAGTGACAGTTAGTTTTTTGTGTTCGTGTTTTAATAATTAGGTAATAAGACTGTAATAGTGTTAAATAAATTAAGTGACTATTTTAATATACCAAGTGTTTTAATTCACACCTTAACGAACGAAAAACGCTACATTGGTGTCAGGTGTCGGGTGTGAATTGGACATTAGTGAAAATAAAATTAAAGTGAAATAAATCGGACTAATTAGTGTGCGTGAAAATGGCGAAACTAGCGGACTTAAAAGTTAGTGAGCTGAAAAAGGAGCTGGAGGAAAGGGACTGCGATACGACGGGGAAGAAAGCAGGAGCGGCTTCGTAAAGCATTAATTGAAGAAGGCAATGACCCGGACAACTTTGTTTTTGCTAGTGCAAGTGATATCGGCCAAATGCTGCAATGTTTGGAGACTAAATTGCTAGAAAATTCCACCGACCTGGAGGCTAAATTGCTAGAAAATTCCGCCGACCTGGAGGCTAAATTGCTGGAAAATTCCGCCGACCTGGCTAAAGTGTTGGAAAATTCCGCCGACCTGGAGGCTAAATTGCTAGAAAATTCCGCCAACCTAGAGGCTAAATTGCTAGAAAGTTCCGAACTTATTACCAGTTTAAAAAGCGAGCTTGGGGAAAGGCTAGAAGAGAATTCTGCCAAGTTGGAAAAAAAGATGTTAGAAAACAATGCCAACCTAAAAAAGGAATTACACGAAGAAATTTTAACAAAATCTTCTACACTGGAGGAGCGAATTCTTTTGATTTTGGAAGGCAAGATCCAGGAAGTTCAGAACAAAATCACAACGTTGGACGTCAAAACCTTCGAGGAGTTGCCCTATCAACCTTCAACAATGGACAACAAGAGCAAAGTTAGTGGCAATCAGGAATCCGTTGGGCTGATGCGCCTCAAACCACCGCAATTTGATGGTTCAACGTCGTGGAATGTTTATCAGCGTCAGTTTGAAGCGGCTGCAAAAGCGAACGGTTGGTCATCCAGGGAGAAGGCGACCGCCCTTACGTTGGCTTTGAGAGGAGATGCTGCTGCTATCTTGCAAAGAATGTCCCCGGAAGAGCAAGAAGTCTACGACCACCTGGTGAGACACTTGGAGACGCGTTATGGCCAATCACACCTGGAACATGTCTACCACACTCAGTTGAAAAATCGGTGCCAGAAGTCAGGGGAGCCCTTACAGGAATTTGAGGCAGATATTGCACGTCTGGTTCGACTGGCATATCCAGATGCCCAGGAAAAGATCATGGAACGTTTGGCGGTTCAAGCATTCCTGGACGGACTCCGTGATGGTGAAATGAAGCAAGCCTTACTACTAGCACATCCACCTAAGCTAGTTGATGCACTAACACGGGCCCTTGAATTCGAAGCTGCCAAGAACACGAACAAAGGTCAAGCTCGTGTGCGACAAGTGATTCCAGGAGAGGACGACTTCGAAGAGTCAGTCAAACGGATCGTCAGGGAGATCGATAAAGAACGTAGCCGCCAGAACCGAAAGTTGGAGTGCTGGAAATGTGGCAAGGCAGGCCACCTAAGAAGACGATGTCCAGAAGGCGTCAAGCATTGCCAGCGGGTAGAGAAAAAAGATGCTGATTTGTTACGAACTACCATAGTCGACGATACTTGGCAAAATAGAGATCTTATAAAAGACCAAGAGGAAGATCCCGATATCCAGATAGTCCTAAACTGGATGAAAGAAGAGAGGAAGCCAACCTGGGGAGAAGTTGCCAAGTATGCTCCTAACATCAAGTCGTATTGGGCACAATGGGACTCCCTAATTCTGGAAGATGGACTCCTGCGGCGGAAAATAATTGACCACGACGGCAAAGAGGAAAGAAGGCAAATTGTTGTGCCCAAATGTCGGATTGCGGAACTGCTAAAAGAACTCCATGCCGGTGTGTCAGGAGGACATCTCGGAGTGACAAAGACGCTGGGAAAGGTGAGGGAAAGATTTTACTGGGTCAATAGCAAGGAAGACGTAAGGGACTGGTGCAGAAAATGCGTTGTATGTGCGGCAAGTAATGGGCCGCAGAGAAAGCAGAAGGCTTTGATGCGCCAGTACAACGTGGGAAGTCCCTTTGAAAGGATTGCTATTGACGTAGCCGGCCCGTTTCCCGAATCCGAAGCTGGAAATAAGTACATCGTGGTCGTGATGGACTACTTCAGCAAATGGGTTGAGGCATACGCTCTACCAAACCAGGAAGCCTCAACAATTGCCGACACCTTGGTGAAAGAATGGATTTGCCGATTTGGCGTACCTTTGGAGCTACATTCGGACCAAGGGCGAAATTTTGAATCCAGCTTGTTCCAGAACATCTGTAAGGCGCTCGGAATAAAGAAAACAAGAACTACTGCGTTACACCCGCAGTCAGATGGAATGGTGGAGCGCATGAATAGAACCATTAATCGGTATTTGGCCAAAGTGGTCTCCGACCATCAAAGAGACTGGGATGGCTTTCTTCATTTGTTCCTCCTGGCTTATCGATCAGCCGTCCACGAAAGCACGGGAGAATCTCCGGCTCGGATAGTTATGGGAAGAGAACTCCGTGTCCCATGCGACCTGAAGTTTGGTTGCCCGCCAGGAACTGATGTCGCCGGGGAGGACTACGTCAGTGAACTGCGAAGAAGAATGGATGCCATTCATAGCCAAGTTCGCATTTCCATTCAAGATGCCAGTACTCGGATGAAGGACACATACGATGTCAATGCCAAGGACCACAGGTACAATGCCGGTGATATGGTTTGGCTCTACGACCCTAAGAGACGAAAGGGACTGTCACCAAAACTTCAAACATCCTGGGATGGCCCATACAAAGTTCTGGAAGCTATCAACGACGTCCTTTACCGGATACAAAAGCCACCGCGGGGTAAAGCTCGAGTCATTCACTTCAACCGACTGGCTCCTTACTACGGAGACCACGAAGACGCGGAGCTGCGACGAATCCAACCAGTGCCGGATTTGACATTCGACGAATTCATGGCCCGTCATTCTAATGGTCAAAAGAGTCGGTTCGGTGTGACCTGTGAAGTGCAGCGGGACCTGTTTACTGCTCCAGATGGCTACGCACTGGCACATTGTGTGGCTAAGGACTTGCAAATGTCTAGGGGGATAGCCAAGGTTTTCCGCGGGAAGTTTGGAAATATTCCAGAGCTGCGTCGGTCTAATCCCAGAGTCGGACAAGCACTCAAGGCAACCGACGAAAAGACCGGCAGAAAGATCTTCCACTTGGTTACCAAAGAGACGTCCGGTCAGAAGCCAACCTATAGGGATGTTTGGGACACTTTGTGTTCTCTAAAGGAAGAATTGCTAGCCGAGGACCGGAGAAGCCTGGCGATTCCCAAGCTGGCATGCGGATTCGATGGCTTGGACTGGAGGATGATTCGCAGCATGTTGGAAGCACTCTTCAGGTTGACGGGCGTACAAATTCTGGTGTGCTGTTATAGCCCTCAACGTCGTTCCCTGGAGAGAACCGTGGACTGTTACTTCCACAAGAGATCCTGCTGCAAGAAGGGAGCTCTTTGCCGATATCGACATCCACCATCTTTGGAATCATTTCGGGACGAAACGAGCTTAGGAGGGGGGCAGTGTGACGATCTTAACAGCCGCGAAAACGCCAGAAGTTCTAGGTTATTCCGGAGTATTCCATCGAGGCAGCGAAGCGCAAGTGGCGACCGCTCTGGGCAAACGTAGAAAACACGGGAACATTCCAGAGTATCGATCGATAGGTATATAAGAGAAACTGCTTCGCGCGCTAACCAGTATTATTCAGAGTGCAGTCGGAGCGCGGGCGCGATTATTGATCGACATAAATAGTTCGAAATAAATACAGTGAAGATAAATTTATAGTAGCTTTAAGTGACAGTTAGTTTTTAGTGTTCGTGTTTTAATAATTAGGTAATAAGACTGTAATAGTGTTAAATAAATTAAGTGACTATTTTAATATACCAAGTGTTTTAATTCACACCTTAACGAACGAAAAACGCTACAATACTGTATAGTGAGCCAGGATTTTCCAAATATTTTCAGACTAATGACAGCACCGGTAGTGTCAAATGCTGATGTTTGGTAATATCTCACTATATCTACTGTCAATAGTAAAAAGATCTCATATGGTGATACCGTGTACGTATCAGCGTATTCAGCGTGTCCAAAATGCATGAGTTCTGTTTGTTTTTGGTTTGAGGAAGTATGATTATGTATCGAATGGGCTGGGCGACTTGGGGTGGTTGAACATGGATAACACTAGGGTGTTGCATGCAGCAATATTATATCATAAGTTGCTATCCAAGCGGATCCCACAATACATCATACGGAAGATACGCTGTAAAACGGATGCCCATAACCTTAATTTAAGGTTCAGGGGTTTGTTTGCTCCACTTGCCCATCGCGCTGAGATGTATAAACGGTCATTCTCTTACCAGGTCAGTCACATATACAATGGTCTCAGGGAAGATATGAAAAAATTATCGTTAAACAGTTTTGGGGGAAAGATGAAGTGTTGTATGTTTGCTCAACAGGGGGGGCATTGAGCGCACATCTGAGGCTGTTTTCGTTTTTATTTTTTAAGGGCATATGTGATGTTTTGTTGAGTTGGATCTGCTGCGACTCTAGAGTATTTTTTTGTTTGTTTTTGTTTTGATAAGTTCTCGGAATTATTGGTACAATTATGTCTTAGTTCTAGTTTGCGTAAGGGGTTGAGTGGAAGAGCAAGGCAATTTGGAAACAAGTGTGCTGATCTCTGCCCTAAATATAAATATTATTTTGTTGCATTTAATATTGTTTTATGTTAATAAAAGAATTATTTATTTATTTAATTATTTATTTATCTTGTCAAATCCTGGCTAACTAGGTTTATTTTAATGCAGACACGACTGATCTCAATCAAATAGATTCTCTTGCAGCTAAACTATTAATTTTAAATATTGTATGATAAAGTCATGTGCCTGGCCACATCAGATTTTTTTTGTAACTAAAGGTAACTACACGAACATACCGTAATAATGAAATAATCAAATGTATAGAAAATAGTTATATTCAGGCGGGATTTAATTGTCATCATAATAACTAAAACACAAATGATCGACGTCTAAACGCTGGATTTTCGCGTCCTTCTTCGCGAAAACCGCAAAACCGCGGCCGCGGCCGCAGTTTTGCCTTCAAAATGCCGTTTCGCTGCTGTGTAGACTCGCGAATTGCGGATTTAGCGCCCATTTCTCTTAATTTTTAGCGAAAAATCGACGTACGGCAATTTCGCCGTTTGAATTACATTGCAAAAATTTTTTGGAGTGGGTACACTCCGTTCGGCACTTGCCCGAAAATTTAACCCTTTGTGTTTTCAAAGGATCCTAGGAGAAGCAACGATGGGCGGTCAACCGCGACATTTATTGCTCAAAACAGAAAGCTCTATCGCGTAGGCCAATCTATTTGTCGATATTTTGCCAAGTTTTCGAATTTATTTCCTTCAATTTGAGTAAATTTATGCATATCGATTTCTGACTGTACTTCTACTCCAGGCGCCATGACGACGGCTTAATAACATGACAGTTACGTGTTTTTTGACATTCTGAATATGACAACGCTATTTTCGTCTTACTGCTATCGTTTTGCTCGAAGTGGCTGAAATAGCGGCCAGAATAGCGATAAAATGGTGTCGCAGGCGTTCCCTGGCAACTACGCGATCATAATTAGGTTTAGTTTGAAGAATTACCAACGGAAAATAATAGATATGCGCCAGGGACAAGCGTGCTTTCGTAGCCTAAAAATGTACGTATTCCACTCGACTTCTGTCAGGTCAGAATTGCCCCAAATCACCCTTTCGACCGCGCCCCGGACGGGCCATATCGCGCCCGGGGTTTCATTTCCTTCTCGGGCGACGACATTTTACTCAAAAAGTACGCTAATATCGACTCTATATAAAACGCGCGTCAACTCCAAGCTTTAAAATTTGAAACGGTATGTAGATAAACCGCCCAAATTCGCGCGATCTAGATATTTCGATTTGCGCATGCGTGAGTCTAGAGAACAGCTGTTCCCAACAATCCCAACCTACAAACCCGTCATGGTGGGGCGGGGGGCCCCTGTGCACAGAAACACAGAATAGATATGCGCTACGATCTGTCAAACATAACCATGAAATATGGAAAGTGGAAAGCCGCGAACAAGGGAACAAGGCATAAATTCTCTGCAATTATGTTTACAATCAACGTAACAAGTGCCTGGCTGTTATTAAAGTGCAATTTCATTATGGTAGGTAAGTACATAATTTAACATTCTACTTAGTATTCTTTAGTTAATGGTTTGTTGTGTGCTTCTAGGCTAGAAATTGAGAGATGTTTCCAGATTCACAAAACAGAATGATTCGAAATCGAAATATGAGAAAGTGTACTGCACATTCAAGCAAATAGAACTAATCGATAAACATGTGATGAGAGTTTATCCGTTTGCTGTCATGTTGGTTGCATACACGCACGTTGTTTCAAGAACTTTCAAAGTAAGTAAATAGTACCTAATTTGTTTTTATCTGATTAATTTTTCTGTGTTTTTTTTACATATTTGTAATTCATTGAAAAATTAATCTATATACATATGCTACATGTGCTTTTTGTCACAAATTTTAGAATTGTCCGAAGGAGAATTATACCGTACTGCGGTTGGAGGGAACATTTCACCTGGCCCTTTAGAACTTCACGCTTCTGATAATTGATATGGACACAAAAGACTGACAGTAAGTACCGACTACATATTTATTAATAATTTCGTTATGTGCTATTTTATATTTTCTACGAAACAATCGTAAAATGGTATTTTTCTTCTTTGTGTCTTTAAATTTATACAAAGTGTGGTTATGTTGAAGTTACCATAAAATATGAATAAATTTTAATAATGAAAGCGGATTCTTTTTCTAAAGAACAAAGATCACAAAAATTGTAATTGGTTATAAATTTATACAATTTTGTCAACATCAATGCGAATGGTAATATATATATATATCAGATGTAATTATCTTCATTGACCCTTTTCCTACAAATCTTCTTATGTAATAGATATTTAAGCTTCAGCTGCTAAAAATACCAAGGTTTAAATATGAGAGATTGTAAATTAAATATACGTATTTCATTGTTTAAATTTTTGTTGTTTCCACATGTTAGGATATACCCTATAAAACTATAACGATTCATTCAATAAGTCGATTAAGATCAATAAATTGAAATGGCGGTATGATTCACTATATGCAGAACTGAAACTATATATATATATACAGAACTAAAACTATTTACTCAGTTTTTAGAAAGTAAATGTCATGCCGAGTAAAAAGTTTCCTCAGGACTTATGGAAATTTTGAATTCTTTAATATGTTAGACCCATTTGTTTTAATGAATGTATTCCTCACTGCCCAATTTTCTTTACTCTTTATTATTTTGTTAATATTTCAAACGGCTGTAACTTTTAGGAATTGAAACGATAAAGCATGCAGATAATTGCATTCTAATAAATAGAATTATTAAATATTGTCTTTGCTTATAGGTTTTTATTATACGCAGGTGTCAAAGAAAATTATCAGAATAGAATCATCTTCTTATTTGAGGAATAACCATGTTTGAGGAACACGAAATCAGCAGCATTGGAGGAATATGAAGAAAGAAGCAACCGATCTTCATGAAGCAATATGATCTCTGTGAAGAAAAACTAACAACCGGAATGCAAAAATTGATCGGCTCGATGCAAAATATAGGCAATCCATGGAAAATGTGTACGAGAGAAAACCTATATAAAGTAATTATTATGGGACATTAGAATGGTGACAGAAATATGTTGATTATAAAAGTAAATTATAAAATGGGCTGGAAATTAATTTTCCGAAATATAAATTAAATTTGAATTTTTTTATTAACTGAATTACTCACTGCCAGTTAAAGTTTAGTTCAGATATTGTTTTTTATCAATTATATTAAACTTATCCATTATAGTCATGCGAAGATGAAAAACGTAAAAGTGTTAACTATCAATTCATTTAAAGTAGTCTTTCATTTATTAAATTATACAAATTTGGTTGAACTTTAGTAAGAAAAGGATATAAATTTAGTAAGAAAGCTCAGTGACATAGGGTGGTAAATAAATAATTGCCTATCCTCTTTACCACATCATGTTCACATCAGGTTTGGCCTACTAAAAACTTCCATAAATTTAGAAAAGAGTGAAAATATAAAATAAACTAAGTTTGATAGAGAACGTTTCCCCTAACATTTCTTTTCGTTTAGTATGAACAAATTTTTAAAAATATTAAGGTATATAGAAAATGTGAAGAGAAAACATTACTTGAAATACTTATGGAGTAATTATTTTGTATTCAGGAACGGTTTGGTATGGTTGAGTATCTTGATTTGAGCATTTTTAAGATTTCTATTACTTTGGTAATATTTTTAATGATAACTTTTTAAGGAATTGAGAAACCAAACTGTTTTTTATTACAGCTAGCATTTTTGTCTTTATAGTAATCTGATTTTATAAATTAAAACAAACTTACATATTAAGCTTTTATTGCAGTATTTGTTAATATTCACTTTTTGAAAATTGTATTAAAATTTTTTCTAATCAAATGCTCAAGTTCAAGTTTTTACTGAGTAAAAAGTTTTAGTTGAAAATTTATTTATGGATTTCTTTGTTTATTCTTAAATTTATTTATTTTTATGGCTCTCATGTGTTATTTTATCTTTGTTTTTGTCGTTTGATATGAATTTTCATTTTCTTTGTTTTGCTAATATATCACACTTCTGTAATTTTATGAATAATCATACTTCACACAGAATGACATGTACTCTCTAAAAAAAACTCTAAGGTTCAATGGGATTTCTTTGTACTTTCATTGTTTGTTATAAATTTTAATTTGTTACTTTCTTTGTTTTATTAGTACTTCACATTCCTGTAACTCTATAAAGAATTGAAAAACAAATAACTTCAAAGGAAACTTTTTATTCGGAATAACATTTACTTTACTAAAAAAAAAGTAAATAGTAATGGTAATGTTTCATATGAACTAATTTGATTTTTTTTAATTTTATTCGGTTATTTTTGCATTTAATTACTGTTCCTTAGTTTATTTACTTTTTATTATTGTACTATATACTGTTTGGTACACATTGCTGGTTATCCCATTGTTTGATATGTGTTTTAAACTTTTACTCAAAATGATATTTAATTGGCAGAAAACTCAAAAGTAACCAGTTTTATTAATCAAATGTTCAAATTTAAATGTTTTTTTTTAGTTTTAGTTTAAAGTTTATTTACCGATTTGTTTGTTTATTCCTACATTTATTTATTTTGTATTAGTTTTATGGCTTTCTTTATTATTGTTTCTTCGTTTTGACATTTTTTTATGAATATTAATTTATTTTTGTTTCGTATATGATACTTTTCCCAAAATGGCATGTACTATGTGCGCAAAAAAAAGTCGTGCACCACATATGCAACCAAATACACTACTTTCCTTCAAGGACAATAATTATTGTCATCAAAATCCAATTGGTTGGTAAAGAACATGTTATTTATTTTAATATTGTGTTTCTTTATCAAATGAAACCAACACTTTACTATAATGTTTATTGTATTCGCTTCACTTAGTTACGATACAACATTCGGTTCCGCATGTCCTATGCTGCATACATACGGTCGGTAACTCAGATAGTACAGTTACCTGTAATATCTGTGTACTTACAATACATAACAGTCGGTAACGCACGTATTACAGGTAACTGCAATACACATAAATGTTATTATTCGGAGAAATCACGGACTATAGGTGGCGCTGCGATTCATCAATATGGTGGTTCTATGATAGATAGGTTATTTGGGTTATTTCTTAACTTATTGTGTTTATTACGAAAACACTACATTCGGTAAGTTTACTTGATTGTTATATCTTTATAACAAAGTTAAGGGTGCTGATCGACGTTGTTTTTGGTTATTATTACCACCATAGTTCTCGTGATAGTTGTAAACAATAAACACAACATAACCTCATTTATCTATCACAGACAAGTTCAGTTTTCTCCACTGCTGGGCGCCACCGTCGCTGGTTTTATGTCTATGGTTTTGCCGAATGCTTGTTTGGTTATCTTATTAATAGTAATAATTTTACTAGATTATTATTATTATTTGAACAAAAGGACATTTTTGTCATTTGTGTGTTTTAAATTTTAAACTGACATAATCAAATTGTAGACAAAAAAAGTGCCTTTATAATATAAAAATGCTTTTTTTGTGAGGATCCCAAATAAATAAGTTACGACCATAATTAAAATATAACGTTTTTTGGGTTTTCAAAATAGCTTGGAAGCCATTGGCAATTCAACTGTTTTCTGAACAGATTATGAAAGAGCATATATCTCTAATAGTAACAAAAGTACGCATACAATCCAACGTCCCGTGGGACACACTGGATATTAAAAATACATTTAGCTGATAGCTACTTTAAAACAAAAAAAAAACCCTGTTGGAAAATTTAATTGTTTCGGCACAAATTTTGATTAATTGTTTTACACCAACGGTTGTTATGTTTACAACAGTGTTTTTAACATGTTTTAAAACAAATACTTTGTTTGAAGTATTTAATTTTAAAAAAGAGTTTGTTGTGTTGTGTTTTAAACGTTTTTAAAACTACCGAAATTTGAACAGCTTTTGTTGTTTTTTAGAAAGTATAGTAATACAATATCAGTTGTTTTTTATTTTTGTAAAATAAGGAATGGAAAGACGTCGATTAAAATGCCGACAATAAAATGTTTGCGTGATTTAAAATGTTTCGATCTCTGTTTTATTTGTGTGTGATTTAAAACATGTTTTATTTCATGTTTAGAAGTTTGAACATTTTTTTGCGTAGTGTTTAAAAACATTTTTTGTAGGTATTATTTTTAATAAAATTCGTTATTTTTTAATTATAAGCAAAACCCCAAATTAAGAATGTGTCTCCATACATACAAATTTATTTTAATTTGGCAGTTTCAACTTTAAATTTAATTCTATTTAATTTAATTTTTTTGTTTATTATTTTTTTAAATTAATAATTCGTTTGGTTAAAATGTAATTTCATGAGTTTTGATTAATTGCTTATAACTAAAAAATATGCAATTTTATAAAAAAATGATTACCATAAAAAATTTTTAGAATTGATCTTGGAATTAAAAAATGTAAAAATATACAGCGTGTTGTATTAGAAAAAAATGTTACCAAGTTTTTAATAAAAAAGAACACCGTATATATTATAAATATAATTACCTGATACCCTCTTTAAAACAAAAAAAAAAAACTATTAGAAATTTTTTGAAAATTCTTTCCCTTTAATTGTTTCTGCACTTTCTTCTGCACAAATTTTGATTAATTGTTTATACCAACAGTTGTTATGTTTAAAACAGTTTGTTTTCAGTTTGTTTAAAACGGTGTTTTAACATGTTTTAAAACAAATACTTTGTTTAAACTATTTTGTTTAAACATGTTTAAACAGTTTGATGAAAAGGATGCAGACAAATAAAATTTTTGCGTGATATTTTTAGTCTGTTTTTTTTTTTTGTATGTGATTTAAAACATGTTTTATTTCATGTTTTGAACATGTTTTCTGCGTAGTGTTTAAAAACATCGTTCTGTTAAACACATCATTTTATAAAAAAAATTGTTTGTGTCCTTCAAAATAACAAAAAATGTTTGTCTAACATCCCTGTTTATAATTCAAAAATAAGGAGTTTATCCCCTGACAAAAGGGGTCACACATTTGTTTTACGCTTTGAATGAAAGCAAAAAACCATATGAAACTTTTTACTTGGTTGTTTTAAATTTGTGTTCTTTTATTTTTCAAACATTTTGAAAATCAATTATTCATTGTCAAAATGTTAAATAATTATTGCGAGCACTGTATACGGCAAAGTCGCGCTTGCGCGACTTTGCCCAGTACGACAGATGGTGAAAACCTACAGATTTCGGCGTCGGCGATCTATCCGGATCGGCGATCTACCTGCATCAGCGAACTACCCGGATCGACGATCAACCCGGATCTGGGTTCTACCCGGATCGGAGATCTGCCCAGATCGGCGGTCTACCCTGATCGGCGATCTGCCCAGTTCGGCGATCTGTCCAGATCGGCGGTCTCCCCGGTTCAGCGATTTACCCGGATCGGCGATCTAGCCGGATCGGAGATCTACCGAGTCGGCAATCTACCCGGATCTGCGCTCTACCCGGTTCGGCGATCTACCCGCATCGGCGATCTACCCGCACCGGCGTTCTACCCGCATCGCCGATCTACCCGAATCGGCGATCTACCCGTCTAGGCGATGCGCAGACCTATTAGGTCTGCCCCGTTTCTAGTTTATCACTATTTAAACCGCGCGCCTGTTTATCACCACTTTGTATACATTTGATGTTTTTTGGTGTATAGTTTAGAAGATAAAAGAAATTATCTGATTATACTTTTCACATTTTGCTATATAGGTTTCGATTTGACAACGCGTAGTGTAACACCCTGAATGATAATATGTAAATTACATAATGCATTAATGTGTTCATAATAATTGGAAGTAAATTATTTGTAAGTGTTTTGGCCCCGTGCAAATGTTTAACCCGGTCACGCAAAAGTTTACGCCGGTCCTACACTGCATATGTGCCGGTGGAAACATACCAGACAAACGTTATCAACGTTAATGATACCAAAACTTTTCCATAAGTACCAGAAAAATATATACATCAAATTTACGATATAATTACTTTATACCATTTATACTTCTTTATACGATTTGGCATATAGGAATAACCGAAAACAGTATAATAAAAACAGGCGTGATAATCCTAAGCGGTATTACCTAACAGATTCGTGTTACAATCTCAAACATTTTTTCGGCTAAAAAATAAACTTGCAAGATCTATTTTTAACCTATTTTTATATATAGGCCATATTCAAGTTTTGCCTTTGATAATAATTGTGCCGCTAGCAAATCTTTGATTCCCACCGAAAACTAGTAATCTACTTTGGCGAAGTGACCGTTTACGAGATATAATTAAAACAAGCTTTGCGGGGCAGGTTTGCGAATTTGAAGGTTGCAATTTTCTTTTGTGTGTAATTTGGTTTTGAGAAAATAATGCGAAGTTGATGTGAAGTTGGCCCTCCTTAGTCCTATTTCGAGCGTTCTTTTTTGTTATATAGTGACCGCCAAAAAGTCGGCATCATAAGGATTTTTTTATTACCAATTTATCAAATGTTATTCTTCATAAAAGTTCTTCCTTCGCCCAGAGGATAGTTCAGATAATCTGAATTTGACCTAAGGATAAAGTACCTTTGTTTTAACTGTTATCATAAAATGTTATATTAAATATTATTTCAAATTAAAAATTATATTCAAATTTCAAATCATCATTAATAATAATATCATTAAAAAGAAGAAAAAGGTAGTTTTATTTTAATACTCTCTTTTATAATAAATATTAGTAGTTACCATTGATTCTTAGCAGTCACATCTATCCATTTTTCGAAACATTGCAAGCTACTCTTGCTTAGTTAATCCATGATAATAATTATGTAATAGTTAGTCGGTTGGATAAAATCTGGTTATTAACCTCATCACTCTTACCATGATAATCACTATTTGAACTCCATCAAAATGTAATCAAAATCTCTACCATTAAATTGTAGCTGGTTTGCTCACTTTAAATTCTAAAAGAAACTTACTCAAGTAAAACTCAAATCTCAATAAAAGAATAACAAATATTTAGTTACAATTAAAACAAAAGAATTAAAACAATGAACTGAAACTCTAAATCTACCAAATTTTTTGAGGAGTTGTCAGATTATACAAAACACATTAAATTAAAATATAACAATAAGTAAGGAAGTAATGATCGGTTTACCATTTACAAAAGCACACCCCAAAAAACTACATTTTAATATTAAGCAAGCGGAATGCTTGCAACTGGGTTGCATTACATCTCAAACCACTCTCTAAGTCTTCTGGATGCCAACGAATCTACGCCTCACTTCTACGCCCTCCTTGACTTCATGTTAGGAGAAAAAGAACACAACAAGTTAAATGAAATGTGTAGATGGCTAGCCACTTGCCGTAAAAGCATAATAATTTGGCTCAGCAGTATATTATACAGTTTATGACAAAAGTTATAAATCTATTACCAAAGAAAGCCCTTAAATGCATGGGAATGAACACCATTAAAAATTTTCACAGGTGCCTCGTGTAGAATAATGTATGTCATACAAAAAATACTAAAATAATAACAGCCGCGTAATCGACCGTCAAGTATGGTATCGCATTATATGCGATAACAATACTTGTGTTGAATGTCTCTGAAAGACCAACGCGCGGTAAAGTTGATCCCACAAACAAAAATAATTCCAATTATTACAATTATCTACAGGATAAAATGTTATTAATATGACGATTCACATGAAAAAAATAAATATTTTTTTTTAAAATGAGTATAAACGACAGTTTTATTAATATTTATTACATGTGGCTAATAACTGGCTCGATACCAAAATTAAGCAGTATTAGAATATGTTTGACGCTTGCAGTTTTGAAGATTTAATTTAGTTTTAAGATTTAATTCATATACATTGCCGACGTTTCACCATTCTCTTTGGCTTCTTCAGGGCCTATATTATTTACATAAATATATTAATAATATTAACTATAAGTACTAAGATACATCCTTACTCGTATTTAGATTATAACATTATGTGAAGCATATCAATAATAGCACTACATGGTACAAGCAGTGGCGTGCGTCCATACGTGCAGAGCGTGCAGTGCACACCCAAAGATTTAGGGAAAAAAGAAGGAAGAATATTAAGAATAGTCCTGCCAAAAAATTATATATTATGTATTTATGTATATACCGACATATTTAGTAATATTTCTTCGTAATAATAATTTAAAGTAATTTACACCAGATGGTGTTAAAACTCCACTGCATTTGTCCGGACCAATCACACCATATCATAGTTACTTGCTAGAGCCGAGCGCTCCCGTCCCGACTGACACCCGCCTTTGCGACTACTGCCATGTCGTGCAGCCACAAGCGGTGCACCAGACTGTGTACCGCTTTAACTTGGGCTAAAATCGACGAATTCAAGAATCATCAGCTGCTTTATACGTATGTAAATAATGTATGAGCCTTCGCAAACTCTACCAACGACAAATTTAAAGTATATTCTAGAGATTGCATACAGAACACACCAATTTATTTTTCCGCTGTCCGAACTTACTACCAACCGATACGCACACAGTGCATATAGGAGGTATACACGCAACGATATCTCTCCAGCGCACAGTGGTCTGAACTCGCGAAAAGTTGGCCAAAATTCTGAAACTTGGTATATAAGGGATTTTAAGGTCGCTGAAAACGAATCTAAACTCTAAATTGCTAAAGTCAAAATGGCGGATCCAATATGGCGGACGACTACATTAAAATATGCTTTGATTGAATTGAAACGTGGCTGTTTGGGGTTTTTGAGGTAGATGATTATAAATCGGAACTCGCAATTTCTGAAAACAAAATGGCGTATCCAATATGGCGGCCGACTACATTAAAAGATGTTTTGATTTAGTTAATACTTGGCGTTTTTTGGATTTTTGAGGTCGCTGATTATGTATCTGAACTCATATTTTTTTAAAACAAAATGGCCAGTCTAATATGGCTAACGAGTACATTTAATATGTTTTGATTTACTTCAAACGTGTATTTTGGGAGTTTTTGAGGTCGCTGACTACGAACCTGAACTCTAATGAAAACAAAATGGTGCTTTCAATATGGCGGATAACCACTTTAAAATATGCTTTAATTGCTTTGAAACTTGCCTTTAGAGGATTTTTATGGTAGCGATGAACCTGAACTCTAAATTTCAAAAAGTCAAAATTGCGGATTGCATATGGCGGACGATTACTTTAAAGAATTATTTAATTTATTGAAAACGGGCCCGAGGACGCGTAGTCATAATTATAAATCTGTATCTACTGCAAATTTTACTTCAAAAACTATTTTGTTTACCTGAAACATTGCCTGCATGGGATATTCTGCTTTTAATACTATCATGAACATAAAATTTGCAAGATAGCTACGTGTTAGTTAAGTAAGTTTTACCTATAATATATTTTTACGTACATATTAACAGATATCAAATACAAATTAACAACTAAATAATAAACAAAATGTGTTCTTACAATCTATTCCGTCTCTAATTCTAAACTATCAAGTGACGATAGATCAACAAACTCGTTGGTATACTCTTCTTCTTCTTCATTGTCTGAGTCTTCATTCTCGCAGTATCGCTTCTGTGTATTCATGGAACAAGAAGGCTCAGTTTCTTATGTAAATGGTCGTATTAACGAAATAACTTCGTTCGGAAGCAGAATCTTTATTTTTTGTTGGCGGTGTATGCGGGTTTTTAAATGCTAGATATTATTGGGCCCGAAGTGTCTATGGCTCTATTAAATATATCTTCTAAGTTATTTTTTCTGTTAGTTTTTCTAGAATGAAATTCTCGATCTTGTTTATAAAATTTATTTCTGGCTTCAGAGCCATCCTCTCCAAAATAGCAAACTAGCAGTAAATAATTTGCTACTATTTGTTTTCCGTGAACTAGTAGTACCTTATGGACAGTAGCAGGCTTCCGGTACCATGGATATATAGTCATAAATAAATTTGCAGTTTTGAAACAACTTTAAAATTTTTCTTAGTTTAATTGAATTAACAAGTTTAATAAGTATAATTTGTCAATAATTTGTTACTTTTAGACCAAAGTGGTATAGACAGAAGATTATAAAGAGTATTTATCTTTAATTTGATTCATGGCTTGTTACTTCATATAAATAAATAACAGCCAAAAACTTATTTGAAACTTAGCGCAAGTATTGCGTTTAACGCAAGTATACTGATTTCTCGCAAAACGTTAAGCTACCGAAGAAAAATAAATTACGGAGAAGGCGCAGCTAGATGCAGCAAAATATAATTGGGATTTGTAGATAAAGAGTGGAATCATAAATATATCCTAAAATAAGTGCAAACAAGTGCAAACATTTTTTTTAATGTCTAACGAAATTTTGGGTTAATTCGCTCTTCTGTGTCTTCTATAATTGTGGTGATTTAAAATTTTCGTCGTTCATATTTACGTAATATGAAATATCTACCTTAAGTAGGATTGTCCAAGATATCACTTTCCATTATTTAGAGCCTAAATAAACATACAATATACTCAGTATTCGATTTTTGCTGAGCGCGTTTAAAATAATGAATAGTGGTAGAAGCGCACTATGCGCCATTTTGGTTAATTAGTATGACTAAATGCGCTGTAATTAAGCATCAATTCTACGCGTGCTTAATGAATTAACCTGTTTACTTTCATATAGGGTACAGAATTTAACAGAATTCAAAACTTGAAAATTTGAATTTTGGCCAACAATTCGGGCTTCTAGACCATAGTGCAGCGTGCAGCAGCTAGGGGTCACCGACGAACGGCAAACAATTACTAATGGTGTAATTAAAAAACTACCCAACTAATTTTGATCGGACTTTTACCTATGCATTCTTTAAACTCCAATAAATAATCCGGAGAAGGCCTGATCAGATTTTTTATGTATTTCGCTTATACTTGTTAATTTAAATTCGCCTTTGAGCAAACGTTTTTCCAGCGTGCAGCAGCTCCGATGAACAGTTGACGTTTGGCGTTTGGAAACTTGTGTTGGAATTGTTTGTTGATTTTGAAGTTTGAATTATTTGTGTCCGTGTTTTTATGATTTTTATTTAATAACTCAATAATGCTGATAACATGATGCATGTTGTGCCTATTGATGATGTGTTGTCGTATTAATTTAAATTTATTTCAGTTTTAACTACACTCCGTCAGTTTTATTTCTGGTTTAAATCAATGTTTCTAATAACCTAGGACGGATATTTATGCAAATGTCATAAATGTTTTTAAATTGCGTAAAGGAGCATTGAGTTATCAAAAGCATATAAGTAAATATCTTTAACAAAGGATAGGAGTTAAATAACACCCTCTATTTTGCAAGAATGGGTACTTATGTACAAGTTTTGATCAACAAATCATCATTAGCCAAAAACTAGAAAAACACAAATCAATCACAAGAAACAACGCAAAATTGTAACATAAAAAACACTGATGCATCATTCTGTTACCTGATATCTGATGCCTTGTGCCTCTTGCACTTGACTTTGACTGTAAGCTTACCATTTTTATACATTTTTAGGCAACTTCTATCTTTTAATAAACATTTACAAGTATTTATTTTTCACTGCACACCTTATGAACAAAAGCACCGCACGCCACTGGGTACAAGGTCGGGTATTATAACAAACTGATTATAAATATAAGATGGAACGATTATATAACAGATTTTGTGTAAAAAACTGTAATATCTTTAGGTGTACTCTGTTAAAGACAACATGTTCGTACGAATGTAACTTTAATAATAATATCATGGTGGCACTATATACAAATGATGGTATTTGGGAATACCGGTCATGCGGAATAAATGTTCCAATACACATAAATATATATACAATGATAATCAAAAGTAATTGGTTCCTTATTGTTCTAACTCAGTGGTTCTTAACCGGTGCTCCTCGGAACACTGGTGCTCCGCGAGCTTGTTGCAAGTGTCCACAAAATTATGAAAGCCGAAATTGTTGACTCATTTACCGTATGTGATTGAAATAATAATATTTGTATTTGTATATTAGTAACGTACAAAACATTCCAACTTCAACAAAACTAACAATTATAGTATATTATAATACAAGAACACACCCAAAATAAGAGATGGGGTAAGGCAGAAAGACCTAGGAAAGACCGTTCGAACACCAAATGAAATTTATTAAATGAAACTAATTGTGTAATAATCCTGTACAAAGCTGGATGTTGGAATAAAGATTATTACTACAATACAAGTTTTAGAAGACAAAATTTGGCGTACGAATTGTTTTGTTATATACTATTTTTTTTCTACCTTGCGACATTAATTTTACATAAATATCGAAAAATGCGGTTGTTACCTTACAATTTAAAGTAATTTTACAGTAGGGAGTTAGTGTAAAATTCACAATCATTCACAACTACGACTGACGCGAACCAATAGCGATTCAGATGTCAGCCTTATTTGACACTTGACGTCAATATCATAAATCTTGGAAAACCAAAAGTTACTAAAAGTTTGCGATCTAGTGTTTTCATAATGACACCGAAAGCGGTTTCGTTATGAGTTTATAACGAACACAAAGTAAAAAAAAACATTTACAATTTTCAAATAGTAATAAATATGAATAAAATAAATAAAGAATTTAGAACATAATACAAATAATATAAAAATGGGTATAGCTATGCTACACATGCCACATAAAAAGTTCCGAAAATATGTAAACATTTTGAAATATATTTGCTAAAATAAAGGTAATAAATATGATGTTTTGATAATATATATTTTTGCCCTCATCTACATATCATCCACATGTTATGTGCGGATTTATTAAGCCTTAGATTAGTATAAAGTTTTATTAAAAATAAGCTTATCAAAACTACTTGAGTAGGTGGTACGTACCTGCTAATATAAAGAATTTAGCCAAATTACCTAAATATTTGATAAACTAAGAAGGTTTTGAAAGTTTTACTATATTTAAATGTATATTACCGCGAACATGTCAGATGCTTCGAGGAACTATCGCAACATAGGTGGCGGCATTTATAACCACCAGGTGATAGTTCACGAACAAAATTTTGTGGGGCCAGAAAATCAAAACATACACGCACACACACAAAATGTGGAATTATGAGAATACGGGCAAAAAGAAAACTTCGGAAGCAATTCGGTACATCGAGAGTGCTTTTTCCCTCAAACACTCAAGAGTTGGTTTGTAGAAATAAATTCCAAAATTCCCGTTATGTTCGAAATTTATACAGAAATATATCTTTTTCTTTCCTGTATCAGACTAATGATTTTCACCGCAAATAAACTTCATTCGAGTATTAATTTTTTCAATTCGGTAAAACGTTGACCTGATAAAAATATCAATAAAACCGTATTTTAAACCGCTACACCTTGTTAAGGAATTGAGAAAACCAATAAGTCAATAGTCTTTTTACTTGGAATGACATTTAGTTTTTAGAAGAAAATCTGTAAAAAGTTTTTTGTGGATTTTATTTTGTTACTTAAATTTATTTACTTTTTATTGTTGTGTACTTTTTATTGTTGGGTATTGATTATGTCATTTTTTCGTTTTCGCATTGTTTGATATGTATTTTATCTTTTATTTTTCTTTGTTTGTGAACATTTCAAACGGCTGTAACTTCTTAAGGAATAGAAAAAAACATATAAGACCATATAAAACATTATATTCAGATTGACATTTGATTTCTAAAAATTATTTCTGCTGAAAAAAAAGGTAGATTAATGTTATTTTGTAACTGTTATTTAATAATCGTTTTAATTTTGAGTAAAAGTTATTAATCATTTGATTTATATGACGTCTCCATGTTATCTCTTGTTCCGGTATCCTAACTCTATACATCCATTTTCCTATACATTCTTCAAAAATACCTCTCACAAAAGATGGTTTAGATACATTACGAAAATCTTTGACTAAAACCTCTTCATTAATATTAAATTTTCGGTGGGTATTACCTACCGAAAATATTCTTGCTACTTGACTTTGCAGATTTGGAACCTTTGACGGCTAGTAGTCTTTTCCTCTCTCAACAAACTGAATCTGGTTCTGAATAACCAAATAGCAATAATGCAGGTGACTTTCCCGTTGTACAATGTGGCGTTGCTCTATAATCAAACAAAAAATTATTAATTATCAAATTTATATTATTATGTATTCGAACTATGAGGCAAGCACTTCTTCAAAGCGTTCTTTATTAACTTATTAACTTATTAACTTATTAACATATTAACTTATTAACTTATTAACTTATTAACTTATTAACTTATTAACTTATTAACTTATTAACTTATTAACTTATTAACTTATTAACTTATTAACTTATTAACTTATTAACTTATTAACTTATTAACTTATTAACTTATTAACTTATTAACTTATTAACTTATTAACTTATTAACTTATTAACTTATTAACTTATTAACTTATTAACTTATTAACTTATTAACTTATTAACTTATTAACTTATTAACTTATTAACTTATTAACTTATTAACTTATTAACTTATTAACTTATTAACTTATTAACTTATTAACTTATTAACTTATTAACTTATTAACTTATTAACTTATTAACTTATTAACTTATTAACTTATTAACTTATTAACTTATTAACTTATTAACTTATTAACTTATTAACTTATTAACTTATTAACTTATTAACTTATTAACTTATTAACTTATTAACTTATTAACTTATTAACTTATTAACTTATTAACTTATTAACTTATTAACTTATTAACTTATTAACTTATTAACTTATTAACTTATTAACTTATTAACTTATTAACTTATTAACTTATTAACTTATTAACTTATTAACTTATTAACTTATTAACTTATTAACTTATTAACTTATTAACTTATTAACTTATTAACTTATTAACTTATTAACTTATTAACTTATTAACTTATTAACTTATTAACTTATTAACTTATTAACTTATTAACTTATTAACTTATTAACTTATTAACTTATTAACTTATTAACTTATTAACTTATTAACTTATTAACTTATTAACTTATTAACTTATTAACTTATTAACTTATTAACTTATTAACTTATTAACTTATTAACTTATTAACTTATTAACTTATTAACTTATTAACTTATTAACTTATTAACTTATTAACTTATTAACTTATTAACTTATTAACTTATTAACTTATTAACTTATTAACTTATTAACTTATTAACTTATTAACTTATTAACTTATTAACTTATTAACTTATTAACTTATTAACTTATTAACTTATTAACTTATTAACTTATTAACTTATTAACTTATTAACTTATTAACTTATTAACTTATTAACTTATTAACTTATTAACTTATTAACTTATTAACTTATTAACTTATTAACTTATTAACTTATTAACTTATTAACTTATTAACTTATTAACTTATTAACTTATTAACTTATTAACTTATTAACTTATTAACTTATTAACTTATTAACTTATTAACTTATTAACTTATTAACTTATTAACTTATTAACTTATTAACTTATTAACTTATTAACTTATTAACTTATTAACTTATTAACTTATTAACTTATTAACTTATTAACTTATTAACTTATTAACTTATTAACTTATTAACTTATTAACTTATTAACTTATTAACTTATTAACTTATTAACTTATTAACTTATTAACTTATTAACTTATTAACTTATTAACTTATTAACTTATTAACTTATTAACTTATTAACTTATTAACTTATTAACTTATTAACTTATTAACTTATTAACTTATTAACTTATTAACTTATTAACTTATTAACTTATTAACTTATTAACTTATTAACTTATTAACTTATTAACTTATTAACTTATTAACTTATTAACTTATTAACTTATTAACTTATTAACTTATTAACTTATTAACTTATTAACTTATTAACTTATTAACTTATTAACTTATTAACTTATTAACTTATTAACTTATTAACTTATTAACTTATTAACTTATTAACTTATTAACTTATTAACTTATTAACTTATTAACTTATTAACTTATTAACTTATTAACTTATTAACTTATTAACTTATTAACTTATTAACTTATTAACTTATTAACTTATTAACTTATTAACTTATTAACGGCTTTTTCAGCTGCGCCATTGGATTGGGGATGGCACGGTGCCGTTGTTACATATTCAATACCATTTTTATTTAAGAAATTGGCCATTTCGCGTGACACAAATTGTCTTCCGTTGCCGGAGACTAAAATTTTTGGTAACCCATATCTTGCAAATGTTGAACGCAACACGGATTGTAAATTCTGAAGTAATGGTACTATAGTAGTTGGAAACACTTCAATCCATTTGGGATGAGCATCCAATATACTAAAATAAACTTTGGACTTAGTTGGACCCATAAAATCTACATGTATTCTATACCACGGTTCAATTGGCCATTCCTATAAGCTTACCGGAATTTTTGCAGGATTATTGCTAACTTTCCCACCATTTTTTTTTTGCAGCGGTCATAACGGACAATTTATAAATAATTGAAAGCAACCGTGCAGCTGTCATTTTGTAATGGAAAAATTGAATATCACTAAAATGACGCATGTTAGGTATAGGGAATGTAACAAAACATTGATCTAAAATTTAACGAAGGTTTCAAAAATGCAATAAAATACATTTTTAGTTTGTTTGGATTGCACCATTTGAAATATAAAAATTTCCGGTGTAATCGGAAGTAACCGAAAACTCAAAATATTTTAATTGAGACGATCGTGTCCAACAATATAAGTCCGCAAATTTTCAATCTGTCATTTCATTCGGTTCTCCATATACTTCTAATGGCAGCTCGTCGTGGGAGACCCTGTATAGGTACGATGTTTCTCTGTCATGAGATCATCGCACAGCAAAACTGCTGTAAAGGTAACATATTATCGACACATCTGTAGAGTTCTTCTAAACGTTCTACAGGATGTTCAAATTATAAAATCAAAGTTGAATTCGAGAAAAGTACTAAAAATTGATTTTTTGAAATGGCAACGGTAGGGCAATCGTCCATATCTCAATTCTCGATTTTTTAATATCAAAGTAGAAATTGAATACATTGCCAAATCTAGATTGCGTTTCAAAACAACGGAACAATTTGGAATAAACAGAACATTATTGAACAAGATTTTTTAGGTTATTTTTCATTATAATTAATTTACTATATTATAAAATTATGAGCCTACAATATTAAAAATAAAACAAAATCGTAAAGTATTTAAAAAAGTGCTTAATTCTATTTCAGGAACTGTTCAAAAACGTTGCTGTTTTCCGCTAAACATGCTTCTATTGTTTTTAACATATTATTGTTGGTGGCGTCCCTGATAGAGTTAGCACAAGACCCATTGAAAGCAGCTGTTTATTCCAAATGTTCAGTTGTTGTCAAACTCAATCTAAATTTGGCCATGTTTGCTATCCTACTGTGATGTTTAAAAATCGATTTCAGTAGGCACAAGTACCCACATTTTAGGTATAGGACATTGTACACAAAGTTCTAAAATTTTCCATAGAATTGAGATATGGATTCATATGTTATGGTTGCCATTTGAAAAAAAATCGACTTTTAGTACTTTTCTCGAACTCAACTTATATTTTGAACACCTGTATAGCTTTTAAGAAGTACTCTACCGATGTATTGGTAATATATTATCTTCACAATAATTTTGCCGAAGAACTGTTTCTAACGGTCACTGGGGATAATTTATAAGAATTTGAAAGTAACTACAGCTGTCATTTTATAATGAAAAAAATGAATATATCAAAAATGACACCTGTTAGGTATAGGGGATGTAACATAAAAATTGATCTAAAATTTAATGAAGATTTTTAAAATGCGATAAAATACAGGGTGTTCCATTTGAAATATAAAAGTTGACATAATTTCCGGTATAACCGGAAGTAACCGAAAATCAAAATATTTTAGTTGAGACGATCGTGTCCAACACTCTAAGTCCACAAATTTCTAATCTGTCGGTTCATTTGCTTCTACATATACTTCTAATGGCAGCTCGTCGTGGGAGACCCTTGTTTGTTTGCTTGTTTGACTGTTTGTTTGTTTGTTTGTTTGTTTGTTTGTTTGTTTGTTTGTTTGTTTATTTGTTTGTTTGTTTGTTTGTTTGTTTGTTTGTTTGTTTGTTTGTTTGTTTGTTTGTTTGTTTGTTTGTTTGTTTGGTTTGGTTTGTTTGTTTGTTTGTATATTTCGCTTCTTAGTTTAAAGTAAAATCCTTAAACTGGAAGAAACTTGAAAATCAAAAATTAAAACCATCGAACAATTAATAGCAAATAATTTTTGGTAGGTACAATCTGGGTTTCATTTTCCAGTTAAATATATCGGGACTAATTTGTATGTTTATTTTAGGTATAATTATTTTCAATATTTTCTGTTTTCGCTGTATTTTATCACCTATTTACTAATTTTATATTCTATAGTACATCATTGAATAGAGGTAAAGAAATCCGCGACTATTTTTTTAATTTATACATTTGTTTGTTTTTCCGTCTTAAATACTTTTTTGTTGAGGGTATAGTAACTAAAGAGGCTTAAGGAAACTGAAAAATTCATTTTGCCTCCATATTGAATTATATCTACTTTTTGCGAAATCTGGGTCTTCCTATTGTAACAACACTTGTTGGGTTGGGGTTTTTAAAAATTTTATGCTTGATACTTAATTTAATCAGAAATGGTGCTGCTATAAACTGAAGTTCATACTTTAATAGCAGTTCAATTGATTTATTGTAGATCAGTGACCATATTTCACCAATTAAGAAATTAATTTGTCGGGATCCCGGAATCCCGGGATTAGAATCCGGGAATCCCGAACCCTCACTGAGTAAATCTCACCCTGTACACCGGTAAAGAAGCGGTATGGAAAGGTATGTAAAAAATACGTCCTTATTATTTGATCAAAATGCATATGTTTATCCATTACGAACAATATTTACGACTGCAATTGCAACAAATTCTATTGACGAATTAGGACTATCTCGCTATTTATGTATTTATTATGTATACAGGTTCCGGTATGATTGTTATAATAGACTAAATCGTAAACATATACACCAATTATATCGTAAAAGGGATTCAGTTGTTGATAAGCACAGACACATTATTACAGAAAAATGGCAAAACAATCACTTATTGTCAAGAGAGTGATTTTTACCTTATCAACCCTATCCGATCGGTATATATAAGGTCCAGGGACCAGCAAATTAATCAAATCGTCTCATACGGACAACGTAGCAAGAACAAGAGAAAAAATGTGGATTTCGTATATAGTTGTCGGTATGCAAAGTGAACATTTTCTGTTAAACATCATTCATTATTGATATACCTTCATTCCAGCTGTCCTCGCGGCGTCAGTTAATTGCGAATGGAATTACGAAAATGGAGCCAATGGTAAGTCAGAGCACATTTAAAAATACCATTATTTATTGTAGTGATGATTTTTATTATAATTATTATTATTAGCTATAGGTGGTTCCTCAGTTATAAAAACTGCGGCATTCAGTCGCTCTATGCGCGAAACCCTATATTCTTGACTAGGCAGGGAAACTATAGCAACTATTCGATTGAATAGGTCCATACGCAACTGCGTCCACAAACAATTTCAATATTTATGCAAATTATACTTGCAAATTTTAGTGTTAAAAAACTAAACTACAAATATAGAAATGCTTTTTGGTCTTACTGGCGTATGATTATTGTGTACTGTAATATATTATTAAAGTACATTAAATGCTACGTATAACGATGGGAGTTATCTTTTAGTGAACGTAACTAGAAACCTACCATTCTGGGATTTTTAGTTTGTTTGGATTGCACCATTGTTCATCGCAGTTCAACGGTCTGTGGATAGATGGCGCTGTTTCAAATTGAAAATGTAAATACAACGTGAATAATTTATTTAGATCTGACCTGGATATAACCTAAAGTACACTAAAAATCGGTAATACTGAAAACGATGTAACATAAAGAATGCCAGTTTGGATTTTTTGTGTTTGTGTTAAAAAATATAAATCGTAGCTGTCATCCTATTTCCAATTGAAGGTCGTTTAAAGTTGTTTTTTAAAATATATGCTGTAGGAATAGTAACTTAAAAATCTGTTATCAGCGGAAAATGTCACAAAAAATCTTTAACTTCGAATCAAACTAAATTCAGATACACGACCTTCAAATGCAGTATCTACGGGTCTTTAAAAATTACAGATGAACTGTAAAATAGGTTCCGATCAAAATGTGTTCAAAACTAAAACCTCGTTGATAATTTAGTCACAAAGCCCCTTTCTTCGGAGCAAAGCTGATACTATATAGTTATACCGTCATTGTAAAGTACAGATTATACCACAGCTAAATAATCATAAGATAAAACAAAAATTAGTCAGTATTTTATTAGTATTTTTCCCTTTTTCATTTCTTCATTGCTGCTGAATTTGACCGAAATAGTAAACAACACACAATTTTAATTTATTTCTGTGTTTATGTACATAATTATTAATCATATACCATCCTACCTCAAGGTGGCAGAGTTTATTACATTTAAATCGCACAAAGAATTATCTTTTCTATATGAAAAGGTTTTACGGTAAGCATTATTTAAAACATAAATTCCCCTCAAGATTGCGTAATCAAATATTGAAATATTCCAGTTGCGTCGAGCAACCAAAAAACGACGAATGATACGATCTCCATTATATGGCGTTATTTCGGAATAGGCTGCTGCACTAAACGTAGTATGATTAGACGAGTCATTTTACGGAGAGCTAAGCTAACGTTATGTAATACAACATAATTTGAGTTACCGTCTAATCGTACTTAAGGATATTTAAGTCGGACCATCTCTGATTAAAATTTAAACCAGCCGCTAATGACATATCGTGTATTCAGACGTAAGTATACAGTGCTGTTGTCCTTGGAAGGTAATGTAAAGTTTTATATGGAAATGGAGCACCTTAAACAATAACAATATTTATTTCGAAAATATGAAAACCACTGAAATTGTGTACGTACCTATCAATAAGTTCCCTATAAACAAATAATCGATCAATATTCATTCTGGGAGACACACTCATAAATACATCGCTCTCGAAAAGAAATGCTTACAATAACGAACATAACCTTATATTGAGAAGTAGATAACCTCTTCTTGGTATTTTTCGTAGTTGTCATGGTTACGAGACATAGTATGCGGTCATACGGTTAGATATTTGTGGTGGGGTGAATTATTGCCTAATTATTGAATATACGGGATAAATACAGATTTGGTAGTTGTGTCTCCATCTACATCTAGTAAAACTTTTGTTTGGAAGCTCTGGAGAAAAGAGCGGCAACTCACGTTTGAATGGGGGATACGGGAGCCTTAAGGCAGGGCAGCGGTGGTTACAGGTAGGGCGCAAGTAAAAATTTTACTGAGTGAGGCAGGTAGTACTTAATTGTTGAGAGGGACCATAAGTAGATAATAGCAAAACATTTATTTATTCAGGTTTCCAGTAATTCTCCAAACATATAATCACCATAATAATAATAAGTCCTTCCTTAAAACAGCTGAATTCTTCGATTCGCTATAAATATAATTAAAAATTTGAAGGACTTCATTCAAATCAACGGACAGTTCGTTTCTTTTCAAAGGCAAAACATACCATGCCTGCCATTCTTTCATGACCCATTGACAGCCTCTGAGGCCTATTGCTTGCAGTCAAAGTTGAAGACGTAGATTCGCACACAGTAATGCTACACCTATGGTAGCCACAAATGCAAACAGTTCATATGTATCTTCGAATGCCTCTCGCTGCATGTACAAAACTTACATTGTGTTTTCCGTTCTACCATAGCTGCTAACCATAGCAGCCTCGTCCCTTGATAGAATTGTTAGACCTGAAAAATTAGGTAAAATTGTGAATTGGTCATAAATAAACAACAGTAGCAACACAGTTTTCTTTAACTTTCTCACACTTGCCAAAATTTTTCAAAGGTACCATTTTCTCTACATCTCTGTCTTCAACCAGTAGATGAAAAGGTGGTAGGATGAAGCAGAATCTCCAGGGCTGCTGTTGGTTAGGTTGACTTCTTACTGCCTATGATGCCCAGAGAGGCACAGCGTTACACCTCACTCAATTTTAGCCTGCACTCCTTTAGACGAGTATATAGCCACCATACAACGCTTGCGTATGTTATATATTGTTATAATTGGATTCACTATCACGTTACTCGTTGAATAATTCGACGTGTGAAAGACCATTATCTTCAAACATGCAGATTTCCCGCGTACAGGTCAATAAGGCCGTGATGGGTTTGTTATCCGTCATATTGTGTTCTGTCAGATCAGCCCCTCTGAGACCTCTTAGTCGCCTCACCCAAGGTATCTGAACAAGGGCAATGCCCAGGATGGCGTACCTGGGCAAGGGCAAGGTCCAGATGATGCTTTAAATAATGCTCTATTAATTACTATTAAGTATTTACTTTAAGATGACGTTGATATGCTAGCTATGGTTAGTGGTTTTTTTTATGGTTTCGGGGTTGTTCCAATGAGCTCCTCTACATCCGTCTTCCCTTCTTCTGCCTTCAGCACTTCTCTTTTCTTTGCCAGTGCCTTGAACTCGAACCTGGTGAAGTTGAGGCAGGATTGGGTCGGTAACTCCATCTGTCGAAACTGTCTCCAGATTTTGAAATCAAATAACTAGTTGACAAGAAAGTAATAATATGAACTCTTAGGTCCAGGTAATTGGGTTCAGTCTAGCAAAGATTGCGGTGGGAATCGTCAGTCCCCTATCAATATCCCTTCATATGCCGATTCACAAAATGAAGACTTCCCAGCTGTGATTAGGAACGATGTCTACTCCGAATCTATGCGCTACGTGTTATCAAAGGATAATTATTCTGGTATGTCTTCGTGCAAAATATTACATAATCACATGAAATAATAGTTGTTTCCATATTTTAGTATCGATAACCCCTCAATTTAAAAATGGCCAAAGAGCGTCAATAGAAGGAGGTCCTCTGAGTGGTAGATATCTATTGGATCATTGTCATTTCCACTGGGGGGATGACGATACTTACGGTAGCGAGCATACATTTACTAGTAAGGCGGCAGCCTTAGAGATGCACGCCGTTCACTACAATGAGAAATATCCAAATGTTGCTGTCGCAAGTGCCCACTCAGATGGTTTGGCGGTCGTTGGCTACCTGTTTGACGTAAGTATAAATCAAAGCCCCAAAAGTAATAGACCCTCTCCAATATGAAAATTTAGTTTTTCATACCATGTCAACAGTAAAACTTATCACAAATTACCAGTAACTCAACATCTAATATGTTAATTTCTTGTACAGGTGAAGACTTTAGCTACTAATTCCGAACTTGCCAAAATAACCAGGAAACTGCCACTGTTGAAAAGGGCAGAACCCACGACAGTTACTCCTGACGATAATTTGAACTTGGCTGACTTACTGGTGCTTTTTGAAGGGGAATACGCAACATATATTGGATCACTGACGACTCCTCCATGTTCCGAATCGGTCACTTGGATTGTCTACAACAAAGTGCAAACCGTATCAAGATTCCAAATGGTTTTATTCAGGAATATGTATAAGAGCACGCCAACGATGCGCAATAACTTCAGGCCAGTGCAGAACCTTAACGGCAGAACCGTCATATACAAGACTAAGCCATGAACCTAGTCACTGTACATATTGTATAAATATCATGCAAATTATAAATTTCCTATGGAATTTTGTGGTTTTTATTATCAACTGATGCCCCAGGGCAATGGTGTATACAAAATTAAAAATAAGGGAGATTTTGTGGGGAAAGACCAGCCAAATGAAACAACCTTTGTTTGTTTGCTACGTTTCGACGGCTTTAATTTCCGTCTTCATCAGGCAATCACTACAATTTACAAAAAAGATGTTATAACAGCTAATGACAAAGAAACAATTGAATCAGCTTAAAAATAAAAAAAAAATAATATAAAATAATTTACAAAACACTTACAGAGTGGTTGTAATAGTAGTCAACTCCCGCCAACAACACAAGGACTAATCGCATGCTAAAACAATGGTAGCCGTAAAGGGTACACAGCCAGAAGCCTCACGCATTTCGGCAATTAATCGCGCCGGTGAGAAGGTCAACCTTCTCAAATCCATGAGAAACAGAGTCATTGCTATTTGCCATCCGTCCTTTAGAGGAGGCAATCTGATGAAACTTAAGCGGTTCTTTCTTACCAACGGTTACCCTAAACAGTTGGTTGATGCTGTTCTGTTCAATTCTCTTGTAGAGCCTCCGCATAGAACGCAGTTGGCTGCGGATGCCACACCTGTCGAGATACTTTCCCCCCCTCGTCGTATTCCTGTCCCGGTTGTGGCCGTCGTTGATGGGGTTGTTGTTCAACACGATGAACCTATCGACGATGAGCAAGGCAACATCGTCTCTTACAGACGTTTTCCCTACATCAGGGGGTTAACAGAGAAACTCCAAAAAATCTTCTCCCATCCCTCGGTCAGGTTTGGACTCCGCAGTTACCTCCCAGTGGGTAGGTGTTGTTTCACGAATCTGAAAGATAAAACCCCTCAGGAATTAAAAAGTAATGTTATATACGCCATTGGGTGCGGTACTTGTGAGGGTGTCTATGTGGGCCATACGTCTCAGTATTTTAGGAGTAGAATCAGCAAACATAGGAGCGACGTCAGACTGGGAAGGGCGGGGGCAAGTGCTTTAGTCGAACACGCTCAGAATCTAGGTCATATATTTGATTTTGATAACGCCAGGGTAGTTGCCACTGAGAAAGGGTACTATGGGCGGTTATTCCTCGAGATGTTTTTTATCAACACCATCAGCAACACTGTGAATCATAAGGCTGATACTGCTAATATTAGTAATATTTATACTTACCTGTTTGAATTGCATAAACAGCGGGAAGCGGGGAATAATCGTCCTGACCGTGTTGGTGATGGCTCTGTGGCACCGTGAGACGGGTTCATTGCGTTGTTTGTTTTTCTGTTAAATTCTTAGATATTGTTATTTTCCGGTGGAAATTTATTTATTTGGTTGTTTCTTCCTGCCAGCGCCATCTGTTGGTGTTTTGTTTGTACCGTCGCGCAGGTTTCCGCTGTCGTGTCGGCAAAGAAGGTGGTCCACGCCGTGTTTATATTCCTGGCTAAGTGTCATTCCTTCAGTGGAAATTTTCACCGGCGCGATTAATTGCCGAAATGCGTGAGGCTTCTGGCTGTGTACCCTTTACGGCTACCATTGTTTTAGCATGCGATTAGTCCTTGTGTTGTTGGCGGGAGTTGACTACTATTACAACCACTCTGTAAGTGTTTTGTAAATTATTTTATATTATTTTTTTTTTATTTTTAAGCTGATTCAATTGTTTCTTTGTCATTAGCTGTTATAACATCTTTTTTGTAAATTGTAGTGATTGCCTGATGAAGACGGAAATTAAAGCCGTCGAAACGTAGCAAACAAACAAAGGTTGTTTCATTTGGCTGGTCTTTCCCCACAAAATCTCCCTTATTTTGAATAATACAAGACCGAGAGCGCCTTTACCTGTATACAAAATTAGACATTCTTGTTCAGAATTTAGATTTGTGTTTTAAATCTCTATTGCAAACGAACTTTCGACATCTCCAATCAAATTTTACTCATTTACAGTTCCAGCGTTTCACTAGTGCTTTTAGTAGTCATAGTAGTTTGAGACGTCAATGCGGAATAATGTCATAGGTATTGCAGTATCTGACTAAAAATAAATTGACTGTTTATTACTACTCGCTAAATATGCAGGGTGTTTATGGTCTTGTGACCTAGATCCGACAGAATTGAGCCGGATATTTTTTGTATTATCGGCAAAGGTTTCAAGTTCTGTTCGACGTATAATTTGAATGGAAATACCTAATCATTTCGCTGAACAACTCAGTATAATATTATGAAGTATGAATTAGTTTAACGGCTTTGGGAGCTGGTTTGCAATAAAATTCCTGCTTTACTTTGTTGCTGACGTTTCGGTTTTATTTTTCACCTTAATCATAGCTAAAACACAATAGGTTAATATAAAAGAGTCAAATAATTTAAAAAGTACCTTAAAGTAACATAAAATTACATAATAAACACTCACACACATGTGTCGACCGACAGACATTCAACGATGAACAATTTTAGAACAACACTGCTTGACAGGCACATATTGGATTCTTTTTTTGAAATAGGGATAGTTGGTTGTATAACTACACGGATCATGTCAGCAAAATAGAAAATATATTCGAATAGATAGTGCTTAAATTGTCCGTATCAGACCGTAAATTGACAGTATTTTGAGTCATTTTTATATAAATCATTTCCATGATGCAACGCTTTCTATAGTTTGACTCCATCTTGAGAATCTTTGGTGCATCAAAGTTGACTGCGTGGCCACTCGGCAGAGCGTGCAATGCAAGAGCTGTTTTTCCCTTTTATTGTTTTGATTTTCGCAATTATATTTGTGTTGTTTGATTCTGCTTTTGAAATATTGGCCTGTTTGACCCACATACGACATCTCACAACCACCACAATCAACCCGATACACCAACCCGCTCATATCCATGCTGTCCACCTTGTCTTTTACTTTAGAATAAAGATTACCAAGATTCTTTTTATTGTATGTAACAATCTTCACCTTATCTGTCTTCAATGCTGAGACAAGTATAGCAGTTAAACCCGGCACACTTGGAAGTCTGTAATATTTCAATTCCAGATTCTCCCCACCACTAACCATCATATTTCTGGTATCACCTCTCGCCTCATTAAAAAGCACTCTGTTAATCAAAGTTTTAGGGTAACCACACTTTAGTAACATTGATGTTATGACTTTGAAATTGGTTTGATCGAATTCCCTTTCTGACAAACTTACCGCTCGATGTTTTAAATTTTTTATAATTCCAATTTTTTGCGTCATGGTGTGGTCTGAATTGAAATTTATAAATCTATTAGAGTTTATTTGTTTTTGGTATCAGTTTGTTTTGATAATATTGTTATTAGATCTTAAAATAGATACATCAAGAAAAGGTAGGGTTCCACCAATCTCACTCTCTGCGGTAACTTTAATTAAAGGGTGGACAGAATTAAAAGTGAAAACGACCTGATCTATGGCATCTTTCGGTATGGCAGTAACTATGTCATCAACATAAACGTATAGGAAAGGTAAATCAAAACCCAACCCCTCAACAGCCTTTTTCAAAATTCTGTTCATAACAAGACTGGCATAGACTGGTGAAGCCGGATTTCCCATGGCTGTACCTTGTTTTTGTTTGTAAAACCCGCCGTCAAATTTAAAACTACTGTTGTTAAAAGTAAAAGAAATTAATGTCTTGATATCAGTTAAAGAAAGTGAGGTATGTGGTTCCAGTTCATGCCAATGTTCAGTAATTATTTCCAATGTTGTATCAAGAGGAATATTGGTAAAGAGGTTCGTAACGTCGAGGGAAACCAATACATAATTCGTAGGCACTACCACACCTCTAATTCTATCAACAAGATCATAAGAATTCCTAATATTAAACGTACATGTATGGGTAATATTATTCAAAACTTCAACTATATACTTAGAGATTACATACGTTGTGGCGCCGGCGCATGACACGATTGGTCGCATCTTTAGGGGCCCTTGTTTATGTACCTTGGGTAATCCATATAACCGTGGAAGGATGCCATTATGTGTTTTAAGTCTACGTCCAATTTCGCGTGTGATCTTGCCTTCTGTGACTAGTTGTTGAATAATTTTGTTCAAGTTCCTCTGAATTGTTGGTGTGGGGTCCCGTTGTATTTTTTCATATATTGTGTCATCGTCCAACAAGGTGTTCATTTTTTGGAGATATTCATCACGATCCATAAGGACTGTTAAGTTCCCTTTGTCAGAACGCGTCACAATGATTTCCGGGTTTTGTTTCAGAAATTGTTTAGTTTTGTAGTATTGGTGATCTACATTAGTTCTGGTGTTTTTATGTGTGGCCTCATACTTGTGTTTTGAGTGTACAAAAAAATGTCTGTGTGTGTGTGTGTGTGTGTGTGTCTGTGCGTATGTATGTCTGTGTGTAAACGATTTTTGTGGGGACGATTCCGGAGTAACTACTAAAGGTATCGGAACGAAAGTTCATATTTAGAAGTTTTGTTACCAAACCTAGAGCTGAAAAGCTTTTGGTTGAAAGGGGTCCAAAGGAACTGGTAGTTTATTCTAAGCCTTTTTGAAAGATTTTGCAAATGAGCCGCCATTTCTGTAATTTCGACAAAATAGTTAAATAATAAATTAAAGTAGAGGAAATTTTGAATAATTTATGCCTATGATATTTTTTGGTAAAATTAATAGTTTAGCTTTAAGAGCAAATTCTATTTGATCGAGATCGGTCGCATCTGCATTGATATGAAACTTCAAAGTAGCCTGGATTTGACAAATATTTTTTGTGCTGTCACCACAGAAATGTCTATGGCTGTCACACTCGAAAACAGCTGATTTCATCAGAGGTTGGAGAACCGCTATGGAACGTTGCCGCTCTACGCGACAAAGTAGAAAATACAAAATTCAAATAAAATAAGATCGCCAATTTGATTGTTTGTTGATAAGAAATATCAACCCGTTGTTATCTAATTGTAAAAACGATAATTGAGAAAATTGTAAATAAAGTATAGCGATGAGTATAGTTACGTTTTAGTATGTTGGTACGGATGTGACATCTACACTGTCATGAACGAATATAAATCTGTCAGAATTTGATTTAGCTTTTTAAACTTGACGTTTTGTAGAAGTGGTATCAACCTAGCATTTCCTATCCAGAAATATAACCATTTTTAATTTTTTGTAAGTACGTATTTCTCAAAAAGCAACACAAAAAACGTTGATGTCACTCCTGCCGAAAACTACATAGCGCGACTCGCTCACATGCGACGGCGACGCTTCGCCTTCGGTGACGCGCCGCATCACCGGTCGCCGCGCTATTCCGTACTTTCGGCACTTGTGACATAAATAACTATTATTCTAATGACGTAGTGTAGGTAGTGTCAAGTGCTGATGCTTTGACAATACCTACGATTTATCTCAATAAAATAGATTCTCATGCAGCTAAACCATTAATTTTATATATTGTATGATAAAGTCATGTGCCTGGCCACATCAGATTTTTTTTTCATATATTGTGTCATCGTCCAACAAGGTGTTCATTTTTTGGAGATATTCATCACGATCCATAAGGACTGTTAAGTTCCCTTTGTCAGAACGCGTCACAATGATTTCCGGGTTTTGTTTCAGAAATTGTTTAGTTTTGTAGTATTGGTGATCTACATTAGTTCTGGTGTTTTTATGTGTGGCCTCATACTTGTGTTTTGAGTGTAGAAAGTTTGTTACTATGTTAGTAACTTCCGCTCTCTTTTCGTTCTTGGCATCAGCGTCTTCAGATCGACTATTAATAACGATCTCCACATCAGTCAACAAACGGTATCTCTCCAAATTCTGGTTTTAAAGTAAACTTTGGACCCAACGAGAGCAATTCAAGGTGTTCATTATCAATTATTGTAGTTGTTCTGTCAATTATCCAGTTTTCGTCTCCTTTTATATTTGTTTTGATGGTTGAACTTTGCATCAAAATCTCTAATTTTCTTTTTTGTCGTATTTTCACTTTATTGCATATTGTTTCATACCTGTGTGATTGACGTCTGCAGTATTCTTCGAATATATCTTGTGGAAGCATGTTTTTATTCTCTTCATCTACCGAAGTAATGGTTGTTTTAATGTTCTTCAAATTCCAATACGCAGTCTTTATTTCTAAGTTAAGTGTTTTATATTAACCTATTGTGTTTTAGCTATGATTAAGGTGAAAAATAAAACCGAAACGTTAGCAACAAAGTAAAGCAGGAATTTTATTGCAAACCAGCTCCCAAAGCCGTTAAACTAATTCAACTTGCAATTAACTTGGAGCGAAAACAAAGATTTAATTATACTAATTGGGCTAAATACTACATTTCCTACAACACACGATGGGTTTTTACGAGGAGGTTAGATGTACGTATGGTGATGTGCCGGCTGAATACTAGTACATTTTGATACTACTATTGGTTGCAAAAGTATTGACTGAAACAAAGAGCGGGATTGACTAAAAAAATTGGCGAATATTAAAAATAAGGTTGAATTTCTACGACAATGCAGAAAGAAAAGAGTTTTTCCCAGACATATCCACCAACATCTAAAACATTTGCTTGTTTCGTTGTCGGGAGATCATCCTTTTAAGAACAAAGTTCAAAATATATGTCATGCCATGAAGCAAAAAACACTTAACTTAGAAATAAAGGTTGCGTATTGGAATTTGAAGAACATTAAAACAACCATTACTTCGGTAGATGAAGAGAATAAAAACATGCTTCCACAAGATATATTCGAAGAATACTGCAGACGTCAATCACACAGGTATGAAACAATATGCAATAAAGTGAAAATACGACAAAAAAGAAAATTAGAGATTTTGATGCAAAGTTCAACCATCAAAACAAATATAAAAGGAGACGAAAACTGGATAATTGACAGAACAACTACAATAATTGATAATGAACACCTTGAATTGCTCTCGTTGGGTCCAAAGTTTACTTTAAAACCAGAATTTGGAGAGATACCGTTTGTTGACTGATGTGGAGATCGTTATTAATAGTCGATCTGAAGACGCTGATGCCAAGAACGAAAAGAGAGCGGAAGTTACTAACATAGTAACAAACTTTCTACACTCAAAACACAAGTATGAGGCCACACATAAAAACACCAGAACTAATGTAGATCACCAATACTACAAAACTAAACAATTTCTGAAACAAAACCCGGAAATCATTGTGACGCGTTCTGACAAAGGGAACTTAACAGTCCTTATGGATCGTGATGAATATCTCCAAAAAATGAACACCTTGTTGGACGATGACACAATATATGAAAAAAAAATCTGATGTGGCCAGGCACATGACTTTATCATACAATATATAAAATTAATGGTTTAGCTGCATGAGAATCTATTTTATTGAGATAAATCGTAGGTATTGTCAAAGCATCAGCACTTGACACTACCTACACTACGTCATTAGAATAATAGTTATTTATGTCACAAGTGCCGAAAGTACGGAATAGCGCGGCGACCGGTGATGCGGCGCGTCACCGAAGGCGAAGCGTCGCCGTCGCATGTGAGCGAGTCGCGCTATGTAGTTTTCGGCAGGAGTGACATCAACGTTTTTTGTGTTGCTTTTTGAGAAATACGTACTTACAAAAAATTAAAAATGGTTATATTTCTGGATAGGAAATGCTAGGTTGATACCACTTCTACAAAACGTCAAGTTTAAAAAGCTAAATCAAATTCTGACAGATTTATATTCGTTCATGACAGTGTAGATGTCACATCCGTACCAACATACTAAAACGTAACTATACTCATCGCTATACTTTATTTACAATTTTCTCAATTATCGTTTTTACAATTAGATAACAACGGGTTGATATTTCTTATCAACAAACAATCAAATTGGCGATCTTATTTTATTTGAATTTTGTATTTTCTACTTTGTCGCGTAGAGCGGCAACGTTCCATAGCGGTTCTCCAACCTCTGATGAAATCAGCTGTTTTCGAGTGTGACAGCCATAGACATTTCTGTGGTGACAGCACAAAAAATATTTGTCAAATCCAGGCTACTTTGAAGTTTCATATCAATGCAGATGCGACCGATCTCGATCAAATAGAATTTGCTCTTAAAGCTAAACTATTAATTTTACCAAAAAATATCATAGGCATAAATTATTCAAAATTTCCTCTACTTTAATTTATTATTTAACTATTTTGTCGAAATTACAGAAATGGCGGCTCATTTGCAAAATCTTTCAAAAAGGCTTAGAATAAACTACCAGTTCCTTTGGACCCCTTTCAACCAAAAGCTTTTCAGCTCTAGGTTTGGTAACAAAACTTCTAAATATGAACTTTCGTTCCGATACCTTTAGTAGTTACTCCGGAATCGTCCCCACAAAAATCGTTTACACACAGACATACATACGCACAGACACACACACACACACACACACACAGACATTTTTTTGTACACTCAAAACACAAGTATGAGGCCACACATAAAAACACCAGAACTAATGTAGATCACCAATACTACAAAACTAAACAATTTCTGAAACAAAACCCGGAAATCATTGTGACGCGTTCTGACAAAGGGAACTTAACAGTCCTTATGGATCGTGATGAATATCTCCAAAAAATGAACACCTTGTTGGACGATGACACAATATATGAAAAAATACAACGGGACCCCACACCAACAATTCAGAGGAACTTGAACAAAATTATTCAACAACTAGTCACAGAAGGCAAGATCACACGCGAAATTGGACGTAGACTTAAAACACATAATGGCATCCTTCCACGGTTATATGGATTACCCAAGGTACATAAACAAGGGCCCCTAAAGATGCGACCAATCGTGTCATGCGCCGGCGCCACAACGTATGTAATCTCTAAGTATATAGTTGAAGTTTTGAATAATATTACCCATACATGTACGTTTAATATTAGGAATTCTTATGATCTTGTTGATAGAATTAGAGGTGTGGTAGTGCCTACGAATTATGTATTGGTTTCCCTCGACGTTACGAACCTCTTTACCAATATTCCTCTTGATACAACATTGGAAATAATTACTGAACATTGGCATGAACTGGAACCACATACCTCACTTTCTTTAACTGATATCAAGACATTAATTTCTTTTACTTTTAACAACAGTAGTTTTAAATTTGACGGCGGGTTTTACAAACAAAAACAAGGTACAGCCATGGGAAATCCGGCTTCACCAGTCTATGCCAGTCTTGTTATGAACAGAATTTTGAAAAAGGCTGTTGAGGGGTTGGGTTTTGATTTACCTTTCCTATACGTTTATGTTGATGACATAGTTACTGCCATACCGAAAGATGCCATAGATCAGGTCGTTTTCACTTTTAATTCTGTCCACCCTTTAATTAAAGTTACCGCAGAGAGTGAGATTGGTGGAACCCTACCTTTTCTTGATGTATCTATTTTAAGATCTAATAACAATATTATCAAAACAAACTGATACCAAAAACAAATAAACTCTAATAGATTTATAAATTTCAATTCAGACCACACCATGACGCAAAAAATTGGAATTATAAAAAATTTAAAACATCGAGCGGTAAGTTTGTCAGAAAGGGAATTCGATCAAACCAATTTCAAAGTCATAACATCAATGTTACTAAAGTGTGGTTACCCTAAAACTTTGATTAACAGAGTGCTTTTTAATGAGGCGAGAGGTGATACCAGAAATATGATGGTTAGTGGTGGGGAGAATCTGGAATTGAAATATTACAGACTTCCAAGTGTGCCGGGTTTAACTGCTATACTTGTCTCAGCATTGAAGACAGATAAGGTGAAGATTGTTACATACAATAAAAAGAATCTTGGTAATCTTTATTCTAAAGTAAAAGACAAGGTGGACAGCATGGATATGAGCGGGTTGGTGTATCGGGTTGATTGTGGTGGTTGTGAGATGTCGTATGTGGGTCAAACAGGCCAATATTTCAAAAGCAGAATCAAACAACACAAATATAATTGCGAAAATCAAAACAATAAAAGGGAAAAACAGCTCTTGCATTGCACGCTCTGCCGAGTGGCCACGCAGTCAACTTTGATGCACCAAAGATTCTCAAGATGGAGTCAAACTATAGAAAGCGTTGCATCATGGAAATGATTTATATAAAAATGACTCAAAATACTGTCAATTTACGGTCTGATACGGACAATTTAAGCACTATCTATTCGAATATATTTTCTATTTTGCTGACATGATCCGTGTAGTTATACAACCAACTATCCCTATTTCAAAAAAAGAATCCAATATGTGCCTGTCAAGCAGTGTTGTTCTAAAATTGTTCATCGTTGAATGTCTGTCGGTCGACACATGTGTGTGAGTGTTTATTATGTAATTTTATGTTACTTTAAGGTACTTTTTAAATTATTTGACTCTTTTATATTAACCTATTGTGTTTTAGCTATGATTAAGGTGAAAAATAAAACCGAAACGTCAGCAACAAAGTAAAGCAGGAATTTTATTGCAAACCAGCTCCCAAAGCCGTTAAACTAATTCATACTTCATAATATTATACTGAGTTGTTCAGCGAAATGATTAGGTATTTCCATTCAAATTATACGTCGAACAGAACTTGAAACCTTTGCCGATAATACAAAAAATATCCGGCTCAATTCTGTCGGATCTAGGTCACAAGACCATAGACACCCTGCATATTTAGCGAGTAGTAATAAACAGTCAATTTATTTTTAGTCAGATACTGCAATACCTATGACATTATTCCGCATTGACGTCTCAAACTACTATGACTACTAAAAGCACTAGTGAAACGCTGGAACTGTAAATGAGTAAAATTTGATTGGAGATGTCGAAAGTTCGTTTGCAATAGAGATTTAAAACACAAATCTAAATTCTGAACAAGGATGTCTAATTTTGTATACACCATTGCCCTGGGGCATCAGTTGATAATAAAAACCACAAAATTCCATAGGAAATTTATAATTTGCATGATATTTATACAATATGTACAGTGACTAGGTTCATGGCTTAGTCTTGTATATGACGGTTCTGCCGTTAAGGTTCTGCACTGGCCTGAAGTTATTGCGCATCGTTGGCGTGCTCTTATACATATTCCTGAATAAAACCATTTGGAATCTTGATACGGTTTGCACTTTGTTGTAGACAATCCAAGTGACCGATTCGGAACATGGAGGAGTCGTCAGTGATCCAATATATGTTGCGTATTCCCCTTCAAAAAGCACCAGTAAGTCAGCCAAGTTCAAATTATCGTCAGGAGTAACTGTCGTGGGTTCTGCCCTTTTCAACAGTGGCAGTTTCCTGGTTATTTTGGCAAGTTCGGAATTAGTAGCTAAAGTCTTCACCTGTACAAGAAATTAACATATTAGATGTTGAGTTACTGGTAATTTGTGATAAGTTTTACCTTTGACATGGTATGAAAAACTAAATTTTCATATTGGAGAGGGTCTATTACTTTTGGGGCTTTGATTTATACTTACGTCAAACAGGTAGCCAACGACCGCCAAACCATCTGAGTGGGCACTTGCGACAGCAACATTTGGATATTTCTCATTGTAGTGAACGGCGTGCATCTCTAAGGCTGCCGCCTTACTAGTAAATGTATGCTCGCTACCGTAAGTATCGTCATCCCCCCAGTGGAAATGACAATGATCCAATAGATATCTACCACTCAGAGGACCTCCTTCTATTGACGCTCTTTGGCCATTTTTAAATTGAGGGGTTATCGATACTAAAATATGGAAACAACTATTATTTCATGTGATTATGTAATATTTTGCACGAAGACATACCAGAATAATTATCCTTTGATAACACGTAGCGCATAGATTCGGAGTAGACATCGTTCCTAATCACAGCTGGGAAGTCTTCATTTTGTGAATCGGCATATGAAGGGATATTGATAGGGGACTGACGATTCCCACCGCAATCTTTGCTAGACTGAACCCAATTACCTGGACCTAAGAGTTCATATTATTACTTTCTTGTCAACTAGTTATTTGATTTCAAAATCTGGAGACAGTTTCGACAGATGGAGTTACCGACCCAATCCTGCCTCAACTTCACCAGGTTCGAGTTCAAGGCACTGGCAAAGAAAAGAGAAGTGCTGAAGGCAGAAGAAGGGAAGACGGATGTAGAGGAGCTCATTGGAACAACCCCGAAACCATAAAAAAAACCACTAACCATAGCTAGCATATCAACGTCATCTTAAAGTAAATACTTAATAGTAATTAATAGAGCATTATTTAAAGCATCATCTGGACCTTGCCCTTGCCCAGGTACGCCATCCTGGGCATTGCCCTTGTTCAGATACCTTGGGTGAGGCGACTAAGAGGTCTCAGAGGGGCTGATCTGACAGAACACAATATGACGGATAACAAACCCATCACGGCCTTATTGACCTGTACGCGGGAAATCTGCATGTTTGAAGATAATGGTCTTTCACACGTCGAATTATTCAACGAGTAACGTGATAGTGAATCCAATTATAACAATATATAACATACGCAAGCGTTGTATGGTGGCTATATACTCGTCTAAAGGAGTGCAGGCTAAAATTGAGTGAGGTGTAACGCTGTGCCTCTCTGGGCATCATAGGCAGTAAGAAGTCAACCTAACCAACAGCAGCCCTGGAGATTCTGCTTCATCCTACCACCTTTTCATCTACTGGTTGAAGACAGAGATGTAGACAAAATGGTACCTTTGAAAAATTTTGGCAAGTGTGAGAAAGTTAAAGAAAACTGTGTTGCTACTGTTGTTTATTTATGACCAATTCACAATTTTACCTAATTTTTCAGGTCTAACAATTCTATCAAGGGACGAGGCTGCTATGGTTAAAGCTTATGTGAGTCGTCGCAAGGATAGAACGGAAAACACAATGCAAGTTTTGTACATGCAGCGAGAGGCATTCGAAGATACATATGAACTGTTTGCATTTGTGGCTACCATAGGTGTAGCATTACTGTGTGCGAATCTACGTCTTCAACTTTGACTGCAAGCAATAGGCCTCAGAGGCTGTTAATGGGTCATGAAAGAATGGCAGGCATGGTATGTTTTGCCTTTGAAAAGAAACGAACTGTCCGTTGATTTGAATGAAGTCCTTCGCATTTTTAATTATATTTATAGCGAATCGAAGAATTCAGCTGTTTTAAGGAAGGACTTATTATTATTATTATGGTGATTATATGTTTGGAGAATTACTGGAAACCTGAATAAATAAATGTTTTGCTATTATCTACTTATGGTCCCTCTCAACAATTAAGTACTACCTGCCTCACTCAGTAAAATTTTTACTTGCGCCCTACCTGTAACCACCGCTGCCCTGCCTTAAGGCTCCCGTATCCCCCATTCAAACGTGAGTTGCCGCTCTTTTCTCCAGAGCTTCCAAACAAAAGTTTTACTAGATGTCGATGGAGACACAACTACCAAATCTCTATTTATCCCGTATATTCAATAATTAGGCAATAATTCACCCCACCACAAATATCTAACCGTATGACCGCATACTATGTATCGTAACCATGACAACCACGAAAAATACCAAGAAGAGGTTATCTACTTCTCAATATAAGGTTATGTTCGTTATTGTAAGCATTTCTTTTCGAGAGCGATTTATTTATGAGTGTGTCTCCCAGAATGAATATTGATCGATTATTTGTTTATAGGGAACTTATTGATAGGTACGAACACAATTTCAGTGGTTTTCATATTTTCGAAATAAATATTGTTATTGTTTAAGGTGCTCCATTTCCATATAAAACTTTACATTACCTTCCAAGTCCTTCGCATTTTTAATTATATTTATAGCGAATCGAAGAATTCAGCTGTTTTAAGGAAGGACTTTTTATTATTATAGTGGTTGTAATATGTTTGGAGAATTAATATAAACCTGAATAGACGAATGTTTTGCTATTATCTACTTATGATCCCTCTCAGCAATTAAGTACTACCTCACTCACTCAGTCATATTCACAAGTATTTTCGCGTACTAGGGTGGAGCCAGGTAAGGCAATAAAATGTTTTACATACCAATTGATACAATTTGGTATTTTACTGATACATGATTGTAGGTTTATGACAAAACAGGCAAAATATTGTTCAGGAACAATACAATATATGTGATGGAATTATTAGATATCAATGAAATTTTAAAACGAATTTCTAGGTATATTTAATATAGAAACAAACAATTATATATTAAATTATAATATTTATAATTAAATTATAATTAATTAATAAACCGTTTACTGACAAAAGTAAGAATAGGATTTATAAAAATATCAACAATAACAATGAACATTACCTAAAAGTTTATCTCAGCATATAAAACAAATATTTTTTGTGTAAGTTTGTCAGTAAATTTAAATAATCATTGAACTAAAAATCTGTTTCTGTGAAACAAACTCCGTCGTTTCTTTATTTTGGGAAGCGACCTACTATTATACTAGTACATTTTGATACTACTATTGGTTGCAAAAGTATTGAGCCCTATGTTTGAACAGTAGTAACTCTGAAACGGCTGAACAAAAAAATTAAATAAAGTGTGTTATACTCCTGAATCATTTTTACATAATAGGAGTGACTATCAAAATTTTCTGCCTAGCGGTTTAGCCACAAGCGCGAAAGAAGTAAAAAAAGGTACCCGATTCTTGCGGTTTTAAAATAATTCTCGAATTTTTGAATTTTTTTTTACTTAAACCACTTACCGAAAAAATTTCAATTTTTGTACATGTTACAGTTAGAATCTCTTCTATAGATTGGTGTTTTTATTTTCTTGATTTCTTATGTAATAAAGTCTGTAAGCGAACTTTTTATGGACACTGATATCTCAGAAACGAACGGTTGCAGGACAACGCAGGTAAAAAATCCGTATTTATTGTAATACTCATCCATTCATGTATAATATAATCACATAAAAGTTATTTAGGAATTTTTAGGAATAAAAATAATGTTATCGATCCGGTGCGCAGGATGGTTCCCCTCGATGCTAGGCTTCGCCCGTAGTTTTCAAACGATCAACTCTCAGGACCGTATTAAATGATTTTGTTATTTTCTCGTTCGGTTTTATGATTGACAATAGCATACGTGTTTTTTCTTTATTTGTGGAATTGTATACATATCATTTTTTGTGAATTATTAAGTCATTAAGTATTTGTTCTAAACTATGAACGACTTGTGCAGTTTCAGAAAAACCACCAACATTGGAACTATCGCGGCAACTTGTTTATCATCATATAAAATCGCTCTTCATTATCTGTACTGTTATCGTTGTAGCCTAATAATTCGTCATCATCATCATCTTTGTTAATTATAATCGTGTCTACAATTGAGTCAACAATATGATCTTTATCAACGTATTGGTTTTGATTTTCAAAAATTGTGTTGCAAATTGAAACGCAATATTGCCATATACCTCTTTTGAAACAGTGATTTGTTACATAAATTTAACATATCTTTAATTTAAAATGTACTGTAGCTTTTTGCAACTTTAATTTGTACGAATGCCCAGATTAATATTGAATTGCAATGGGCTACTTGTAGCCCATTGCAATTCAATTAATCACAATAATTTTACTTAATTGCTTCCGATTTATATAATTCCGATAAAATCTAATAGTAGTACCTTCTCTTGATGGTGATTTTTTGACAGATACAACAGCTGTGCTGTAGTTATTTGAGAAGGAAATTTCTGACAATGATAATTAATTGTATTACTTCCTTGGAATAATACTTCACCATTCTTGCTCAATACTTGCAAAACACGTAGGCTTGTAACGCAGTTACTCAAAAAACTTTATTCAATGAATATTTATGTATTTATGCTATCTTGATTTTACCCAAAATCATATTATTGGGGCCTGTATTACTGGGTTTTGTTATTTTATTTGTTTATGCTACCTGATAATATTTATTTGCTGCTGTTGATTCAAAAGACGTTAAAACAAAAAAAAAACATGCTTACAGTTCTTCGCTGTACACTTGCTATCTATTCTTTCATTAAACAAAGAGCCCACCATTTCTAACATTCAATTTCAATGCTGGTTACATCAATTTAATATATATATATATATATATATATATATATATATATATATATATATATATATATATATATATATATATATATATATATATATATATATATATATATATATATATATATGATGTTTGTTGTAATTCTAAGTACGGGCCTGGTGACTTGGCCTCGACTTCCCAATCCGTTGACGACTGCGTTGAACGCCATGACGTACTTGCGCGCAGTACCAAAATTATATTTATGTCGCTTTATAAAATTAATGAACATCTGAAATGTGTTTCTAGTTCAATAGTTTAATTAAACAAAATTTTGCGATCGTTTTCGTTCCTGTCTCGTTATCGTGCTAATACTCGTTGCTGAGATATCCGCCTTCATGAAAATCTTGTTTGTAATCTTTATTGCAAAGAAAATTAGTAAAATACGAAAGCCAATCGGTAGACAAGATCTTGAGTTATACTCTGTGTAAATTTGATTTTTTTAGGCAAGCGGTTTAGTAGAAAAAAATTTGGAAAGACGAGAGTTTAAAAAAGTGCAATTTCTTTCTTCAACCGATATACACAATTAACATGAAAGTACGTGCGTTATATTGTACACTGCGCTTTTTAGAAACTCCTGCACATCTAAATTAGGCTTTGTTACAATACTTATTTGTAAATATGTTATCCAATGTATCGATACAACGCTCGGACAAGGAACGGAAAGTAGCTGAACTAATCAACGTGTTACCCGTACTGTTCAACAGATGGCCGCCCGGAAACGAGCGTTTTTATTTTCTTAAGAATCTCAATTTCTGGGCACTAATTTCAATCAAACATGAAATCGGAATAGAGTCAATGCGTCTCGGTCTATTGAACGATACAACCATCTCGTCTCCATTCGCAAGAACAGCGACGTAATACCCTGTTAAAAATAGTTGAAATTGTCGGATTTTAATAATCTTTTACAACTGACTATTAAGGTATCTGGATTCAAAATAGACTTGATCCGTATATTTGAACCTTTCTCTACAATAAAAATATACCCAATTAGTTCTGTCCAGTCTAAGGACGGATTCTAATGAATATTGGCGACTGTGTTTTAGCCTTTTTGCGATCAATTTAAACCCCGCCTTAAGTCTGAATACACGATATGTCATTAGCGGCTGGTATGAATTTAGATCAGAGATGGTCTGAGTTAAATATCCTTAAGTACGATTAGACGGTAACTTAAATAATTATGTTGTATTACTTAACATATCATAGGTGACGAATGATACGTACTATGATGGTGCATCATAGTACCTTTAGTGCAGCAGCCCATTGATTTACGCCAAATTCAGCAGCAATAAAGAATTTAAAAAAATGAAAAAGGGAAAAATACTAATAAAATACTGACCAATTTTTGTTTTATGTTATGATTATTTAGCTGTCGTATATCTGTACTTTACAATGACGGTATAACTATATAGTATCAGCATTGCTCCGAAGTAAGGGGCTTGGTGACTAAATTATCAACCAGGTTTTTGTTTTGAACACATTTTGATCGGAAACTATGTTACAGTTCATCTGTGATTTTTAAAGACTCGTAGATCCTGCATTTGAAGGTCGTTTATCTGAATTTAGTTTGATTCGAAGTTAAAGACTTTTTGTGACATTTTGCGCTGATGATAGATTTTTAAGTTACTATTCCTACAGCATATATCTTAAAAATAGTATATTATTTGACGAGCACATAATTAAGGATATAAATCGCGAGCATGAAGTTTACACGCGATCCGTAGGCGAGCGTGTAATCATGCGAGCGATTTATATCCTTTATGTGCGAGTCAAATACGACGTTTTATCTACGACTCATAAATACCATTTTATGCAAAATATTTCAAATGTATTTGACAATGATGGCGAGGCGAACTGTCATCCACGTAGGTTTTGTCTAACTTTGACACTAGCGTTGTTTAATGATGACAGTTCGTTCAAATAATGAGGTCATTATTTGAACGAACTGTCATTATTATACAACGCTAGTGTCATTATTATCATTGGCGCGTATAATGATGGGGATTATATAGTCATAGATACGTATGCAAAGAACATATTATATGTGAGTCGTAGATAAACAACTTTAAACGACCTTCAAATGCAAATAGGATGACAGCTACGATTTATATATTTTTAACACGAACACAAAAAATCCAAACTGGCATTCTTTATGTTACATCGTTTTCAGTATTACCGATTTTTAGTGTAGTTTAGGTTATGTCCAGGTCAGATCTAAATAAATTATTCATGTTGTATTTACATTTTCAATTTGAAACAGCGCCATCTATCCACAGACCGTTGAACTGCGATGAACAATGTTGCAATCCAAACAAACTAAAACTAGTTACGTTCACTAAAAGATAACTCCCATCGTTATACGTAGCGTTTAATGTACTTTTATAATATATTACAGTACACAATAATCATACGCCAGTAAGACCAAAAAGCATTTCTATATTTGTAGTTTAGTTTTTTAACACTAAAATTTGCAAGTATAATTTGCATAAATATTGAAATTGTTTGTGGACGCAGTTGCGTATGGACCTATTCAATCGAATAGTTGCTATAGTTTCCCTGCCTAGTCAAGAATATAGGGTTTCGCGCATAGAGCGACTGAATGCCGCAGTTTGTATAACTGAGGAACCACCTATCGCTAATAATAATAATAATTATAATAAAAATCATCACTACAATAAATAATGGTATTTTTAAATGTGCTCTGACTTACCATTGGCTCCATTTTCGTAATTCCATTCGCAATTAACTGACGCCGCGAGGACAGCTGGAAGGAAGGTATATCAATAATGAATGACGTTTAACAGAAAATGTTCACTTTGCATACCGACAACTATATACGAAATCCACATTATTTCTCTTGTTCTTGCTACGTTGTCCGTATGAGACGATTTGATTAATTTGCTGGTCCCTGGACCTTATATACCGATCGGACAGGGTTGATAAAGTAAAAATCACTCTCTTGACAATAAGTGATTGTTTTGCCATTTTTCTGTAATAATGTGTCTGTGCTTATCAACAACTGAATCCCTTTTACGATATAATTGGTGTATATGTTTACGATTTGGTCTATTATAACAATCATACCGGAACCTGTATACATAATAAATACATAAATAGCGAGATAGTCCTAATTCGTCAATAGAATTTGTTGCAATTGCAGTCGTAAATATTGTTCGTAATATAATGGATAAACATATGCATTTTGATCTAATAATAAGGACGTATTTTTTACATACCTTTCCATACCGCTTCTTTACCGCTGTAGAGGGTGAGATTTACTCAGTGAGGGTTCGGGATTCCCGGATTCCAATCCCGGGATTCCGGGATCCCGACAAATTAATTTCTTAATTGGTGAAATGTGGTCACTGATCTACAATAAATCAATTGAACTGCTATTAAAGTATGAACTTCAGTTTATAGCAGCACCATTTCTGATTAAATTAAGTATCAAGCATAAAATGTTTAAAAACCCCAACCCAACAAATGTTATTTCAATAAGAAGAACAGATTTCGCAAATTGTAGATATAATTCAATATGGAGGCAAAATGAACTTTTCAGTTTGCTTAAGCCTCTTTAGTTACTATACCCTCAACAAAAAAGTATTTAAGACGGGAAAAACAAACAAATGTATAAATTAAAAAAATAGTCGCGGATTTCTTTACCTCTATTCAATGATGTACGATAGAATATAAAATTAGTAAATAGGTGATAAAATACAGCGAAAACAGAAAATATTGAAAATAATTATACCTAAAATAAACATACAAATTGTCCCGATATATTTAACTGGAAAATGAAACCCAGATTGTACCAAAAATTATTTGCTATTAATCGTACGATGGTTTTGATTTTTGATTTTCAAGTTTCTTCCAGTTTAAGGATTTTGCTTTAAACTAAAAAGCGAAATATACAAACAAACAAACAAACAAACAAACAAACAAACAAACAAACAAACAAACAAACAAACAAACAAACAAACAAACAAACAAATAAACAAACAAACAAACAAACAAACAAACAAACAAACAAACAAACAAACAAACAAACAAACAAACAAACAAATAAACAAACAAACAAACAAACAAACAAACAAACAAACAAACAAACAAACAAACAAACAAACAAACAAACAGTCAAACAAGCAAACAAACAAGGGTCTCCCACAACGAGCTGCCATTAGAAGTATATGTAGAAGCAAATGAACTGACAGATTAAAAATTTGTGGACTTAGAGTGTTGGACACGATCGTCTCAACTAAAATATTTTGAATTTTCGGTTACTTCCGGTTATACCGGAAATTATGTCAACTTTTATATTTCAAATGGAACACCCTGTATTTAAAAATCGTCATTAAATTTTAGATCAATTTTTATGTTACATTCCCTATACCTAACAGGTGTCATTTTTGATATATTCATTTTTTTCATTATAAAATGACAGCTGTAGTTACTTTCAAATTCTTATAAATTATCCCCAGTGACCGTTAGAAACAGTTCTTCGGCAAAATTATTGTGAAGATAATATATTACCAATACATCGGTAGAGTACTTCTTAAAAGCTATACAGGTGTTCAAAATATAAGTTGAGTTCGAGAAAAGTACTAAAAGTCGATTTTTTTTTTCAAATGGCAACCATAACATATGAATCCATATCTCAATTCTATGGAAAATTTTAGAACTTTGTGTACAATGTCCTATACCTAAAATGTGGGTACTTGTGCCTACTGAAATCGATTTTTAAACATCACAGTAGGATAGCAAACATGGCCAAATTTAGATTGAGTTTGACAACAACTGAACATTTGGAATAAATAGCTGCTTTCAATGGGTCTTGTGCTAACTCTATCAGGGACGCCACCAACAATAGTATGTTAAAAACAATAGAAGCATGTTTAGCGGAAAACAGCAACGTTTTTGAACAGTTCCTGAAATAGAATTAAGCACTTTTTTTAAATACTTTACGATTTTGTTTTATTTTTATATTGTAGGCTTATAATTTTATAATATAGTAAATTAATTATAATGAAAAATGACCTAAAAAATCTTGTTTAATAATGTTCTGTTTATTCCAAATTGTTCCGTTGTTTTGAAACGCAATCTAGATTTGGCAATGTATTCAATTTCTACTTTGATATTAAAAAATCGAGAATTGAGATATGAATCCAGGGGGTTGCCCTAGGGTTGCCATTTCAAAAAATCAACTTTTAGTACTTTTCTCGAATTCAACTTTGATTTTATAATTTGAACATCCTGTAGAACGTTTAGAAGAACTCTACAGATGTGTCGATAATATGTTACCTACACAGCAGTTTTGCTGTACGATGATCCCATGACAGAGAAACATCGTACCTATACAGTAGGGTGACCCAAGCAACTTACCAGTTTTCGCAATATGCACCGTTTGTACACCGTCACAAGGACTAGATTGTCACCCACCAACCGTTTATTCACTACGCGTGTTCACATAATTATTATGGCCGCTATAATATGTTATATCCGCTTATAATATGTTATAGGTAGACAACCCTTCTTTCAGATAATAATTGGGAATCTAATTTATGTTCATGGATATCATGGAAATTCGAATTGTATTACAAAATCCTGGAACAGGGATAAAATTTTCAAAAATCGGGACGCTCTACGAGTCGGGACGAGTTGTTAAAATTCGGGACTGTCCCGCCCAAATCGGGACGGTTGGTCATCCTACTATACAGGGTCTCCCACGACGAGCTGCCATTAGAAGTATATGGAGAACCGAATGAAATGACAGATTGAAAATTTGTGGACTTATATTGTTGGACACGATCGTCTCAATTAAAATATTTTGAGTCAACTTTTATATTTCAAATGGAATACCTTGTATTTTATAGCATTTTTGAAACCTTCGTTAAATTTTAGATCAATTTTATGTTACATTCCCTATACCTAACATGCGTCATTTTAGTAATATTCAATTTGTCCATTACAAAAAGACAGCTGCACGGTTGCTTTCAATTATTTATAAATTGTCCCTTGTGACCGCTGGAAAAAAATGGTGGGAAAGTGCGAATCATGTAAAAGGGTTAGCAATAATCCTACAAAAGTTCCGGTAAGCTTATGAGAATGGCCAATTGAACCGTGGTATAGAATACATGTAGATTTTATGGGTCCAATTAAGTCCAAAGTTTATTTTATTATATTGGATGCTCATTCCAAATGGATTGAAGTGTTTCCAACTAGTACCATTACTTCAGAATTTACAATTTCCGTGTTGCGTTCAACATTTGCAAGATATGGGTTACCAAAAGTTTTAGTTTCCGACAACGGAAGACAATTAGTGTCACGATAAATGACCAATCTCTTTAATAAAAACGGTATTGAACATGTAACAACGGCACCGTTTCATCGCCAATCCAATGGCGCAGCTGAAAATGCCATTAAGTTAATAAGGAACGCTTTCAAGAAGTGCTTGCATCATAGTTCGAATAATAATATAAATTTGATAATTAATAATTTTTGTTTGATTATAGTGCAACGTCACATTGTACAATGGGAAAGTCACCTGCATTATTGCTATTTGGTAGGCAATTAAGAACCAGATTCAGTTTGTTGAGAGAGGAAAAGACTACTAGCCGTCAAAAGTTTTCAAATCTGCAAAGCCAAGTAGCAAGAATATTTTATAGGTAATACCCACCGAAAATTTAATATTAATGAAGAGGTTTTAGTCAAAGATTTTCGTAATGTATCTAAACCATATTTTGTGAGAGGTATTATTGAAGAATGTATAGGAAAATCCGAAAATGTATGTATAGAGTTAGGATACCGGAACAAGAGATAACATGGAGACGTCATCTAAATCAAATGATTAAGGTATCACGTAATAGATGTTCCATGTTACCGGTTGGGTCCGGTATAGAAATTAATGATAAAAGGGATGTTATGATTAATCAAAATGTTAATATCTGTATTGATGTGAATAATAAAACCGACAATGAATCAGTTCTAAGTACCTAGACCAGTTAGAACAGTGGTTCTTGACCTTTCTGCAGTCAGGGAGCAGTTTTGATCATACGAAAAATTCGCGGAGCACCAAAAACATTGACATAACTTTTACTCAAAATTAAAACGATTATTAAATAACAGTTACAAAATAACATTAATCTACCTTTTTTTTCAGCAGAAATAATTTTTAGAAATCAAATGTCAATCTGAGTATAATGTTTTATATGGTCTTATATGTTTTTTTCTATTCCTTAAGAAGTTACAGCCGTTTGAAATGTTGACAAACAAAGAAAAATAAAAGATAAAATACATATCAAACAATGCGAAAACGAAAAGACATAATCAATACCCATTACAACAATAAAAAGTAAATAAATTAAAGTAACTAAAATCCACAAAAAACTTTTTACAGATTTTCTTCTAAAAACTAAATATCATTCCGAGTAAAAAGACTATTGACTTATTGGTTTTCTCAATTCCTTAACAAGTTGTAGCGGTTTAAAATACGGTTTTATTGATCTTTTTATCAGGTTAACGTTTTACCGAATTGAAAAAATTAATACTCGAATGAAGCTTATTTGCGGCGAAAATCATTAGTCTGATACAGGAAAGAAAAATATATATTTCTGTATAAATTTAGAACATAACGGGAATTTTGGAATTTATTTCTACAAACCAACTCTTGAATGTTTGAGGGAAAATGCACTCTCGATGTACCGAATTGCTTCCGAAGTTTTCTTTTTGCCCGTATTCTCATAATTCCACATTTTGTGTGTGTGTGTGTATGTTTTGATTTTCTGGCCCCACAAAATTTTGTTCGTGAACTATCACCTGGTGGTTATAAATGCCGCCACCTATATCGCGATAGTTCCTCAAAGCATCTGACATGTTCGCGGTAATACACATTTAAATATAGTAAAACTTTCAAAACCTTCTTAGTTTATCAAATATTTAGGTAATTTGGCTAAATTCTTTATATTAGCAGTTACGTACCACCTACTCTAGTAGTTTTGATAAGCTCATTTTTAATACAATTTTATACTATTCTAAGGCTTAATAAATCCGCACATAACATGTGGATGATATGTAGATGAGGGCAAAAATATATATTATCAAAACATCATATTTATTACCTTTATTTTAGCAAATATATTTCAAAAGGTTTACATATTTTCGGAAATTTTTATGTGGCATGTGTAGCAGAGCTATACCCATTTTTATTTTAATTGTATTATGTTCTAAATTCTTTATTTATTTTATTCATATTTATTACTATTTGAAAATTGTAAATGTTTTTTTTTACTTTGTGTTCGTTATGAACTCATAACGAAACCGCTTTCGGTGTCATTATGAAAACACTAGATCGCAAACTTTTAGTAACTTTTGGTTTTCCAAGATTTATGATATTGACGTCAAGTGTCAAATAAGGCTGACATCTGAATCGCTATTGGTTCGCGTCAGTCGTAGTTGTAGTTGTGAATGGTTGTGAATTTTACACTAACTCCCAACTGTAAAATTACTTTAAATTGTAAGGTAACAACCACATTTTTCGATATTTATGTAAAATTAATGTCGCAAGGTAGAAAAAATAGTATATAACAAAACAACTCGTACGCCAAATTTTGTCTTCTAAAACTTGTATTGTAGTAGTAGTAATAATCTTTATTCCAACATCCAGCTTTGTATAGGTTTATTACACAATTAGTTTCATTTAATAAATTTCATTTGGTGTTCGAACGGTCTTTCCTAGGTCTTTCTGCCCTGCGCTATCTCTTATTTTGGATGTCTCCTTGTATTATAATATGCTATAATTGTTAGTTTTGTTGAAGTTAGAATGTTTTGTACGTTAATAATATACAAATACAAATATTATTATTTCAATCACATACGTCAACAATTTCGGCTTTCATAATTTTTGCGGAGCACTTGCAACAAGCTCGCGGAGCACCAGTGTTCCGCGGAGCACCGGTTAAGAACCACTGAGTTAGAACAATAAAGAACGAATTATTTTTGATTATCATTGTATATATATTTATGTGTATTGGAACATTTATTGCGCATGACCGGTATTCCCAAATACCATCATTTGTATATAGTGCCACCATGATATTATTATTAAAGTTACATTCGTACGAACATGTTGTGTTTAACAGAGTACCACCTAAAGATATTACAGTTCTTTTACACAAAATCTGTTATATAGTCGTTCCATCTTATATTTATTTTATAATCAGTTTGTTATAATACCCGACCTTGTACCATGTAGTGCTATTATAGATATGCTTCACATAATGTTATAACCTAATACGAGTAAGGATGTATTTTAGTACTTATAGTTAATATTATTAATATATTTATGTAAATAATATAGGTCCTGAAGAAGCCAAAGAGATTGGTGAAACGTCGGCAATGTATATGAATTAAATCTTAAAACTAAATTAAATCTTCAAAACTGCATAGCGTCAAAAAAATTCTAATACTGTTTAATTTTGGTATCGAGCCAGTTATTAGCCACATGTAATAAATATTAGTAAAACTGTCGTTTATACTCATTTAAAAAAAAATTATTTACTTTTTTCATGTGAATCGTCTATTAATAACATTTTATCTTGTAGATAATTGTAATAATTGGAATTATTTTTGTTTGTGGGATCAACTTTACCGCGCGTTGGTCTTTGAGAGACATTCAACACAAGTATTGTGGTCGCATATAATGCGATACCATACTTGACGGTCGACTACGCGGCTGTTATTATTTTAGTATTTTTTGTATGACATATATTATTCTACACGAGGCACATGTGAGAAATTTTAATGGTGTTCATTTCCATGCATTTAAGGGCTTTCTTTGCTAATAGATTTATAACTTTTGTCATAAACTGTATAATATACTGCTGAGCGAAATTATTATGCTTTTAGGGCAAGTGGCTAGCCATCTACACATTTCATTTAACTTGTCGTGTTGTCCTTTTTCTCCTAACATGAAGTCAAGGAGGGCGTAGGAGTGAGCCGTAGATTCGTTGGCATCCAGAAGACTTAGAGAGTGGTTTGAGATGTAATGCAACCCAGGTGCAAGCATTCCGCTTGCTTAATATTAAAATGTAGTTTTTTTGGGGTGTGCTTTTGTAAATGGTAAGCCGATCATTACTTCCTTACTTATTGTTATATTTTAATTTAATGTGTTTTGTATAATCTGACAACTCCTCAAAAAATTTGGTAGATTTAGATTTTAAGTTCATTGTTTTAATTCTTTTGTTTTAATTGTAACTAAATATTTATTCTTTTATTGAGATTTGAGTTTTAGTTATGAGTAAGTTTCTTCGCAAACCAGCTAGAATTTAATGGTAGAGATTTTGATTACATGTTGATGGAGTTCAAATAGTGATTATCATGGTAAGAGTGATGAGGTTAATAACCAGATTTTATCCAACCGACTAACTATTACATAATTATTATCATGGATTAACTAAGCAAGAGTGATTTACCTTTTATTCATTTAATTAATCAATATGAAGGTAAAAATACCGACATAGCATCACGAAAGTTACTAATTTTGTGATAATTTTCCAAAAACGTATCATATCAAAATCACGAATCATATAAAAAATTTACCCAATGTTTCGAAAAATGGATAGAAGTGACTCCTAAGAATCAATGGTAACTACTAATATTTATTATAAAAGAGAGAATTAAAATAAAACTACCTTTTTCTTCTTTTTAATGATATTATTATTAAGGATGATTTGAAATTTGAATATAGTTTTTAATTTTAAATAATATTTAATATAACATTTTATGATAACAGTTACAACAAAGGTGCTTTATCCTTAGGTCAAATTCAAATTATCTGAACTATCCTCTGGGCGAAGGAAGAACTTTTATGAAGAATAACATTTGATATTTGCCGACTTTTTGGCGGTCACTATATAACAAAAAATAACGCTCGAAATACGACTAAGGAGGGCCAACTTCACATCAACTTCGCATTATTTTCTCAAAACCAAATCACACGCAAAAGAAAATTGCAACCTTCAAATTCGCAAACCTGCCCCGCAAAGCTTGTTTTAATTATATCTCGCAATTCTCGCAAACGGTCACTTCGCCAAAATAGATTACTAGTTTTCGGTAGGAATCAAAGATATGCTAGCGGCACAATTATTATCAAAAGCAAAAGTTGAATATGGCCTAATATATAAAAAATCTGATGTGGCCAGGCACATGACTTTATCATACAATATATAAAATTAATAGTTTAGCTGCATGAGAATCTATTTTATTGAGATAAATCGTAGGTATTGTCAAAGCATCAGCACTTGACACTACCTACACTACGTCATTAGAATAATAGTTATTTATGTCACAAGTGCCGAAAGTACGGATTAGCGCGGCGACCGGTGATGCGGCGCGTCACCGAAGGCGAAGCGTCGCCGTCGCATGTGAGCGAGTCGCGCTATGTAGTTTTCGGCAGGAGTGACATCAACGTTTTTTGTGTTGCTTTTTGAGAAATACGTACTTACAAAAAATTAAAAATGGTTATATATCTGGATAGGAAATGTTAGGTTGATACCACTTCTACGAAACGTCAAGTTTAAAAAGCTAATTCAAATTCTGACAGATTTATATTCGTTCATGCCAATGTAGATGTCACATCCGTACCAACATACTAAAACGTAACTATACTCATCGCTATACTTTATTTACAATTTTCTCAATTATCGTTTTTACAATTAGATAACAACGGGTTGATATTTCTTATCAACAAACAATCAAATTGGCGATCTTATTTTATTTGAATTTTGTATTTTCTACTTTGCCGCAGTAGAGCGGCAACGTTCCATAGCGGTTCTCCAACCTCTGATGAAATCAGCTGTTTTCGAGTGTGACAGCCATAGACATTTCTGTGGTGACAGCACAAAAAAATATTTGTCAAATCCAGGCTACTTTGAAGTTTCATATCAATGCAGATGCGACCGATCTCGATCAAATAGAATTTGCTCTTAAAGCTAAACTATTAATTTTACCAAAAAATATCATAGGCATAAATTATTCAAAATTTCCTCTACTTTAATTTATTATTTAACTATTTTGTCGAAATTACAGAAATGGCGGCTCATTTGCAAAATCTTTCAAAAAGGCTTAGAATAAACTACCAGTTCCTTTGGACCCCTTTCAACTAAAAGCTTTTCAGCTCTAAGTTTGGTAACAAAACTTCTAAATATGAACTTTCGTTCCGATACCTTTAGCAGTTTCTCCGGAATCGTCGCCACAAAAATCATTTACACACAGACATACATACGCACAGACACACACACACACACACACACAGACATTTTTTTGTACCTTGGTCAAAAATGTTCAGGGGACCCAAAAAGACCTATTTCCGCTAAAATCTCAATTTTTTTTTTCGGCATGATTACAATACTTTATCTTACTGCGTATGATAAAGTAAAAAATAGGTTACGTACGCCTGGTTTAAGATCTTGCAAGTTTATTTTTAGCTGAAAACATATTTGAGAATGTAACACGAATCTATTAGGTAATACCGATTAGGATTATCACGGTTGTTTTTATTATACTGTTTTCGGTTATTCCTATATGCCAAATCGTATAAAGAAGTATAAATGGTATAAACTATAAAGTAATTATATCGTAAATTTGATGTATATATTTTTCTGGTACTTATGGAAAAGTTTTGGTATCATTAGCGTTGATAACGTTTGTCTGGTATGTTTCCACCGGCACATATGCAGTGTACAGGACCGGCGTAAACTTTTGCGTGACCGGGTTAAACATTTCCACGGGGCCAAAAAACTTACAAATAATTTACTTCCGATTATTATGAACACATTAATGCATTATGTAATTTACATATTATCATTCAGGGTGTTACACTACGCGTTGTCAAATCGAAACCTATATAGCAAAATGTGAAAAGTATAATCAGTAATAACGTTATCAATTTAAAGTTGTTCTTTGATTTGAACAGATAATATCTTTTATCTTCTAAACTATACACAAAAAAACATCAAATGTATACAAAGTGGTGATAAACAGGCGCGCGGTTTAAATAGTGATAAACAATTAAATCCCGCCTGAATATAAATAAATAAATAAATAAATAAACCATTTATTGGACTGCATATAAATACATGTAAGATGCTATGATGCCAACTAAGTACAATAAGAAAAGTATACATAATTCATGAAATATCAAACACAAAAAAAGCAGCATCACACAATGAAACTTTGCAGAACCAAATGGGGTAACCAGCAGATCGGTTGCAAAACAACCATCTGATGAAAGAGGTACCCCAGTAATAAGATTTATAAAAGAAACAGGCCATAAGGGACAGCATCACAAGACCCACTGTAGGAGAAGAAAAGACAGAAAAAGATATAAACAGACTTTTAAATTACCAAAGGAGAGAAAGTAGAATATGATAAATATTTATCAGCGTTTCACAAGTCGCTCTGAAATAAAAGGGAGGTAAGTTTACGTTTAAAAGAAAACAGAGAACACCGCTTAATTGACTCCGGCTCCAGTTTGTTGTAGGATGAGCATATGTCATACGAGAAGGATTTTTTAAAATTGTCACGATGGAAACAAGGAATATCTAATTTATCCTTCCTTCTTATATTAACATTATGCACATCCGTCCTAAATTTGATCTTGTTATAGAGGTAGGGTGGAGTCCCCGTTAATAGAATTTTGTGATAGAACCACAGTGAGTGGAGGACTCTCCGTCGCGCCATACACAGCCAACCCGCCCTCTCAGCGAACCCAGAAATATGCTGCCGACGTCTAATCCCATACAAGAAACGCAAACAGCTATTTTGTACAACCTGTACTCTCCGCTTATCATTATAAAGTAGACAGTTATTGTAAATGATGTCGCAGTAATTAAATCTAGACAATACTAAAGATTCACACAATATTTTTTTAGAAGGAAAGTCAAGGATATGACGTTTTTTATATAATATTTTAAGAATAAAGTAGGAATTTCTTATAAGGTTGTTAATGTGCGGGGGGAGATTTTTAGTTGGAATCCAAGGTGAGTCCGAGATTTCTTACGGATTCAACGCACGGCAAATTAAAGTTATTTATTGAGAGATTAAGCCTACGCACTGCAACGTCACGGTCCTGTTTCTTACCAAAAAGAATAACTGAGCTCTTATTAGGATTTATAAATAACTGATGCCTGTGTGCAAACTTGAATAAATCATTAAGATCAGAGTTAATTTCGTTCATATGAACATTAAAATTCAATAAGTTGATATTTCTAAGAAGTTGAGTGTCATCTGCATAAGCATAGACTTTACAGAATTTTATACATTTGAAAAGATTACATGTATATATATTGTAGAAGATTGGACCTAAAATAGACCCCTGAGGTACTCCCGAGGTCACGTTAGACATCATTGAAGATGTGCCACTCACAGTTACCAACTGCTTTCGCTCAGTGAAATAGCTTGAAATGAGTTCCAGAGCAGTGCCTCCAAGGCCAATGTAACGTAAGATACTTAAGAGAAGTTTATGGTTAATAGTGTCAAAGGCCTTGGAGAAGTCTATTAGAATCAAAGCAGCTAAGTCACCCTTATCGATGCCTCTAAAGATATCATCGGTGACACCCAGAAGCACCCCAGTACATGCAGTCAAAGCCTGATCGAAAACCGGACTGGCAATCAGGAATTATTTTATATTTATTAAGTTGGCTCAGTAGCTGTTCAGACAGCAACCTCTCAAACATCTTCGAGAGAACAGGCAGAATACTTATCGGTCTGACATCACTGAATTCCGCAGCGTCCCCCCTCTTCGGAATAGGAGTAATTTTTGCAGTTTTCCAACATGACGGGAAACTACGAGTGGATATTGCAAAGTTAATGATATGACGAAGGTAATCAAGAATAAAAGGACTGCAAAGATTTATCATGTGTAAAGAAATACCATCTGACCCAAGAGCATTAGAAGTAAAAGATCTAAGAACACGTGCAATGTCGGCTTCCGTTATTTCATGGAACTCAAATATCTCTAAAACATTTTCATGAGTGTTCCATATCTGGGTCATCTGGCACTTGTACCGAAGAAAAATGAAAATTTAAGTCGTCAGGGTTGCTAAGTTCAGGTGGAAGATCAAATGATTTTTTATGAGAGTAGATATTTAATTTTCTAAAAGAAGACCAAAGGTTTTTATGATTTTGAGTATTAAAAACTGATTTTAGATAACATTTTTTTTCTTTACGAACCGCAAAAGTGGTGTAATTTTTTAATTGTTTGTAATAGTTGAAATCGCCAATACTTTGAGTTCGCCTATACCTCGAATATGCCTTGTCACGTAAATTCATCATAAATTTAATATTGTCTGTTATCCATAGTTTGTAAGAGTGTTTAAAAGTAGTAGTAGTAAAAGGGGCATGAATATCAAATAAAAATAATATATTATTGTTAAAAAAATTGAGTTTATCATTGATACTGTTGATATCAAAAATTTCAAACCATGGAATTGAAAAAAGATCAGAAAGGAAATTGTCGTTGTTAAAAAATTTAAAATTACGATATGTATGTGTAATTGGTAAAGGCGCATGCGGTCGCAGAGAGACGCTACAAAACACAAACGAATGATCAGCAACGTCATGAACGGCCAGAACACCAGAATCCCCCACATCAGCGTCAGTGAAACAAAAGATAAGATCAATAAGAGTGGCCGAAATCGCAGTAACCCGAGTCGGCTCGTTAATAATTTGGTGCATATTGAATAAATCAAGAACTTCAGAAAGTCGTCTAGCCAGATAATTGTCAGTCCTGAAGCAGTCGATGTTGAAATCACCCAAACAAAAAACTTCATCGGAAAAAGGCATAAATGTCGCTAACGTTTCATCGAACTTTTCAAAAAATGAGTTTACATCGCGATTAGGGCGGTAAATGATTCCAACAGTAATATTTTTACTATCAATCATAAGCTTTAACCATAACTGCTCCAAACCATCGCTTATCTCACGGAGAACAATCGCGTGGTCAACAGAATTCCTCACAAAAACTCCAACTCCACCCCCTCTTCCAGATCTAGCAATGTGATAAAAATTATAATTTTGAATATTAATTAAATTTAAATTAAAATCAGTAGAAAGCCATGTTTCTGTAATACCAAGTAAATCATAGTTGTTTGATAATAAAAGTTCACGAACATTATCAAAATGAGCGACTAGAGAACGTACATTTATGTGTGCAATATTAAAGGACATTATATGTAAAAAATAAGAATCATTACTAAATTATTTTTTGTATTTGTAGCACGGAAAAAGATTAAATAATTCTCTTAAAGAAAAAAAGGAAGCAATAACAATCGTGAAAACGCAAAACCACAACACTCACGAAGATTCAAAGAACAGTATATATTTATAATTAGATCCGTAAAAGCTGTAAAATCGAATGAAGTAAACAGTAAAAAAAAACAAAGAATGGATATTACCTTATCAGTCCGGAGTCCCACGAGTAGGAAAACCTCCGCAGCCCCAAATAGCCAACAAAACCCAACACTAATGTAAACAGGCACAAGTAACAATCACAACAAGAACCATCACCATGGCCTCCCAATGAAAAAATATAAAAAAGCTAGTTGCAAGTTCACTGTGGGATACTTTACAAACAGGTTGCCTTTATCAGATAACAGATAGTTTCAGTTTGTATTGTTTCTCAAGTTATACTTTCTTCCCTCGTTGACAGGTGGTAGACGCTTCCCATAGGAAGAACTAGTAGAAGGTCCACAATCGTTGTTTGCCGACAAAAGATCATCTTTAGTCTTGACTGGAACTTTTTTACCATTGCCGTTTAATAAAATAATTTTGCCGTCCTGAGTCCAAACTTTAGAGGGACCGAAAGTCTCCTTAGCTTGTTTAAGTAGGGCAGCTCTTTCGTGAGTTAATAGCTCTGATATTAGTATACCAGAGCCTTTCAGAGACCTTTTATTAACGAAAACAGTACGTCTGTCTAAGTACGAGCGAAATTTAATGATCATTGGTCGAGGTTTATCACGCTTAGAAGATTTCAGTCTGTGGCAATTATCAAGTGCACTTATTGTAAATTGCGTATTTGTCTTTAGTGTATTATTTAAAAAACCAAGCACAACCTCGACACTGTGCTCGTCCTTGTCTTCAGGAAGCCCGTGAATGATGAGGCAATTCTTCCGTGAATACGTATCTGCCTCGTCTTGCTTTGCCTCAATTTTTTTAAGACGTCCTTCAATATTAGCGAAATGGGACATAACATGCGATTTAAATTTTTCGAAATCACTGCGCAACGCTTCCAGTTCACTGTTTGGTTGAAAACCTTGCGAATTTTCCAGTCCATCCAGCCTTTCTTGAAATGACGCAAAGTCACTGTTGTAATTGTCTTTAAGAGAACGCAAATCATCGTTTATGGTGTTCATGTTTGCCTTAGTATAGGCAACCAAAACCACACACGTTCGTCACCGGGCACAGAAAAACCACACAAATCATCCACTATGCTCCAACTCGCCAATTACTGCTGATCACGAGAAACGAAATAGTCAACACCAACAAACAGTTTGTACCACTCACTGCACTGAGACTCAGCAACAAAATATTACAAACTTGCGCAAATAAACTGTTTTAAAGGCCGTGGCAAGATAGCGATGTTCACACGTGCGGGCACATTTTCGAAGTTTAACTATTTTCTATACATTTGATTATTTCATCATTACGGTATGTTCGTATGATACGGTATTTCCGTATAGTTACCTTTAGTTACAAAAAAAATCTGATGTGGCCAGGCACATGACTTTATCATACAATATTTAAAATTAATAGTTTAGCTGCAAGAGAATCTATTTGATTGAGATCAGTCGTGTCTGCATAAAAATAAACCTAGTTAGCCAGGATTTGACAAGATAAATAAATAATTAAATAAATAAATAATTCCTTTATTAACATAAAACAATATTAAATGCAACAAAATAATATTTATATTTAGGGCAGAGATCAGCACACTAGTTTCCAAATTGCCTTGCTCTTCCACTCAACCCCTTACGCAAACTAGAACTAAGACATAATTGTACCAATAATATAACAATAATTCCGAGAACTTATCAAAACAAAAACAAACAAAAAATACTCTAGAGTCGCAGCAAATCCAACTCAACAAAACATCGCATATGCCCTTAAAAAATAAAAACTAATACAGCCTCCGATGTGCGCTCAATGCCTAAAGTCCCCCCTGTTGAGCAAACAGACAACACTTCATCTTTCCCCCAAAACTGTTTAACGATATTTTTTTCATATCTTTCCTGAGACCATTGTATATGTGACTGACCTGGTAAGAGAATGACCGTTTATACAGCTCAGCGCGATGGGCAAGTGGAGCAAACAAACCTCTCAATCTTAAATTAAGGTTATGGGCATCCGTTTTACAGCGTATCTTCCGCATGAGGTATTGTGGGATCCGCTTGGATAGCAACGTATGATATAATATTGCTGCATGCAACACCCTAGTGTTATCCATGTTCAACCACCCCAAGTCGCCCATCCCATTCGATACATAATAATACTTCCTCAAACCAAAAACAAACAGAATTCATGCATTTTGGACACGTTGAATACGCTGATACGTACACGGTATCACCATATGAGATCTTTTTACTGTTCACAGTAGATATAGTAAAATATTATCAAAACATCAGCATTTGACACTACCGGTGCTGTCATTAGTCTGAAAACATTTGGAAAATCCTGGCTCACTATATAGTATTATATCAATGCAGATGCGACCGATCTCGATCAAATAGAATTTGCTCTTGCAGCTAAACTATTAATTTTACCAAAAAATGTTGTTTGGGGATGAATGGACTGTAAACTTTTCTTTTTGAAGTATTTATTGTAATATTTTACAATATTTCATACAACGTATCATTAACAGATATAAATGTCATAGAACTAATAATAATAATAATTTTTTCGTTGCTATAAGATACAAAGGCACGGCCACCTAATGTAGACCGTTTTGGGCGCCATAACAACTCAAAATAAATAAAATACACTGTGTAACACGTGAACAAACCGCCCGCCTTGAAATACTAATTTCAAAGTTAATTTTTTGGTAAAGGACATAATCGCGTCACTGCTCTCTTCAGAAAATGTTTGGATGTCTTTACAGTAACGACTCGAGTGATGCTATCTTTGCCTGGATGAAGTTCGGTGATTCTTCCCATGTGCCACTTCATTGGTGGTAGATTTTCTTCTTTTATTAGTACAAGATCACCTTCTTTGATTCTACCCTTGGAGTCTTTCCATTTTTGTCGCTGTTGAAGCTCTGAAATGAACTCTTTGCTCCAACGGATCCAAAAATGTTGACGTAGTTGCTGCAATTTTTGGTGCAAGGACAGCCGATTATCTGGTATATGCACCACATTTTCTTCTGGTACTGAGGTTAACGTTCGTCCAATAAGAAAATGAGATGGCGTGAGAGGAGTGAAATCAAGAGGATGATCAGAAAGAGAAGATAAGGGGCGAGAATTTAGTATTGCTTCAATTTGCGTTAGTAGTGTTTCAAATTCTTCAAATGTTAATTTTGAATTACCTGCTACTCGAATTAAATGATGTTTTGTTGACCGTACACCGGCTTCCCATAAGCCACCAAAGTGTGGAGAGTGAGGGGGAATAAAAACCCATTTAATTCCATTGTTTTCAGATATTTCTGCTATTTCGTTTGCCTTTTGTTTTAAAAACATGCTCAACTTTTTTAATTCAGAATTTGCACCAACAAAATTTGTGCCATTGTCTGAATATATTACGGAAGGTTTACCGCGTCTTGACGAAAATCGCCTCAATGCCATTATGAAATGTTCTGTAGTTAAATCACTAACAAGTTCCAAATGAACTGCTTTTACTACAAAACAGATAAATAAACAAATGTAACATTTGATTACCTTACAACCTCGTCCTTTTCTATCTTTGATCAAGAAAGGCCCAGCGTAATCTACACCAGTAATATTAAAGGGCAGTGATGATTCAATTCTAGTTTTTGGTAGATTACCCATGATAGGACTTAGGTCAGTAGGTTTAGCGCGAAAGCATTTAATACAGGATCGTACGGTTTTGCGTGCTAAGTTTCTACCTGCAATAGGCCAATATTTTTCCCTAATACAAGCCAGCATATGCTCTGGTCCAGCATGAAGTAAACGCTTATGTTCGTATGCAAAAAGTAATTTTGTAAACAAATGATTAGAATCAAGAATAATTGGGTGCGTTTTATTAAAACTATAATGAGAGTTTTGCAAACGACCTCCAACTCGTAATGTACCATCACTATGATTAAAAGCATTTAAACTAGGATGGCGTTTTTTAAACTGATCTAATGAATATGGGAATGATTCTGATTGTGCAAGTTTAATCAGTTGCATCAAAGTACACTGAATCTCGTAGTGAGTTAGTCTACTGTTCTATCATTTTTAATAGACTTACAATTAGTTTTAAATCTATTACAATATGTAATACAACGCAATAGTTTAGAGAAACTTGTAAAATTATCGAATAACGTGTCAGTTTTAGTGAGTATGAGTGATGTATATGGCTTTTCTTTCATGTCAGGTATGTTTGTTTTTAATGTGATATTTAAATTTGGCCAAGCATTTTGAGAATGACAGAGCCATTCGGGACCATGCCACCAGAATTTGTTATTTAAAAGATTGGTGGGTTTCACACCTTGTGAAAGTAAATCAGCGGGATTTTCATTTGTTGGTACATGCCGCCAGTATTCTGGTTTTGTTAGCTGCTGAATTGAAGCAACTCGATTGGCTACAAATACTTTTAAAATGCTTGGTTCTGTAATAATCCAAGTTAATGCTATGGTAGAGTCACACCAAAGAAATATTTTATTAAAATTAATGTTTAGGGATTCAGATACAGTTTTAAGCAATTTTGAAAGTATTAGCGCTCCTAAAAGCTCTAGACGAGGAATGGTTAATTTCTTCAATGGAGCAACTTTGCTCTTTGAGCATAAAAGGTTTGAATATACATCTCCAGAGTTGTTAGATGAACGTATGTATATACATGCACCAAATGCAGATTCACTTGCGTCACAAAATCCATGTAATTGAATGTCACAAGCTTCTTTACAAATGGCATGTCTAGGGATACTCAAATCATTTAATATATATAATTCATCATGTAATTCAAGCCATTTTGTATGATGAAGATTTGGAAGTGATTCATCCCAAGATAATTTAATTAACCACAATTCTTGTAATAGAATTTTTGCTAAAACTATGCAAGGACTAACTAAACCTAGAGGGTCAAATATTTGAGAGATTTGGGATAATATTGCTCTTTTTGTGACGCTTTTGCTAGTGGTTTTTAAATTAACCTTAAAAATTAAAGTGTCAGGTTTGCATGACCATAATAAACCTAATGTTTTAAATGACTCGTCAGATGTAATATTTCTGACTTGATGTTCAACTTCATCCTTTGAAATGCCATTGATTATGGCTGGTTCATTAGAGCGCCATTTTCTCAGTTCAAAACAACCCGTTTTTAATTTAGTGTCGATAGATTTTCCTATTTTTATAGCATCGGCTATTGTTTCGGATCCAGTTAAGAGATCGTCCACGTAAAAATCAGATTTTATAATTTTCGAAATTTCAGGCATTGTTTGTTCGCATTCAATTCCTAATTCATGAATACATCTAATTGCAAGAAAAGATGCAGCTGCTGTTCCATATGTGACTGTATTTAATGTATAACTTTGAACTTGATCATTTGTATTAGATCGCCATAAAATAGTTTGCAAATGTCGTTGAGATGGATTAATCAAAACTTGGCGATACATTTTTTGTATATCGGAAGAAATTACATAAGAATGTTTTCGAAATCTTAAAAGTATCGAAAATAGGTCGTTTTGTACAACAGGACCTACCATTTGGAGATCATTTATTGAGTAACAAGAATCTGTGGGGCATGAACCATCAAAAACCACTCGCAGTTTAGTAGTTACACGGTCTTCCTTTAAGACACCATGATGTGGCATGTAATATGTATTCTTATTAATGTTTTCGTTTTTTACTAATGTCATATGATCAAGAGATTCATACTCTTCCATAAAATCTACGTACCTTGATTTAAAGTTAGAATTTTGTTTAAATCGTCTTTCAAGTAAAGTGAAACGTCTTTCAGCTTGTGTACGTGAGTCTCCTAATAAAGTTTCAGAGTGCTTTAATGGAATTGTGACTATAAAACGTCCTTCTTTAGTACGCTTTGTATTTTCTGTGAAGTTAATTTCGCAAAGTTCTTCTTCATGTGATAATGGTTTGGTTTTAGGTAGTTCTTCAGTTTTCCAAAATTTTTCTAATTGATCACTTAATGTATTATTATCAATTTTAGTGGCAAGATGACAAGTCACAAATGCAGTATCGGGAAGTTTAATTGGACCTGAAACTATCCATCCATATTTGGTTTTTTGGAGTATTGGATTATTTTTGCCTAAGCTGATCTGTCCAACGCAAATTAAACTCCAAAACATATCAGCACCAATTAGTAAATCGATTGGTCCAGGTTCATTAAAGCAAGGATCTGCCAATTGTATATTTTTTGGTATGTTCAAATTATGCTTGTCAATTTTTAAGGTAGGCATTTTATCCACTATTTTTGGAATTACATAGCAAGTTAGATCTTGTTTAAAGTTACCTCCTATTCTTTTAGTTTTTAAGTATATTTTCGCATCGATAGTCGACTTTGTACAATTTAAACCTAATACGGATATTTCAACTTTTTCAGTAGGTAATTGTAAACGTTTTACGAATCGAGTAGTTACGAAACTAGATTGTGACCCAGAGTCAAGGATAGCCCTAACCTTTTGATAATTGTTGTCTTTGTCCATGACATAAAAGGAAACGGTTGAAAGTAAAATGACTGGGTTGCTGGACGTGCTTGAATGAAATGATACATCTGTTTTATCTTCTGTACTTCGATTATCACTTTGTCTACTTAAATGTAAACTGGTATTATGCTTTTTATTGCATCTCTTACAGGTACCACCTTTGCAATCTCTTTGTTGATGACCTGATTTAAAACAATTAATACATAATTTTAGTTCCTTTACTTTGTCAATTCGTTTAGGTATGGACAATTCACGAAATTTTGGACAAAAATATAAGTATCCCAGATAACAAACATAACAGCAAAATGTCGGCACAATTGCACCATTCCATCATTTCGTGCGTGCACGCAAGCCGGGCGATGCGTCCGGGATGCATTTAGGCAGAATCTACCATTGATTAGCAATAGGCCATAAATTAAGGTCTCTCATTGGTTGTTGCTAATCGCTGGTACGTTTTGTACGAACGTTGCTAATCGCGGGTAGATTATGCCGCCGCCGTAATTTGCGTATGTACTGTTGCCAATAGGAGGTAGGATTTGCCTTGCCATTGCTAATCAGCAGTATATTTTGCCTATAATGTTTTTGTACATGGTTAATTGTGAGCTCTTCTCATTATTGGTGTTATGATTACCACACTATGGATCCTCGTTAATGTGCAAGGAGACACCTAAAGTTTCATACTCGGGGACCTTTTATTTCAATTTTAAAACAAAAAATATGTAAAATAAGTAGCTCTAGTTATACATCTAAATACCGCATAATACACATAGATTCAAACGTTTTGCATCGCTTGCATTATTCCCCTATAAGCGCAACGCAAACATGGTCTGTATAAAACATTAAAACCGAATATCTTTTTTATTAGATGAGCTAGGAAAGGGATATACAAAATATACTATCCGACAAAGTCTAGTTTACAATAATTCTTTCTTCCATTCTTTCTAAATATTGTTTTTATACCCAGCACAACTCTACAGAGCGATACAAATTTTGGGATAATGTTTCAAACATTTTGGACATCCGTAATAAAAATATATTCGCTTTTAATACACATCATGTTGTACTGTAGCTTATGGGAGAAATACAGGTGATGAAAACTTCTAAAACTATGTATAATAAATGGGTACCTCTAATGACCCAAGACCAGTGCGTGAGACTAAATTAATTTTTCTCTGTTCAGTGTACCAATATTTTACTGTCCTGTATTTCGGATTGACAGAAGCACTTGCGATATCACCTTCGTCCATTTCCAGCTCTAATTTATTACTGTGAAAATTACAAGCTTCCGTAACGCCTATGCCATCATTAAAGTATTTTTTGAAAACATTTCTAAGCTCATTAGTAGGAGGTAAATAACGAAGTGCCTCTGCATTGCTCAGTGCATGAGTAAGAATGTTGTTAATAGTTATTATAGCTGGTAAGTCCTAAAATTGTCGTATTTACATATAGTTTTATAAATACCTATACACTTATTCCCGAGAAGGTATATCATTTTCCTTTAATTGTTAATTACTATAACCATTTTGTCTGTACTTTTACAAGAATAGAAATTGACACCTCACAGTTTAGGTTTTTTGATGATCTTTGAGTGGATCTTGATTTATTAAAAGACGTATGGTAGCAGACGTACTGCCTTCTGAAATTTAAAATGTCTACATTATAGGAATACCAAATACTGAGTTCATCAGAATCTGCGCCAACCAAACCAATGTTCGTCAGTTCATTGTCAAATATTAAGTGCAGAAATTAGTTTAGTAAAACTAAAAATTGATTATTATTTTCAGAATTTTAGGATATATGAAAATTGAACGTCTAATTTTAAACACGAATAAAAATAAAAATTTTTAACAAATCTACAAAAAAAATCTCCTGAAAGGTGCATCCTTATATTATAATTTTATGCTTGGCAAAATGAAATTTATTAAACAACATTCAGGGTGAAATATAAATTATTTATTCGCACGAATTTAATTGCAAATCTTCCGTCACGAATCCACTGCGAGTCGTTGGATTGGGGAACGATGTGTCGACACACAAAATAATATACTTACCTGGATACTATCTTCTTTGATGCTGTCTTGGAGCTGCGCAACACCCACGAAGTATTAGTTTCGGCAGAAAATTCTGCTATCCACTCAATACATTTTTCACTAGAAGTAATATCAGCTCATAACAGTGTTGTCCTTCAGATTGATTTATCACTTCATATCAAAAATTTTTGGGAAATTTCAAAGCAGTATTCATTGTGTCACGTATAATAATAATTAAAGGGCACTGTCCACGCCGCCCGAAAAATAATATAGAAATGCGCTTATGCACAACTCACAAAACAAGATGATGCAATACGTATGTAGACAAAACATATCGCTCATTAGCAATGGCAAGGCAAATCATACCCCCTATTGGCAACAGTACATGATCTATTACCGCGGCGACAAAATCTACCCGCGATTAGCAACGTTTGTACAAAACGTACCCGCGATTAGCAACAACCAATGAGCAACCTTAATTTATAGTCTATTGCTAATCAATGGTAGATTCTGCCTAAATGCGTCCGGCATTGCGAGTCAATAAGCCGGCCAGGCGCGATATACGCACCCAAACGCTAGAAAATTTCAGGCATAATGCTAAACGAGGCACGCGGACGCGGATAAAAAGTAGTGTTCAACGCAGCAACTTCGAGCATCGTGCCGCCGAATAATCGCAAATTTTGATGAATGTATATATTTTTTCTATATACTTACTGAGTTTTTTTAAAACTTATATAGGTAGATAAATGAGGGAGTACAAGACAACTTTTAGGTATTTTTTATTATATAGAACATTTTCATTATGTATAACATTTATTATGGGAACAATAAATAAAGCTTTATTTAAACATAAAAAAAACAAAACAAAAGCTAAAAATAAATACTCTACATGTACATTTTGTAATATTTTTAAACTATTTCATCTTCATCTATTTCATCGTCCGCCTCATCGATTATTTCCGAACGATATGTGGCGTATTGTTCCAATTGCTCGATTCTTGCCAAAACTTCATCTTCCGAGTCTATTTTCTCTGCGTCATCTCTCAGATGTTCGGAGTTGTCCGGAGTTGTTTGTGTGACATCATTCCCATCCTCTTTATCGGTTTCTTTGCTTTCCTTTTGGCCATTCCTGTACCGTTGTTTCGTTGTCCTTATGACCTCCAGCATTTCAATCTACAATACTCACGTGCGGAAATTTTTTTAACCTAACTAATAATAAAATGTGAAAATAGTCTACAATCACGCCAAAGAAAACAAAATGCACACGCACACACTCGGCAAATTCGAAAAACTCAATAATAAACACTCTGCGATAAACACGTAACCACGTAACTAAAACACACGTTGCTTGAACAGTTCCAAAACAAGATGGCAGAATGGCCAGGCGTGGGTCTAGTATACCGGTAAACGGCATGAAGGATTACCAGTCGCGCATGTTCAAAGTCGCAGTGTGGCCACACGACTTTTGGGGATACGATTGGGAATACGAAGAAACGCATTCATAAATATGTTAGTTTTTAATTTGAAATATACGGTCAAGTAGATGTTCACTTATATGGAGGTTTAACTGTTATAATTATAACTGTAATTGTAAATAAGTCGTCAAACGGAATTAAAGCAAATCAAATACATACTGCAACATGCAGTCATCGGAGCGTCATTTTGTGCGTAGTTTTTCAGCGGGTAGCGTACGCATTGCTTGCATACGATATACGAAATCAACACGATGTAGATATTTTCCTGCGTTTTTTACTACATAGGCTGCGTATCAAGCCATGCGTATAGCGTGACTCGCACGATTGTTATCATTATAATGATTATCATTGCAAATTGGGCAATCTGGTGATGTGGTTATAAAAGATTTTGTGTTAGTGTTTAGTTCTCTCGGCTTAAATTTCATAATCCCTTTAACCTCAAGTGCCTCTAAGAGATCAGCTCGGTTGTTTAAAAAATATTTAAATTGTTGCAGATTTTGTATTTCCTCGTGTTCTGATTTATATTTCTCCCATTCCCTAATCGTGTTATGATCTAATTTGGAAGAAACAATGTGAATTATGAGTAGATCCCATTCACCTGTTGGTTGGCCTAGCATTGTCAAAGATCTTAGATGTTTTGTCACAGAATCTACGAGTTTTCTTATTTGAGTGGATGACTCTTTCTTAGGAGTTTCCAATTCAAATAGTGCTTTGACATGATTTTGTACTAATACACGGGTGTTGTTAAAACGATCACATAAAGTATCCCATGCAATATTATAATTGTTGCTGGTAAATTCAAGAGATTTTATAATTTCTTGCGTAGAGTCACCTTTAAGAGCTGCTCTAAGGTAATGAAATTTTTGAATACATATCGCTTATACTGTTGTTTAAATGGATCAAAGATTGAAAAGTATCGAGAAATTCTAGCCATGTATCGTATTGGCCATCAAAACTGGGCAAATGTATAGTTGGCAATTGAATAGCTCGAAATTTACCTTGATTGCTAAGTTCGATATTAACTGGTAATTCGTCAGCGTCTTCAACTATGACTTTGTTATGATTTGATGCTGTGTCATCGTCTAAGACTATACTTTGAGGTTCCCCTGATAACATAGAATTTGCCTTTGCAATGAGGTCATAATACTTATCTTCAAAATGAATTCGAACCTCTTCCTCTTCATTATCGGTGAAGTTTTCAATAGAGGTTTGAATTTCATTAAATTCATGTAATGATAACTTGATATGTTCTAAACGCAATTTAATGTTTTCAATGTTCACTTTATTAGGTGTAGAAAGTAACTCGAAATTGCCAAGATGCTTTTCAAACACAGTCAAACGAGATTTAAGTTGGCCACGTTTTCTTCTCAACGATATTAGTTGCTGTTCAGACATGATGAAATATATAAAACTAACGAAATAGAAGCAATACTTCTGAAGAACTTAGGATTGAAATGTGAATAGATAAGAAAAGTGAAAGGGTGAGATGAAGAAAGATCTTACGTCTTCCTCAGTACCAAGACCAAATGCTTAAGATGCTGTTGATTGTACAGGCTGTAGGATGATTGTTGTTCCAGCAGTAATCGTTTTTCGTGAATTGTAGAAGTGGCGTGTTCTTTGATGTTGACCACGGGCCACGTAGAACACGATCCTGGATTGGTTGAAGTCGACCACGGGCCTTGAAGAACCAAATCCTTAATTGTTTATGCGTCGGTCACGGACCATGTATAACTTAGTGCTTGATCTATACGATAGTTTCTGCTGCTTGCTGCTTCCTTACATCCGGCTCGACGGACCATTTTGTTTGGGGATGAATGGACTGTAAACTTTTCTTTTTGAATTATTTATTGTAATATTTTACAATATTTCACACAACGTATTATTAACAGATATAAATGTCATAGAACTAATAATAATAATAATTTTTTTTGCTATAAGATACAAAAGGCACGGCCACCTAATGTAGACCGTTTTGGGCGCCATAACAACTCAAAATAAATAAAATTCAGTGTGTAACACGTGAACAGCGTCGGTATGAAAACACTAGATCACAAACTTTTAGTAACTTTTAGTTTTCCAAGATTGATTAAATTGATTAAAATACAGATACAAAATACAGATTGTATTAAAATATATCGATACTCATATCAAACAGGTGTATGAGTTCTGGCAACCTTTAATAAAATTAAACTTATACAGAAAATTATAATCAATTATTCTATTCTAATACAAAATATTGTTTGATTTTTACTTTATCATACGCAGTAAGATAAAGTATTGTAATCATGCCGAAAAAAAAAATTGAGATTTTAGCGGAAATAGGTCTTTATGGGCCCCCTGAACATTTTTGACCAAGGTACAAAAAAATGTCTGTGTGTGTGTGTGTGTGTGTGTCTGTGCGTATGTATGTCTGTGTGTAAACGATTTTTGTGGCGACGATTCCGGAGAAACTACTAAAGGTATCGGAACGAAAGTTCATATTTAGAAGTTTTGTTACCAAACTTAGAGCTGAAAAGCTTTTGGTTGAAAAGAGTCCAAAGGAAGTGGTAGTTTATTCTTAGACTTTTTGAAGGATTTTGCAAATGAGCCGCCATTTCTGTAAGTTCGACAAAATAGTTAATTAATAAATTAAAGTAGAGGAAATTTTGAATAATTTATGCCTATGACATTTTTTAGTAAAATTAATAGTTTAGCTTCAAGAGCAAATTCTATTTGATCGAGATCGGTCGCATCTGCATTGATATAAAATTACATAGTAGCCAGGATTTTGACAAATATTTTTTTGTGTTGACACAATCGAAAACAGCTGATCTCATCAGAGGTTGGAGAACCATTATGGAACGTTGCCGCTGTAGTGCGGCATATTATAAAATACAAATTTCAAATAAAATAAGATCACCAATTTGATTGTTTGTTGATAAGAAATATCAACCCGTCTTTATATCTAATTCTAAAAACGATAAATGGAGAAAATTATAAATAAAGTATAGCGATGAGTGTAGTTTTATTTTAGTATGTTGGTAGGAATGTGTCACGAACAAATATAAATCTGTTAGAATTTGAATTGCCTTTTTAAGGTGCGTATTTATTAGTGATAATGGCAGTGGTAGCAGACACCGTTATAGTATTTCCAATAGAAAATTGCTAGTGACTCATGTTTATGTACAATGTACATGCAAACTAATATGTGTCATTATCACGATATGTAAGAAATACTATAATTTCGTATTCTACCACCGCCATTACCTACCATTACCTACCAATCGGAACACACCTTTAAACTTGGCGTTTCGTCAAAGTGGTACCAACCTAGCATTTACTATACAGAAATCATTTATTTATTTTTTTAAAATACGTATTTCTTAAAAAGCAACACAATAAACGTTGATGTCGCTCCTGCCAAAAACTAGATAGCGCGACTCGCTCACATGCGACGGCGACACTCCGCCTTCGGTGACGCTCCGCATTACCGCTCGTCGCGCTATTCCATACTTTCGGCATTTGTGACATAAATAACTATTATTTTAATGCCGTAGTGTAGGTAGTGTCAAATGCTGATGCTTTGACAGTACCTACGATTTATCTCAATAGAATAGATTCTCATGCAGCTAAACTATTAATTTTATATATTGTATGATAAAGTCATGTGCCTGGCCACATCAGATTTTTCTTAGTAGAGAACTAACGTAATCATTGTGATATAGTGATATATGTTGTAAAATGATATAGTGATATATGTTGTAAAATAAAACACAAATCGACATGATAAAGTAAGTATATTCGTTTGTAAGTTTAAGGCCATACAATTGATTCTATCCAATCTATATAATTAGAAACCCTGGTGTAAACAGCTGGTACTAAACCGCAATCTTTACCAAATGATGTGATACCCACAACCTTGTGTATATCTGGATTTGTACCTACTTTTATTTGTAGTGGTCCACCACTGTCACCCTGTAAAAAAGACACATTTAAGGTAAGACACTCGCGTAAAATATGTTATTACTTTATCATACGCAGTATGAGAAAGTATTGTAATAGTGCCGAAAAAAAAAATTGAGATGTTAGCGGAAATAGGTCCTTTTTGGATCCCCTGAATATTTTTGACCAAGGTACAAAAAAAATGTCTGTGTGTCTGTGTGTGTGTGGGTGTGTCTGTGTGTGTGCGTATGTGTGTGTGTGTATGTGTGTACCAGATTTTTGTGCCGACGATTCCGGAGAAACTACTAAAGGTATCGGAACGAAATATTTAGAAGTTTTATGAACAAACTTAGAGCTGAAAAGCTTTTGGTTCAAAAGAGTCCAAAGGAACTGGACGTATCCTTTAAGCATTTTTCAAGGATTTTGCAAATGAGCTGCCATTTCTATAGTTTCGTCAAAATAGTTAAATAATAAATTAAAGTAGAGGAAATTCTGAATAATTTATGTCTACGATACTTTTTGGTAAAATTAATAGTTTAGCCGCTGCATGAGCAAATTTTATTTGATCGAGATTGGTCGTGTCTGCATTAATATGAAACTAGTAAGCGAGGATTTGACAAATGTTATGACAGATATGACGAATGTATTCTAATGACAGTTTTCAAAGGGTGATGTTTTGACAATGCCTACTGTCAAAAATATACGCAAGATCAGCCTGGGGACGAGCACGAAGACAATGCGAATGCAGGACCTCTGCAACTAGATGCTGAGCGGGACGTCAGCGATGAAGATGACGTTGATCCTGATCAACGAAGGAGACGGCGAAGGCGGTGGCGGTAGCTGCGTGTGCGTGCTGTGTTTTATTCAATAATTTTTAGATCAAAACGTTTTAAATATTTTAAATATTTTTGTAAAGCATTTTTTAACATTTTATAGTCGTTTGGTTTTAAAAATTTACCCGCCAAGCTGTTCACTCACTGGCGGGTAAATCGTAAATATTTCAAATTTGTAAACACAATTTTGAATAGGCGCCCATAGCGCAAGGCACCATTTTTATGCATTTACATGAAATTATGTTACTTCATAATGTGTATTTTCTTTAATTAATATATTTATGTTAATGGTTAATGGAATCTAATACAGCTAAACTATTAATTTTGTACATAGTATGATAAGGTCATGTGCCTGGCCACATCAGATTTTTTTTTTTCTTTGCGTTCGTTATAAGCTTTTCATAACGAAACCGCTTTCGGTGTCGTTATGAAAACACTAGAGCACAAACTTTTAGTAATTTTTAGTTTTCCAAGATTGATGACGCTAACGTCAAGTGTCAAATAAGACTGACATCTCAATCGCTATTGGCTTGCCGCAATCGTATTTGAGAATTTTACCTCAACTACCAAATGTTAAAGATAAAACTACACTAGATTGTAAGTTGACAACAGCAATTTTTGAAATTTATGTAAAATTAATGTCGCAAAGTAGAATAAATAGTATATAACACTTGTAAGATAAGACGTATTGGCGCACTCGTTCCAACAACTCGTCCGCCAATTTTTGTCTAATAAAACTTGTATTATAATACACTATTTTGGTGTAAAGACGGCAATAGAGCCATATGTATCACTTCTAACCATGTACACAATTCCGACACACATGTCTGATTTAACGACGTGCTATATTTACATGTACCTAATTCCGAGTCTCCTAAATTTGTAAATAATAGTGGTTAAAAGAGTAGTTCACCGTATTATTATGAAAATACTCCACTTGCACCGTAATATACAATTGCACCGGCTGTTCAGGCTGTTGTAACACAGTATTGTTACCTGACATGTGTCCATTGCTTTTTGGAGATTCCCAGCGCAAATTTGGGTGGTATCGTCAAGACCTGTGGCCAATTTAGCATGTGGTTTGTAGATTGGTATGCAACTTTCCACGGGTAGTGCGTACAGCTGAACCTTTTGCAAGAAGGTGTGTAGATCACCTCCAAAATAAGTGGCACCCCATCCAGTGGCCGTGAAATTTGTCGCCATCAAATTATGCGTAATTTGGAGACATGCTGGCCTCACGAAATTGTTGATGACTGCTGGTTTGTCCAGCTTAAGAATGGCAATGTCATGATAATGTGACGTTTGGGTATATTCTGGGTGTTGATACGCTTCAGCAACTTTAAAGTCTTGAGGACTGGCTTTATCTGTGTCATTGCCAATGTCCAAATCGCCTAAGCGTACGGAAGAGACATCCCCACTAAAAAAATTTTGGGAAACTTTAGCAGAGTGGGTCTTTTTTTTATACTCTGCCTTTCACGATGAACTGCCATTAGAAGAGTATGGAGAACAAAATGATGTTGTTGGATATCTTTCTAACAAACATTATTTCATGTTTTGGTTATACCGTAAGTAATTTTGACAGGTAACTTTTTTCCAACGGCCACAGCGGATAATTTATAAATAATTTAAGGCAACCTTGCAGCTGGCATTGGTTATTGAAAAAATTAAATATCTCAAAAACTACACATGTCAGGTATAGGGTATGTAACATACAAATGATCTAAAATTTAACGAAGATTTCAAAAACGCTATAATATACAGGGTGTTTCATTTGAAATAAGCAAGGTGACACTATTTCCGGTGAAACCGGAAGTAACCAAATCTCGAAAATACTTTAGAAATATCGTATCCACCAACATGTCCACAAATTTTCAATATCTCATTCATTTGGTTCTACGTATATTTCTAATGGCAGCTCGTCAGGAAGTACCCAGTTTACTGGGTGAACTTACAATTCTCTCGAAAATAAACAATGAGCTGCTGTCAGTACATATTGTTCACTGATGAGGCTTCCACCGCATTTCCATTCAAAGTTTTCACCGCTACCATAACCTAAGATTGCCTATAAAAGAATTCCCATTAAAAATACAGGGGGTTCCACATACATTATCAAATGACTTCATTGACAATTACCATATGGGGAAACTCTTCTGGAAGCGCATTAACTCCTCCAAACGCATACAAGAATTTATAGAATTTTGGTCGATCTGCTCTAATCCAGTCTTCGCATTCTAAAAAACAAGGAAACAATACAATTAGTGTGTAAATTTAAACAACAAACATCGTTGCTTTCTATCATCATAAAAAAATTTGCTATGCATTTTTGAACCACCCTAATGATGGGCACCCTTCCCCCATACAGCAAGATAAATTTATAAAACTGCCCGCCTTCCGATTTGAGCTGGATACTACGCCCATGGTTGTATTAAATATAGTTGTTTAAGCTGTTATATTCTTATATTTTGATATTATTATTAATTATGTATGTGTATATTAATTTATATTATTGATTATTGTAGTTTATTTATCTTATTTTAGAGATTAATTGGGATTTCTAGTCACTATACCGAAATTGAACTAGTCCTCTATAGATGAAATGGGAGCATTTTTTGATGCAATCTACAATAGGGTATTTGACTGTGTTAAAAATATGGCTTGTAATATAGTCATCCTAATAGATTACAGTTTAAGCAAACAATTTGTTATTACTTAAAAAATGCTGTATTTCTATTAAAAACCAAAATTAAAATTGAATTTTATTAGCGGTTAGTGGTAATCTACCGAAGGTTAGCGCTTTGATAATGGGATTCTTCTTTAAACATAATCCTTATTTTTACGCTCCGGAACTAAGCAACGTGCAATGTAAGCATAACTTTGTAGGTTAGGTTAGTCCTCACCTTAAACTGTCAGATTATACCTGGATCGAAAATACGATAGATAACTTATTCTAGCCAGTTTCAGTTATGTCGAAGTAATCTTCACAACAAAAACTCTTGTATTGACCACTATTTTTTCATTTGGATTTCTACGAGCCAGTGTCAACCACTTTCTACGCAGTTTCAAATCTTGCGGAACAGCTACAAATAGTTTATCCGGAGTTTTTATTTACATTGTTCTGCATTGTTGATTTATACATCATGTATAACTCATTTTTATGTAGAACTTGTGAACAACAGAAACTATCGTTTTGGCGGGACTTTTTGTGATCTTCTTTGTGATTTCTTTTAACGCTGATTTTTATGAAATATTGAGGGAATAATTACGAAAAATAATGCATCTACAAAGCAGACTGAAGAAATAAACACACTAAGATGGTTTTCCAATAATAGTTAAATACCCTATTGGTTTTTCTTACAAAATATGCAGGCCCCATTGATTTAGTACAGTAAACCGTCGATAATCAGAACTAATTGAGACCGAAGATGGTTCTGCAACAAAGCAACGTCAATTCTCAACATTTCGTTTTTTGGTTCCATCAAATATATGAATATTTGTGAGAAATGCAATAATACATGCAAAACTTTGCAAATGGCCCAGCCATTTTAGACTTAATTCAACAATTTTTTTCAGGGTTTTGGGTGAATAGTGAATAACTGTGTATCTCATATCACTAAAATACTATATATGTATATATACAAATGACATACTTTCTTCTGAGACCCTCAACAACGTAGCAGTTCCATCCCTTTGATAGGGGTTCTCTTCTTCGCAACAAACAATAGGGTAAAGACCATCATAGTCACAAACAACTGGCCTAACGCGTTGCTTTAGCTGATTTTTTGCAGACTCGCACGAATTCACATGTCTGCATATGCCTTGCGAACCATTAGTAGTATAACAAGGCTCACCAATATCTAGAAGTACATTAGAAGAAGACATTAGCATAATTATTTCTAAAAAAATAAACACAAATAGGTGTGTTAATACGTTTAAGTGACGCACTTACCTAAACATGACGTCACAGAAAAGAAAGTCACGAACGCACAAAGAGTTAAAATGAGGAATTCGTTTAAAGATATCATACCTGTAGCACATCTTATAGCAAACTGGATTGGTCAGAGATGTTGATTTTATCCACTCACACATATTTATTAATAAGCGAAAAAAGATTTCAAGCAGAAATACAACTTCGCTTGAATGACTTTAAATAATAAAGGCGTCATGTTATTCAGATTTTAGGCTACACTGACTTGGAAACGTGTTTAATTATGTGGATTCTTTTATTTGGAAGACCGTGAAAATGACTCACACACAGGTATTATTTATACATATATGAAAGTATTCGACTTGTTTTTCCAGTATATTGTAAGATGTGAACCATGCATTTCAACATTGAGGTCGTTAGTCCGTTTATAATATTGCTAATTACGCTGGATTTTATTGCAACAGCATGTAAGTATTAACTTCTTAGGTATTTGTAAAACATCATTTAAAGTCATCTTATCGATAGATTGTTTTAAAAATACACTGTGGGCCAAAAGAAACCGTACATATTTTTAATAACTTGTATTTCCAATAATATATAGCCAATTTAAATATTTCTCTAAAAAACGAATGTCTTGTAGAGTGAAGGTTAAAACCATACCATATTCGCAATACCAGAACGTTTTAATCCAAAATTATGTTGCTTTATGTTTGGCATTTCTGATAATATCGGGTCAATTTAATGTGAAATGAAAGGTGTATTAAAATCAATAGGTAATGACATTTGTCTTGTTTTGGGAGAAAAGGGCACTAGAGATCTTATAGCATGGTATACAGGATGATTTTTTTGTATACAGGCTGAAATATTTAAACAATGTTTTTATTGTATTTAGTAAAAACCAGTGGAATATGACTTTTGTAACAAACACATTGCAACGGAAAGAGAAATCTAACTGTATACTTGAGTTATCTTTAAAGATCGTGGAGAAACCATTGGTGTTGTTATGGGCGGCTTGTTTGACTTTATCATTTTACGTGGTCATTTCGTTGGTTTCAATTATGATGTACTTATCATCACAGTTTTTGTTTAGCTGTAAATTTTAGACGTATCTTACTTGTGTTTGTTTTGGCTAAGATTGAATCGGAGCTGGAATCAACGTTTTTTGAGTATGTCACAACACTTCAACCCAAGTCTGCTTTTTTATTTTTATGTCATGTTTAAATAAAGAGCACTTACAACATCAACCTGAATACATTTTGTTGTTCTTTTTTTAGACATTTGTTATATGAAGATGTAATTTTTACGTGATAAACGAACAGCAAAGATCTAACCGTCAGACAAGTGAAAACAAACTGCTATAATTTTAGTTTAATGAAATAAACTGTTGATTTTAGTTCCAAATAACTGTAAAAGCAAAATTCTATGTCTGTTGCAAAAACATAAAAATTTGAAAAAATCTACTGTCCAATAATTGTAGTACAATATGGAAAACAGGTAAGAAAAATCCGTCAAAAATGTCAAAATGAAACATGACGCCCGTAAGAAAACTAAACGTTGGCCATCATTTCTCCAGCATCTTTAAGCATAACTGAACCTCGCAGTTGGACTTTTCGTGCCTATGTTTCCCTGTCTATGTTTTGCATATGTTTCCCTATGCCTAAGTTTGAAAAGTTCAGCCTGTATACTAAAAAAATCACCCTGTATACGATGCTATAAAATTTCTACTGTTCCTTTTGACCAAAAGGAAACAAATGCCTTCTTTACCTACTAATTTTATTACACCTTTCATTTCACATTAAATTGGCCCGATATTGTCAGAAATGTTGCATAACCATACATAAAGCAACATACATTGGATTAAAACGTTCAATTATTACAAATATGGTATGTTTTCAATCTTTATTATAGTTTATCAAAGAAATGCTTGAATATACTTAATATCTTTGGAAATATGAACAAATGAAAATTTGTACCGCTTTTTTTGGCCCACAGTGTAGACAGATTGTAGATGTCATGGAAAAGTTTATGTTTAATTTTTGTTCCGTAAAATATTATAATCAAAGAACGACCACTTGTGCCCAAGACTATAAACTTTTATAGGGCATTTTTAATTTAGAATGGTTTGAAAACCAGTTTGTTTTTGTGAAGAGGTTTGGGAAAGAAGATGTTAATGCGTTATCAAAATGACAAAATAAGAGTGTTAGTACTTTATTTTGGAAAGTCTGGATTCCCTGTATATTGGAGTTTTTCGCGCAACCCCAAAGCTGGATGCCGTATAACCAAATCGGTGTTACTATTTGGTTGTAAACTTGTAGTTTGTTCTGTACTGACAACTAAGAGTTTCTTCCCAGAAGCCAGTAAAGTTCGCTGTATTTGAGGCCAAGCTCTACTCTTTCCTTCTTAACCTGTTCCTTCCACCTCAGTTTTGTATCTTAGGTTACACCCAAATACTCTGCAGTGTTCGCATATGGAACTATGGCGTCGTTAATCTTTACATGAGGTATGTCCTCGATTCTTTTGTTTGTAAAGTGAATATGGACAGATTTCAGTTCGTTAAGCTTGGTCTTCCATTTTTTGGTCCACTTATACATTTTATTAGTAGCTTGTTGAAGATTCCAAGTAGATTCTCCAATAGTTGATCCCACTGCCATTAGAGCTGTATCATCTGCGAATGTGGGGACTGTTACATATTCCAGCTGTGGAAGATCCCTTGTATATAGTAGATAGAGAATTGGTCCCAATACACTACCCTGGGGTACCCCAGCTTTTACTTCTTTTAGTTCCGAGTATTTATTGATCTGTTTCACTCTGAATAGTCTATCAGATACATAGGATGTTGCCAGCTCAACGTATTGTAAAGGTAGCATACTCTTTAGTTTGTGTGTCAATCGTTCGTGCCAAACCTTATCGTAAGTCAAACTAGGTGCGATATGTTATCGGGGTGAGCAGCCAGGTGGAGGACAATTAAAACAACTTCCTTCGATCTAGTTTGAGTCACCAATACAGCCGAGAATATTAAACCTTTTTTTTTTACTTATCGTAAGCTTGTGTCACATCAAGAAAGATTGTTGAGCAAATAAGATTTTCTTCTAATGCCTTCTCTATGATATCTGTTATTCAATGGAGTTGATCTATAATCGAATGCTTTTCTCTAAAACCAAATTGGTGATAAGGAATTAGTTCTTTTCTCTCAATGATATGTCTCATTCTCTTTAGAAGCAACTTTTCAAAGAGCTTCGATATCATTGGTAACAGTGATATTGGGCGATATGATTTGGCCTCGTTCGGTGGTTTGCCTAGTTTTGGTACCATGACAACTTCTGCTACTTTCCAGACATGTGGGACGTATTTTAGTCTGAACGATGCATTTATTAGATACCTACGTCAGCATAACAATACCTTTCTTACGTAATTGCTTAAAAACTTCTCCTGTGATAAGATCACATCCAGGTGCCTTCTTTGGGTTCAGGTTTGTCTTGATTTCTCTGGCAACTTCCTTTGGAGTAACTAGCTGTATGGCTTCTTCTTCATAGGTTATATCTTCATTCGTGATTGGCTCTGATTCGCTGTTGTAAGGCTGGAAGATTTGTGTTAGATGTTCTGCAAAAATTTCAACCTTCGGTTTATTGTCTCTTGCTCAGTAATATATCAAACGATGTAAAATATCTTATTTTCTTGTGTAAAGATCAAAGACGTGATATATTTACATGTATTTAATTCCGACACCCATAAATTTGTAAATAATAGTGGTTAAAAGAGTAGTACACCGTACTATTATGAAAATATAAAGCATTTTGAATCGGCTTAAAGAGATTTTATTAGAATTTTCTGAAAAACTGTTATCCTGTAGCGATGTAAAGAGAAGTCGAATTGCAGTTACCTTATAAGGAAACACGTTAGAACATTGATAGAAGAAGAAACGATTGTTGGTTGATTAGCGTAATGTCAAATCAACAAACCGGATGTCCTAAAATAAAGTTCAATGTTGTAGATTTCTCATTTTATCCAACTAAACAAAAATATGTCGGAATCTAGGACAGTATCTGAATTTGGAACGTTTACCTTAGTCATTGGCTACAAACACTCTTTCAAAGATTCTATTAAGTCCAGTTCATCAGTTACATCTCCATTTTCTACATTCTCAAAGAAATAGCATAGTGATTTTATACTTATCTAATGCTAATGCTAATGACTTTCATGTATCTATCTTTTTCTTTTTGGTTAAACAGCTATCGGGGATGAGTGTTACTTAAGCAATGGTCAAACTGGAATATGCGAGCACATAAGCTCGTGCGATTCCGCCAAAAGAGAGCTGAAACATCGCCAAAAACCAGTCATTTGTGGATTTGGACAGGCAGACCTTTTTCCTATTGTGTGTTGCCAACAAAAGGAGAACAATCCTGGCCTAACCAATGCTAGGACGACGAATATAATAGACCAAAGTAAATTCTATCCTCTTCTATTTTGTCCCAGTGAAATAACGATTTCACTTTGGAACAATTCAAACAGCTCATTGTAGTCTCATCAATAGAATAACTCGTGACGCAGTCACGATATCCATGGGGACTTGTTGCAACACGTTATTTCTTATGCGCAACTTAAAGTGTTCCGCTGGGCTTGAATTTTTCCGAAGTGTATAGCTTTATTTTTCTAATTTCGCTGTTGTTTTAGAGTGTGTTGAGTTTTTGAGACCGAAACAATTGAAACCTGGGGAATTTGGAATTGCTGCCGTGGGTGGGGTTGATGCTGCGCCAATGGAGTATCGCCATATGGTAAAGTTAGCCTCACGTGTGACAGTACATGCAGAAATAATTCCTTTAAAATGTTATGTCGTAAATGTTTTCTAGGCAATTTTAGGTTATGGCAACGGTGACAACATCGAATGGGCGTGTGGAGGTAGTTTGATCTCTGAAGAATACGTCTTAACAGCTGCGCATTGCTTATTTTCCAGACAATAGTAACTTGACAACACTTAAAATAACATTGAGGTCATCTTTTAAGTCTTGTTTTTCAGTGGTGATGTCACAGATGTTCGTCTTGGCGATTTGGACATTGGTTCTACCACTGATGACGCTTCACCACAAGACTTCAAAGTCGTCCGAATCATTGCTCATCCAGAGTACTCGTCTGATTCTGCTTATCACGATATAGGTCTGTTAAAATTGGATAGACCAGCAAAATTCACGGATTACGTTAGGCCAGCGTGTCTCCAAACAATTCAAGAGTTGGAAACCGACGGTCTGACAGCAACGGGTTGGGGTGCGACTTATTACGGAGAAGGCACACACAGCGCGTTACAAGTAGTTGAATTAAACCAGCTGCCAATTAAAAATTGTCAGGCGACTTACAAAGCTGATCGAAGATTGCTGAGAGGCGTTGATGAAGATCTCCAAATGTGTGCTGGAAATTTAGAGAAGACCATGGACACTTGTACAGTAAGATTTGATTATTCTATTTGATTATTTTTACGTTCTTTAATAGAAAATAACGTATTTCCGTTATTATCTATTTGCTTTAAGAACACGATTGTTTTGATTTAAGAAATTCCTTCTTTTGAAAATAGTGTGAAGGATGCCGATAGATGGAGCTTGAGTTTTTCGTCGTAAGAGGGGTCTCCTAGCGGTATTAAGCCGCATTCATGTCTATGCAGCATCAGTAATTGTGTTATTATACCGTCAATGTATCTGACGTAGAAATGTCCAACAGCTCTAATATTGACGGAAGGGAACTAAATAGGGACACCAGGGAGTCTACTCTCTTCATCTTTTTGACGCGAATGCGAGACTTTTCGAATGAAGTGGGGATAACACCGGTTTCGTAGACTCCTAGGTGCCTTTTCCAGCTGGAAAATAACAATATCCTTCTTTGAATGCGTTAATTGCATTCCATGTAGAATATTATTGCTTTCATAATAACATGTTCATATTTAAAAGTAGTAGGTGCACGTTTATACCAAGAATGTGAGCTGATTAATCTAACTACCCAAACTTTTGATTTAAAAGAACAAATTCTTAAGTCAGATTAGTATAGTTTGCATTTAAAATTGTATCTTAAAGTAAGACAATCGGCCAAAACAACGGTTTTCTTCAATGAACGATATATGTGACCGCGCATGAGAGAATCGCCCTAACTGCCATCTCTCGTTTCGACAATATATAATAATAATATAATATTATATTGTAAGTAAACTGAGTACCTAACACTTACAATATAATATTTCTTTGGCCTACAACAATATATGTTAGTAACAAATAAATATTATTTGCAGGGTGACAGTGGTGGACCACTGCAACGTCAAAATGATTGGCCAGCAGGGTACAGAATTGTTGGTATAACTTCTTTCGGAAAACAGTGTGGGTTAGTTCCAGCAGTGTACACCAGAGTGTCAGCGTATATTCAGTGGATAGCATCTGTCGTGTTTTAATTTTTAATTTAATATTGTATTCTCTTCGGTAAACCAAAACAATTAAAACGGTTGTTTCTGAATAGTTGAACAGTGTTTTCTTGGTTCTTTTTTTATCATATATGAGATATATTTCTGAGCTATCTTCTGCGAACGGAGAGCACGCAAAAGCACGAACGGAGAGCACGCAAAGCGAGACCCCTTTGAATACGCGTCGTTCCTTTTCGGTTCAGGCGAATGTATTTAGGAAATGCTCATCGATGCACGTGTGCCCCAAAAACGCTCCTGAATTGGGTAGCGCAGATCCCCTATAGCAAACATGGCGGACGTGAGCAGGGGCGCGTTATGCCTTCATGGGGCCCTGGGCAATTTTGAATTTGGGGGCCCCCATATACAATACTGAATTAAGAAGAATTACTTTTTTATACAAAAATAATATACAGGGTCCTGCAACTAAGCTCCCGTCTTCTGTAGCTCACTTACTCATTAAGCTAAGAGTTTGTCATTTTGCAGGCTTACCCTGTACTTCAAGGTACAATTCAAGAAATTATTTTTTATTATACAAGGTGTTCCAAAAATGTGCAACGCCATGGTAATATATTTTTTTAAATTGCATGCTATACATTTTTCTACACATTTGGAAGCCTTTTATGGTTGCCTACATATCACCAAAATTTTATTGAAATCGGTTGAGTGACCGCAGCGGAAAAAAATAAAAACCAAAAAAAATTGATTTTGCATCGTAGGCTTTAAAAATCAATAAAAACCACAAAATGCTCCTCGCTAATAAAATTTTGCGACGTGCTTATTAAGTTAGATGTAATAGTTAACCAAGTGACATTGATCCAAATTATACAGGGTGACCAAAATCGAGTGTCAAACTTGTCAAACTTCAAAGCGCGCTATTGTTCTTATTTTAAATTGGAACCCATAATTTTTTTAGGTGAAACGATGCGGATTTAAAGAATAAATATTTTTTCTGAATACAACCCCATCACAATTCCCAATATTTTAAAAGTTATTCGCCAAAACTCATTTTTCAACGTTTAAAAAACAATTTATTACATAAAATATAACGCAGAGAGGTATTTTAGATTTTACTGTACTTAATTAAGTAGTTATTCAATTGCTAAATTTACTGCAAAATTTACCTATAGCCACATTTCCGTCCTTACCGCTATAGGTAAATTATGCAGTAAATTTAGCATTTGATTAACTACTTAATTAAGTACACTCAAATCTAAAATACGTCTATAATTTTTACTTTATCATACGCAGTATGTAAAGTATTGTAATCGTGCCGAAAAAAAAATTGAGATTTTAGCGGAAATAGGTCTTTTGGGTCCCCTGAACATTTTTGACCAAGGTACAAAAAAATGTCTGTGTGTGTGTGTGTGTGTGTGTGTGTGTGTGTGTGTATGTGTGTGTGTGTATGTGTGTGTGTACCCGTTTTTTGTGGAGACGGTTCCGGGGAAACTACTAAAGGTATCGGACCGAAAGTTCATATTTAGAAGTTTTCTGACTAAACTTAGAGCTGAAAAGCTTTTGGTTCAAAAGGGTCCAAAGGAACGGGCTATTTACTCCTAGCATTTTTCAACGATTTTGCAATTGAGCCGCTATTTCTGTAATTTCGTCAAAATAGTTAAATAATAAATTAAAGCAGAGGAAATTTTGAATAATTTATGCCTATGACATTTTTTGGTAAAATTAATAGTTTAGATGCAAGAGCAAATTCTATTTGATCGGGATCGGTCGCATCTGCATTGATATGAAACTGCATAGTAGCCAGGATTTTGACAAATATTTTTTTGTGCTGTCACCACAGAAATGTCTATGGCTGTCACACTTGAAAACAGCTGATTCCATCAGAGGTTGGGGAGCCGCTATGGAACGTTGCCGCTCTAGTGCGGAAAGTACAAAATTCAAATAAAATAAGATCACAAATTTGATTGTTTGTTGATAAGAAATATCAACCCGTTGTTATATCTAATTGTAAAAACGATAAATTGAGAAAATTGTAAATAAAGTATAGCGTGTAGTATGAGTGAATAAAGTATGAGTGTAGTTATATTTTAGTATGTTGGTACGGATGTGACATCTACTGTGTCATGAACGAATATAAAGCTGTCAGAATTTTACAGCTTTTTAAACTTGACGTTTCGTCAAAGTGGTACCAACCTAACATTTCCTATACAGAAATATAACCATTTTTGATTTTTTAAATACGTTTTTCTCAAAAGCAACACTAAAAACGTTGATGTCACTCCTGCCGAAAACTACATAGCGCGGCTCGCTGACATGCGACGGCGACGCTCCGCCATCGGTGACGCGCCGCAACTCCGCTCGTCGCGCTATTCCTTACTTTCGGCACTTGTGAGATAAATAACTATTATTCTGATGACAGCAGGTAGTGTCAAATGCTGATGCTTTGACAATACCTACTATTGATGCTATTGACTATCAAAATATCTGTCAAATCCTGGCTGACTAGTGTAATTTTAATGCAGACACGATTTATCTCAATCAAATAGATTATCATGCAGCTAAACTATTAATTTTATATTTTGTATGATAAAGTTATGTGCCTGGCCACATCAGATTTTTTATGATATAAATTGTTTTTCAAAGCCACGTACGATATTTATTATCTAAAATTGCCGTTGGAAACGTTGAAAAATGAGTTTTTGGCGAATAACTTTTAAAATATTGGGAATTGTGATGCGGTTGTATTCAGAAACAATATTTATTTTTTAATTCTGCATCATTTCACATACAAAAAATTATGGGTTCCAATTTAAAATAAGAATAATAACACGCTTTGAAGTTTGACAAGTTTGACAATCGATTTTGGTCACCCTGTATAATTTGGATCAATGTCACTTGGTTAACGAGACTATTACATCTAACTTAATAAGCTCGTCGCAAAATTTTATTAACGAGGTGCATTTTGTGGTTTTTATTGATTTTTAAAGCCTACGATGCAAAATAATTTTTTTTTGGTTTTTATTTTTTTCCGCTGCGGTCGCTCAACCAATTTCAATAAAATTTTGGTGATATGTAGGCAACCATAAAAGGCTTCCAAATGTGTAGAAAAATGTATAGCATGCAATTTAAAAAAATATATTACCATGGCGTTGCACATTTTTGGAACACCCTGTATAATAAAAAATAATTTCTTGAATTGTACCTTGAAGTACAGGGTAAGCTTGCAAAATGTCAAACTCTTAGCTTAATGAGTAAGTGAGCTACAGAAGACGGGAGCTTAGTTGCAGGACCCTGTATACTAATCATACTGATATAACATTTCGGAACAATTAACAAAACTCGTAAATAATAGGTATGTTATTGACCGTTTTGCAACAAAATTTAATATAAGTACATACATAATTAGTCACAACAGATTAATTATTCTTAAGAATTACAAAATAACTAATAACAAGCTTAAAAGTCAAAATGTATAAGCAAGTAAAATATGTTATCTTAATAAATAAAGGGCAATATTAACAAATAAATATTTTAAAAACTGCTACTCTTAGAGTATTCATCTTTACAGAATAGAATTCAAAAATAGGAAAAGTGTTGACTGAAAATCTTCGAAGAATTCATACAGTTTTTCTCTTCTAACTTAGTCAACGGTTTCTCATTAGTTTCGTAGAGTATTAGATATTGTTTCTTTTATTGGGGGGGGGGGGGGCAAAAAAGCATGGTTAACTAGTCTAAAGTTAAATTTCTTATTCTTACTACAGTAATTTATTAATTACTTAATTAATTTATAGCTTATAAAAGATGATCCGTCGTCATGGCGACTCGGGTAGAAGTACACTCCCAAACCGATATCCAACCATTTACTCAAATTGAAGGAAAATAATACGAAAACTGGACAAAATATAAACAAATAGGACCGCCTATGCATGAGAATGGTTATTCGAGCCATAAATGCCGCGGTAGATCGCCCATTGTTGCTTCTCCTCGGATCCTTTGAGAAGTTAAGGTTTGCAATTTTCGGGAAAGTGCAGAACGGGGTGTACCCGCTCCAAAAATTTTTGCAATGGAATTCAAGAGGCAATGTCGTCGTACGTCGATTTTTCGCGAGAAATTAAGAGAAATGGGCGCTAAATCCGCGATTCGCGAGTCCACACAGCAGTGAAACGGCATTTTGAAGGCAAACCCGCGGCCGCGTCCGCGTTTTCGCGAAGAAAGACGCGAAAATCCCGCGTTTGGACGACGATAATTTAAGTTTTATACTTATCAGATTTATTTTGGTACCCAACCGGCAGGAGCGCAAATATTCACTATTCTTGAGACGGCAATAAAATCGTTAAATATTAGTTGGGTCCTCGCTGAGAGGAGTCTAAATCTGCTTGCACCGTTAAAGAGGACTGGCATAGTATGGTAGTCTATTACGGCAATGAGTTTCCAAAATACTGCGTTGGGGGGCCCCCTGTTATTGAAGGCCCTGGGCAAATGCCCATTTTGCCCATGGGATAACGCGGCCCCTGGACGTGAGTGTGACGTCAGAGTCAGAGTCTCGGAGAACTTTCAAATTAATTTGTCAAAACTGACAGTTGTATCTTTGCTTTCATACGTGTATGTAGTGCATTTCATAGGTTAATTGACGGATGGATCGACGCAATCGGGTTATTTTGCTCGATATTTTTACCGAGAAAATGAGAAAACGGAGGAAAATTGCGTTGTTTCAAGTAGAGCGAGTTATATGTGCTTAGATGTGCTAGATATGTGCCGGGAAACGTCATGATACTATCAGATTACGCCTTGCGCAGGTTGTCATTAATTTCTGAGCGAGTTTGACAATCAGCTGATGTTTTAGTCTAGTGTGACGTCATAGCATTATACTAAACGAAAACATACCTAGACAACACCTTGACAACATACGAATCATAACAAAATACAAATTACTGACACATAACCTAATACTTATATTTCCACTTTGAAAAAAATATATAAGATCGAAAATGAGATGTGCGGTGGCGAATTGCTCAAAGAGAAATAATAACAAAGCAACTAAATGCAGCTTTTTTGCATTCCCGTCCAATGCCGGCGTTTTAAAAAATTGATCAGTTTCTGCCGGCGCAGAAATAATTTCAATTATAAGACCAACGTCATTTGCATGGAACATTTTACGAGTGAGGACTGCTAATAACTTAAAATACGAAATGGGTAAAACAACTTAAAGCGCTCCGTACAGTAAAACGACATTTGGGTAGGCGTCTCGACATCATTCTTTAAAATCAGGTGCAATGTTGCACAGATTATTGAGTTATTCTATAATTCATGTTCTAAGTTTATTTAGGTATTGTATTTATTACAATTGAAGACGCTAGATGCAAAACAACACTAGTCCAATCAATACGTTTTCGAGAAAAACGTTTTGTTTTGTTTTACTCAGTGTTGATAAATATATCATAATTTTATTTCTTATTCTAAATTAGTTCACACTTAGCCTGACATTCTAATGCAAAAAAATTACAAATATCTATATTAAGATTCTAGAAAATTAAAGTTGAAAGTTAATTTTTAGTGGCGTTTTGCAACTCAATCAAACACACTAGGTGAAAGTTCAAACAAATATTTATTTTATCAAACAAATTAACGTCGAATCGAATTATTAAACATAAACATAATGCAACACTATGTGAAAATTTAAACAAGTATTTATTCGATCAAACAACTTGACGTCGAAACGAATTAATAAACATAAACCAGACGTACTAAGATCAAAAATCAAAAAGTTTGAATTAATCTTCCTCTGATTGCCACGCATCGCTGGCAGACTCGTTGTCGGAAGATGTCTTTGAAGTAATTTTTTTTTCCGTAAGTATTTAGCAGTCGCTGGTACTGTTCTTGGTACGGCTGTTCTATGGAACCCAAGTATTTGCTTATATCCTGAGCTTTAGCTATCTTTAATGGTATTTCTTTATTATAGGCAGGTTTTAAGATGAATGATCTGTTATGTTTTGGAAACAGGAAGGTCTCAGTAAGAATGCCACCAGGAGTAGTATTCGTTGTTACTGCATTGCCACGATATTCGGCTAGTTTATAAGATGTCACTTTCCATAACGACCTAGGACCCTTGACCGGTTTAATGAGAGGATAGGGTGTTTTAATGGCAGCTAATGCATTTTTCCAGTCTTGTATCATGTGCTGCTGGACTTCTATACATTCGGAATTGTGTTGACTTTCTTTTATCATTTCGATCCACTCTTCTGGAGAATAAACAGTGTCCTTTTTTCGTTTTTTTAGTTCTACACGCCCAAAGTCTCTGTCACGCGGCAGATATGAGTGTCCTCTGGTAGGATAAGTGTGTTTAATGAAGTCAAATTTACCTTGTTTCGTTAGCGTATGAAGGTACTTAACGACAGTGTTGTTTCTATTCTGCGAGGTGCAGGAATCGGTGAAAATATAAAGATTTTTAACATCATCGCCAATACTCCGTTTTATGAAGTGGTTTAACATCGAAACTACCTCATTTGGAGTCTTTTTCCCAGTTAACTCCGTATATACATAGAAAAATGTCCTGTCATCAGACATTCGATGTATTCCAAAAATGTATAGCCAAAGCTGTCGAGCAAAAAACATTTCTGTGACCGGTATCATTGGGAAAGGTATATTTTGCATGTAATCGAAGGAAATAGCTTCACTTTTTCCATATTCCGATCCTCCTTTCACAACACGCAGTTTACATTCCTTCATATCAGTATAAAATCGCTTAGCATTGGCTTTGTGGACAGAGAGTTCAGATTTAATTTGGCGTTTTAAAGCATCATTTGCTTCGCTCTTTATGCTAATTGTTAGTTTTTCGCATGTTGAGCATATGTCTGTTCTTGGTTTTCCAAAAGGGTAATTAAAGTTATCTTTATATAAATTTAGGAAATATTCGTACTTTATTTTAAGCTTTTCCTTACCCTTTGGATTTGCTTTAAAAGCAGTAAACATTTCTGATTCGTATTTTTGAAGATAATGTTGCCACATTAGATGGACATTTAAGTCACTTGCTAAGTAACGTGTCTTTCTGCCAGATTTTCCATAATGCGCAACACGATGGGGATAGGAACGTATGTGTTGGCATACCTGAATCTTCAGATCTTCTGCAATGAAACAAGCTTCTCGGGGCCCTCCACGTTTATCAACTGGAGAGAAAACTCCTTGCTGTACTAATGTAGAGATACGTCTCAATCGACCGGTTGTTATTCCGTGTAGAGCCAAAAACGCTTGTTTGCACACTACCTTTTCTTCGTTGCCGAATTTAATGCGGTAATAATAAACAGCGGTGTGAGGCTTTCTTGCAGTTTCTAGTCTAGGTCTGCTTCGAGATGGTGAAACAGTGCTTATTAAGCCTGCTAAATATGTATCCTGCATATTTTTAGACTCCATACTATTAAATTTCCTCAATATGCATTGTTTTAGAGTATCTGATAAATTATCCATGCACTTCTTTTTGCATCTATAATGAAAATAACACAATGTAAATAAAATTTTTTATCAAATGGTAAAAATAAACCTACGTGCATGGCGGTCCTACGCTGCGTTCCTTTATCAATTTTCCGCGGTGATTTGCCTGTTCCGCCCCTGAAAGTTTCTTCATTTTTGTGACATGTCGGTTCCATGTATCCCTATTTGCCCTTTTTTTACCAACAGGCTCACTATCATCACTATCGTTATTACTATCATCGAACATTTTGTATTATTATGTATAGAAGCACTGAAACATCGATGAAACACGTTTTTCCATGAACCCATGATTCCTTCTTCCCCCTCAGTACTACGCATAAACTCGATTTTCCACATCTGAGAAGCAAAACAACACAAACTATGGACTAGTGCTGCTTTGCGACTCAATCCTGCTGAAGTTTTGTATTAAATTTTGAATTTTGTGCTGTTTTATTTCTCATTGGTTGGAGGTGTTGACGTACTATATGAATCTACCATTAACTCATATAGTGGTAAAAGGTGGACTTGTGCTATTTTGCATCTAGTGTCTTCAATTATAATTATGGGCTGGGTCCTGGGACATTAAAGACTTCATTGATCTGATTGATTAGAAAGGGCCAAATGGTAAATTAGATCGCTAGTAAAGTTTAATAATCATCTTTATCCGCACTTGACTTATAAACATCATCCTGTTGACGATGACATTGCTTTCACCGATTTTTTTTTCATATAACCTAATCACTCGCATCAATGTTGACATGTTCGTCATATGTTTGTTGACAAAATATATGTCACTTTGACACTTTGTTTTGACAGCAAGTCTGGTGTGACGTAGATGCGCAGAACGGGACGATTTTGGTACGCCGATCGGCGTAATCTCTGTTTCGATCATTCTTGTGATACTACGTGGTTAATGGCCTTAAGCAATTGAAGTACACATTTCTTTCATATAGGAAAGTTGTAGATACACTCGGTCTATAACCAGAAAATATTGGCATGTATACATGTATATTGTCCCATAACGGAGTGCCGGTGCCAACACAAACTTATGTTTTTTAAATGGAACGCTAGGTATATTGTTGCAGATTTTGAATCACATGTTTGAGCGACTATTTTCAACTTGTATTAGGCTATTACCAACTGTTTCTGAGATATTGTCAAATCAATATCAAAGACATGCATTTTTTAAAAAATTATTCTGAGGTAGCTGATTAAGATGGAGAAAGTCTTTCCTGACAGAAAAATAATTGCTCTTTTTGATAACTATGATAGATTTGAGTTTTTCTTATGATTTTTCGGAGATAAAATGAAGTTTGCTAAATGTCAAATAACATAAGAATTTTAGATGGAACATCTTGTATATTATAACAGTGGTGTAAAGATGGATAAACCAGCTTTCTAAAAATGCTATATTTAGTAGGTCCTTTATCACCAGATTTAAAAGTTATTTAGCATCAAAGTTGATATTCTTATGTAGTCTTACATTATGTGATATAAAATATCTAGTTGCCATGATAAAAATCGACATGTTTGGTTTATAAATAAAACGTCACACTTTACCACTAATAGCACCTTAATGGCCGAATAATCTTAAATACACATTATTGTATCGCTTGTCTATTCGTACGTCATCGTCATCACTTTACACCAGCTATAACTTAAGATGGGCTTCGAAATGAGTAGGCAACCAAATATACTTCATAATATTATTCTGAGTATTTCACCGAAATGATTAGGTATTGCCATTCAAATTATACGTCGAACAGAACTTGAAACCTTTGCCGATAATAAAAAAAATATTTGGCTCAATTCAATCATGTATAGGTGACGAATTCTGTGAATATCGGCGCTTTTTGTTGAACGTAAGAAGACTACGACATAGCCATCAACAATCGTAAAATCCGTCACCTAGACCCGACAGAATTGAGCAACTTCTGTTCGACGTATAATTTGAATGGAAATACGTAATCATTTCGGTGAAATACCACGAAATATTTACCTCAAAATTTATGAGGTATATTTGGTTGCCTACTCATTTCTAATCCCACTTTAACTGCCCGTCCTTCATGCCGCTCGCAGGGGTTGTTGTTGGTGTCGGCACAGAGAAGGCGTTAGCTGTACGAAAAAAGCTAACAAACAAAACACACAAATGTCATGATTAGTTGTTTATCCTGTACTTGTGCAGCTGGCAGTAAAGATTTATCTGCAATTGCAGATAAATAATAATTATAAATTATGAACTACACTAACTATGAGCTTGTATTTATATTACGAGAATGCCTTTCTCGCACAGACAGTAGACGGCGAAAGATATCCCAAATTCCGACTAGGAGGAGGTGCTTCGCTAAATTGTTAGTTCAATTTCAAAATAGTGGAAGTATTGTGAATATTTAGTCACGATGAACTTCAACAAATAAAAAAATCTGATGTGGCCAGGCACATGACTTTATCATACAATATATACAATTAATAGTTTAGCTGCATGAGAATCTATTCTATTGAGATAAATCGTAGGTATTGGCAAAGCATCAGCATTTGACACTACCTACACTACGTCATTAGAATAATAATTATTTATGTCACAAATGCCGAAAGTACGGAATAGCGCGACGAGCGGTGAAGCGGCGCGTCACCGGAGGCGGAGTGTCGCCGTCGCATATGAGCGAGTCTGCTATCTAGTTTTTGGCAGGAGCGATATCAACGTTTATTGTGTTGCTTTTTAAGAAATACGTATTAAAAAAAATAAATGATTTCTGTATAGTAAATGCTAGGTTGGTACCACTTTGACGAAACGTCAAGTTTAAAGGTGCGTTCAGATTGGTAGGTAATGGTAGCTAATGGCGGTGGTAGAATACCAAATTATAGTATTTCTTACATATCGTGATAATGACACATATTAGTTTGCTTGTACATAAACATGAGTCACTATCAATTTACTATTGGAAATACTATAACGGCGTCTGCTACCACTGCCATTATCACTAATGAAAACGCACCTTAAAAAGGTAATTCAAATTCTGACATATTAAGATTTGTTCATGACACATCCCTACCAACATACTAAAATAAAACTACATTTATCGCTATACTTTATTTATAATTTTCTCAATGTATCGTTTTTAGAATTAGATATAAAAACGGGTTGATATTTCTTATCAACAAACAATCAAATTGGTGATCTTACTTTATTTGAAATTTGTATTTTATAATTTGCCGCACTACAGCGGCAACGTTCCATAGTGGTTCTCCAACCTCTGATGAGATCAGCTGTTTTCGAATGTGACAACACAAAAAAATATTTGTCAAAATCCTGGCTACTATGTAATTTCATATCAATGCAGATGCGACCGATCTCGATCAAATAGAATTTGCTCTTGAAGCTAAACTATTAATTTTACCAAAAAGTTTCATAGGCATTAATTATTCAAAATTTCCTCTACTTTAATTTATTAATTAACTATTTTGTCGAAATTACAGAAATGGCGGCTCAGTTCCAAAATCCTTCAAAAAGGCTTAGAATAACCTAAAAAGCTAAACTATTAATTTTACCAAAAAATGTCATAGGCAGAAAATATTCAAAATTTCCTCTACTTTAATTTATTATTTGACTATTTTGACGAAATTACAGAAATGGCGGCTCATTTGCAAAATCCTTGAAAAACGCTTAGAATAAACTACCAGTTTCTTTGGACCCTCTTGAACCAAAAGCTTTTCAGCTCTAAGTTAGGTCATGAAACTTCTAAATATGAACTTTCGTCCCGATACCTTTAGTAGTTTCTCCGGAATCGTCTCCACAAAAATCGTTTACACACACACGCACACACACACACACACACACACACACACAGACATTTTTTTGTACCTTGGTCAAAAATGTTCAGGGGACCCAAAAAGACCTATTTCCGCTAAAATCTCAATTTTTTTTTTCGGCATGATTACAATACTTTATCTTACTGCGTATGATAAAGTAAAAAGCAAATTATTTAACATAAATTGTTATTTACCAAATAAAACGTGAAACAAAAACGCATGCAAAAAGTCAAATATAAAAAAATATATATTCTAATGATTAACAACACAACACATAAGTATTTATTTAAGAAATCATCTTCCTCTTCACACTAAATGGAACTAGTATGCGAGTATAGACGGCACATTAATTAAGATTAAACATTCAACTAATTATAATAAAAAAAAAACACAAATTTACAAAAAATAGCAGTTAGGTTATAACTGGCTTACAGTGTTGACGCACGAATAGACAAGCGATATAAGAATGTGTATTTAAGATTATTCGGCCATTAAACTGCTATTAGTGGTAAAGTGTGACGTTTTATTTATAAACCTAACATGTTGATTTTTATCATGGCAACTAGATATTTTATATTACATAATGTAAGACTAGATAAAAATTTCAACTTTGATACTAAATAATTTTTAATTCTGGTGACAACAGACCTACTAAATATGGCATTTTTAGAAAGCTGGTAAATCGATCTTTAACCCTACTGTTAAAATATACAGGATGTTCCATTTAATATTCTGAAGCTATTTGACATTTAGCAAACCTCAATTTATCTCCGATAAATCATAAGAAAAACTCAAATCTATCATAGCTATCACAAAGAGCAATATTTTTACTGTCTGGAAAGTCTTGTCTCGTTTATCCATCTTAATTAGTGACCTAAGAATAATTTTTTGAAAAGAGCTTGTTTTTTACATTTATTTGACAATATCTCGGAAACAGTTGATAATAGCCTAATACAAGTTGATATCAAAATAGTAATTGGCTCAAACATGCGAATCAATATCTGCAACAATATACCTACATAGCATTCCATTTAAAAAAAAAACGTAAGTTTGTGTTAACACTCCGTTATGGGACAGCCTATATATATGCCAATACAACGCCTCTACAGCTGTAGGCAGTAGTAGGTCCACGAGGCGTAAATGGTGCAGATTGCTAATAAATATTACAGTTATCTGTACTGTATAAGTGGTCCGATCAAATTTATATTATTTATTACAATATTGCATTTGTTAAGATTTCTTCCTGTATTATTACAGTTGATAACGCAACACTTATTGTGTCCCATTATGATTATTTATACCAACGATATATTATTAGTTCTGACGGATTGGATCACAACATAATGCGCCGTGAACTACTGCACATATGTAGGCATTTTAGTTAGGTATATCACCGCTACGGGCGCTTAGATCGATTTTCAAGTCCCCTCCACGGGGTATGCACACTCCCAATAGACCGAGTGATTATCTATAGCGCTCCTATATGAAAGCAATGTGTACTTCAATTCCTTAAGGCCATTAATGTACTTTGCCGCTTCGCTATGACACCTGTACAAGACATACATCCTAATATACATGATATGATATGATATGATAGGATATATACCGGGTGATTCAAATTCGAGCCTCACCATGGGGATCTCGCTTATTAGTGGATATAGAGGCTATGTTTAAAGTTTGCAAAGTTTCGTATTTTTGTGCTAATCAATTATCTGAAAAGAAATTTAAGCTATCATTTTTCATTTTGAAGATATCCACAAAAAACTGAAATTTTAAGATATCGTTTTTAATTTTTTATTCAAAACCAAATGTAGCTAGACATTTGAAACAAAAACATTCTACAGGTACTTTTTAACAAGGAATGCAGTGTCATTTTTTATTTTGAAATAACACCAAAGATGGCGGCGTAACCATGGCCAACTTTTGTTTTTCTTATGGGCGCCATATTGAATTTTGGCATTTTCCGATGCTCGTGTTTTTTCTCATTTCCGCAATGTATAATATGTTACCATTCTTTTGTTAAATAATGGTGTAATAACCAAAAAACCTGCAGGTACCCAACTGGAGCTTGGTTACAGACCGCCGGAGTCGTTGGCAAGCAACCCCAGCAAAATGGACTTGGATCAAGCGGCGCCCTTAGCGTTAGGTTTGCCATTTAACCAAATAAACATTAATTAATTATGACTGATGTAAAATGCCGTTTACCACTAACGAAAAGCGTGATATAATAAGGGTTTATCATTGTTCTCTTAGAAATGTCGCATTGTACAATATTCCTAACATTGGACGGAAATTTAGCGGACCATGGATTGTTTAGTAAACCCTGCAATTCTTATAATCCTCATGGAAATGTTGAAACTAATGAAAGAGGTATTTTAGAAATGGTAAACGTTAAATTACATTGATTTGCAATGCTTCAACTACTGGTTTTTACATAAATGACAAATCTTGGATTTCTAAGCGGGAATTAGCCCTTAATTTGTAATTGCCGCAAACACGTGTTTGCAGACCACGAACAAAGATATTGAAACCGTACAAACCCGACACAAGTCAAACTTTGCAATTGTACGAAATTATTTAAATCAACAATTTCCAAATCGCTGGATTGGTAATGGTGGAGTGGTGGATCTCCTGGTTTAAGTCCTCTGGATTATTTTCTTTGGGGAACTGTGAACGACAAAATTTATCACGATACTTGCAGAAATATCGACGATCTGCGGGGTCGAATAACAAATGCGGTCAATGCTATTCCGGGAAGAACAGTTAGAAGAGCATGACAACATGTGGAAAAGCGGGCACGCTTTTATGCCTTCAAGAAAATAGCGGCCAATTTGAACATTTACTTAAAAAATAATCTTTATGTTGTATAAACTTGCTTCTTTTAAAATGTGAATGTTTTAAATCCAAAGCACTCTTGGTCAGTCAGGCGCCGGCGGTCTGTAACCAAGCTGCAGTTGGTTACTTGATAAGCACGATAAGCACAAACAACAAGAAAAAGAAGAACGTGTCCTTTTATTATTAAACCATTGTTTTAAAAAATAATGCCAACATGTTATACATTTCGAAAATGAGAAAATACACGACTATCGGAAAATGTCAAAATTCAATTAAACTCTTAATTATATCACGCTTTTCGTTATTGGTAAACGGCATTTTACATCCACAATCAACCACAATTAAGGTTAATTTGGTTAAATGGCAAACCTAACGCTGAGGGCGTCGCTTGATCCAAGTGCATTTTGTTGCTGTTGCTTGGCAACGACTCCGGCGGTCTGTAACCAAGCTCCAGTTGGGTACCTAAAGGTTTTTGATTATTACACCATTATTTAAAAAAAGAATGGTAACATGTTATACATTGTGGAAATGAGAAAAAACACGAGCATCGGAAAATGCCAAAATTCAATATGGCGCCCATAAGAAAAATAAAAGTTGGCCATGGTTAGGCCGCCATCTTTGATGTTATTTCAAATTAAAAAATGACACTGCATTCCTTGTTAAAAAGTACCTGTAGAATGTTTTTGTTTCAAATGTCTAGCTACATTTGGTTTTGAATAAAAAATTAAAAACGATATCTTAAAATTTCAGTTTTTTGTGGATATCTTCAAAATGAAAAATGATAGCTTAAATTTCTTTTCAGATAATTGATTAGCACAAAAATACGAAACTTTGCCAAATTTAAACATAGGCTCTATCTCCAGTAATAAGCGAGATCCCCATGGTGAGGATCGAAATTGAATCACCCGGTATATGCTCCTGATATACTCCAGAACGTTATGATAATTTCGTCAGCTGAAGGGGTCAAAAGCCAATGTTTTTTATATATATACCTATAATAGTCGGTGGCGTTAGCAACATTAGGCACCAAAATATTTCAGTGCTGGATACCAGCACCAAATTTGGCACACAGCATGTACATATATTAAGGTTTAAAAAACCGCCTGGAGACACTCTCCTGGGGGTCAAGATCATCCCTTTATAACGTCATCAAAATGGCGGATTTAAGTCAGAGTTATCGCATGTAGTATTGTTAATTTTTAACCAATTTTGAGTTTTACTACGTCATTTGAAAGCTCAGGTAGCGTTCTTTAAAAAATGTATTATTTAATTTTTGTGTACGAAAGGTAGTTTTTGCGTACCTCTTTAAATTCCAGTAAATTGTTGGATAAGCAATTCAGTATATATGCTATAAGCAGTTAAGTTTATGTAAAAAATATCTGCGTATGACAATTTGGTATTAGGTTTGTTCGAGCAGCACCAAAATAAGTGCATAAAGCACTTACACTTACAGGCGAAAGATGGCGACGAATGCGAAAAGCAAGGTTTTATTAAGTTTCTGCAAGGGATGTTCCCAGGGTTTAAGAATTTGTGTTTCGTGTGAAAAATGTGGGGGCAAGTACCACCCGTCGTGTGTGCTGAAGGTTGCCGGTATGTTTGTTGACAATGAGGGTAAAATTAATTGTTGTTCGGGGATAACCTCCAAAAAGTGTGCCTGCGACGAAAAGGATTCCGAAATTCAGCAGCTCAAGACGAGACTGGCTAATATTAACCAAAAAGTGCTAAATCAATCATTAGCGGATAACAGTATATTAAATGCAGAGTGTCCCTTACCTTCGGATACAACAAATGCTGTGGAGGACTGCCTGGATAGTTTTGCATGTTTGTCTGCTGAGGTTAGGGAGGTCCAGGAAACTCTTTCAGAGCAGTTGAGACAGCTAAGTACACTCATTTCGAGCAGCCAGAACTCACGAAGGCTGGTGAATGAGAACCGTAAATTTTCAAAAATTGAAAATATACATGTAAACAAACGGCTGCTGAGCACTGCAGTGCCACCTATTGGCCAGGGTCCCAACTGTGCTTTATCTAGTAACAACATGAATAACCATGCCAGAAGAATACTATTTCTTGGAGACAGCCAATGCCGCGGCTTTGCAAATATATTGGGTCGTCGATGTAATGCAAATGTAGAAGTGATATTTAAGCCGGGTGCTGGGTTTCTTCAGGTTACGGAGGACTTGTTGTCATTGGTAAAGGATTTTGGTTTTGATGACTATGTTGTTGTGGTTGCCGGAACAAACGACATCCTGCAAGAGAGGAAGCTGGCGATAGTTGATGTTATTGGCGCACTCGCCTGTGTGACTAACACAAATGTTTTTATAACTTCGGTCCCATATTTGAATTCACATCCTAACCTAAACCAAACGGTGTTTGATTTTAACAAAAACATGTACCGTAATTTGCAGAAGAACTTGCCAAACAATTTTAGTTTTATCGACTTAAGTTATATTTTGTTGAATAGAGATATGCAGTTGCGGGGAGTGCATCTCACTGCCGCGGGAAAAATAAGGTTTTGTAAAGGCGTCTTAAGCTTTATTGATTCGGATGTAAACCGGTGTCTGAGTGTCTCTGCGGCTGATTCCGCCTCGCGGTCCGCAGCTGATGACAGCCAAGTGGATGTTGCTCCTGTGGATGGTGGGGCGGGTTCGGTCCATAGCCATTCCTTTCGAGGATCCCACTGACGATCACCGCGAATTATCACCGTCCATTTTTTCTGATCTTGTTTGTTTCATGTGTTATAACGTCAGAAGTTTACGCAACAAGACGGAACTAATGGATCTGTACCTGATGGAACGAGAGTTTATGTTTTTATGTATTACCGAACATTGGCTTTCAGGGAATTCTATCCTGATAGAAAAATTAATAAACTATGAGCTAATTAACAATTTCTGCCGCTCTGATTGCAGAGGAGGAGGTTGCGCAATATATTCGCATATATCTTTTAACATGCAAAGTGAACACTTTCAGATAGAATCCATTGAAAGCCACTTCGAATTTTGCTGTGTTAGTTTTAAATGTGACGATAGAAGATGCCTGTGTGTATGCGTATATAGAGCTCCTACAGGTCACATTGATGTATTTTTAAATGGTTTGACCAATCTCCTGGAAATTGTATGTGAAAGATTTGATTGTATTATTGTTTGTGGAGATTTTAATGTGCATTTTGGTGGCGAGTCCCGCATATGCGGTGATGTCATGGCGATGTTTGCGTCATTTAATTTATCGGCCTGTTTTAGTGAGCCTACAAGATTGGGTAGCTGTTTGGACAATGTTTTCACAAATTTTGGAGGAGATGATATGCGCTCTTGGACTGAGGATCCGGGTTTGTCTGACCACATTGCGCTACTGTGTGGTTTCGAGGCCGATCGGCCAACCGTGGAGGGTGGGAATCATACGAGACGCTATCGGGCGGTTGCGATCGAGTCGTTTAGGAGTGATCTGGCGAGAGAGGATTGGGCATACGTGTTCAACTCGGGAGAAAACGAACAGGTTAATAGAGTGTACGATATATTTCTAGACACGTTTTCTTATCATTTCAATAATAATTTTCCGCTGACTAGGGTCCGCCCCCGAAAGGCATGCAGTTATCCGTGGTACAATGGGGCTATACGTGCTCAGTCAGCTAATGTTAGGGATTTTTTTGCGATATGTAAGCGTGCTAATGAACCGCTGCTCTGGGCTGAATATAAGACAAGAAAGAGAACTCTGAAGCAAGCAATTATGGATGCAAAACGACTTTACAATGAGTCCAAAGTAATGCAGTCAGGAAACAAAAGTCGTACCGTTTGGGGCATAATAAGGGGGGCAAGTATCGCGCGCAAACCGGCGGGGGCCATTCGGCTTACCAATTTTGGTGATGGGGTTAGTGTAGATGATCCGCAAATGGTTGTCGAAGCCTTCCATGACAGATTTTTTGAATCGGGAGCCCGTTGTGGGGATGAGCGGCCGTATGCTTTTCCGCAGGTTCATGGGGTTGCAGCGACCATTTTTCTCTACCCGGCCACTCGCGAAGAAGTGATGGATGTACTGAATTCTATGTCGCCAAAGTTTTCGTGTGGTGTTGACGGAATTCCACCTTACATAGTTAAAATATCAGCCGAATTTGTCTCACCTGTGCTCAGTCACTTGATAAATTTGATGCTCCAACAGGGTGTCTTCCCCGACGGACTGAAACCGGCGATTTTGCTTCCTGTCCATAAACGTGGGTCCCGGGATAATGTCGGTAACTACCGTCCAATATCCATTTTACCGGCATTCTCAAAAGTGTTCGAGCGAATCTTGTATAACAGATTCTATGAATTTTGGTCAGCCAATTCGGTTATCTCGGCGAGTCAGTTTGGTTTTTTGCCAGGACTATCCTGCGATGTGGCTCTGTTTGACGCGGTTACAACAGTGCTTTCACATGTTGATCAGCGCTATAACGTCGCCGCAATGTTCTTCGATTTATCGGCAGCTTTTGATACGATAGATCATGCTATGTTATTGTCGAAGATGGAGGCGCTGGGTATTAGGGGTAACGCGTGGAATCTTTTGCGGTCTTATCTTGGGGGTCGGAAACAAACCGTGTGCGTGGCAGGGATATTTTCTTCGCGGGAGTCCTTGATGACGGTGGGTGTCCCTCAGGGTTCGGTGCTGGGGCCGTTACTCTTTTTAATGTTTATGAATGATCTGTCGGCGCAGTTGTCATTCGGAGACCTGTACCAGTACGCCGACGACACGACATTGATCATTAAGCACAGAGACGTATCAGAGTTGGCCACGTTGGCGGAGAGAGCAATGGAGAACATGAAATTATGGTGCCAGTCGAACAACATGATTCTTAACGAGAGTAAGACTGGTTTGCTCCAGTTCGCCCTGGGTACACCAACTCAGTCAATTCTTGTAAGATCGGGTGGACCGTCGATACCATTGAATCAACACGTTAAGTTTCTCGGGGTGCACTTACAATCTACTCTTAAGTGGGACACTCACGTAAACAAGGTCCGGGATAGGGTAGCTCAACTGCACTATTCATTATACAAGTTGCGACATATTGTAGAGTTTCAGGTACTTCGAACGTATTATCTGGCCTGTGTTGAGTCCGTTTTGAGCTACGGAATAATATTGTGGGGCTCTTCGTCACGCGGTATGGCTGCATTATTTGTGCTCCAGAAGAGGTGCATGAGATCTATGCTGCGACTGGGATATCATGAGACTTGTAGATCCCATTTCAGAGCGCATAATATTCTCACTCTGCCAAGTCTCTACATTTTCAGACTTGTGTGTTACTGCAGAAGGCATATTTCCAATTTTGTGAGAAATGGGGACATTTCGCAGTCGATGCGCACGCGAGGTGCGTCTCGCCTCGCCACCCCCGGGCATGTATCATCGGCCTACGAGCACGGGGCGTACTATATGATGATACGGGCCTATAACGCCTTACCCGCGCGGATAGTTGACGCGAATTCGTTTGCCGCATTTAGATCGCGAGCAAAGTTGTTTTTTATACATGAAGAGTTTTATTCGGTGGAGGAATTTTTGAGTCATGGCGGAGACCGCGACTAGAATGCACATTTTTATGTAAATTTTGTGACTGTGTTTGTTGAATAATGAGATTGAAATGTGTTCGTTGCCTCTTTTTATTATTATTTATTGTTTTTCTTTGCACAAGATTATAGTTTGATATGTATGCCTGCAAATTTCTTGTGAATGATTAGTTTTTAAGATCTTTCTATATATATATATAAGAATGACAATGTCAATGTCTGTAAGGATCTTATGACAATAAAGTATTATTATTATTATTACTTATTCTTTCTCCTGCGCATGTTAAAGGGCGGTTTTGCCCTGCAAAAGCCTGCATTGCGTATGCGTACAAGAATCCCCAATTGTTTTGACTGGTTTTTACGACTGCTCGAACAAACCTATTAATGTATCCAGACACATTTTTAAATGTTATTATTTTTTTAGCCCCCACTTATCCCCTACAAACCTGCTAACCTCTATAAACATACGACTAATGTAGATGTCATGAAATACGCCACTAGTGAAAGCATAGTCATGAAACGCCGGCCAAGCTGTTCACGAAATAAGCCAAACTAACCCAAGTTTTCATAAAATGAGGTATTTCACTATGATACTATGATATGTGTATTATTTGACAGTGTTGGATATAAGCTTTAAGGCGAAAGTAATAATATAAATATTGTACTAAGAATTCTGAATTATCGCCAATTTTCTTCCATCCCCAATCGTTTGGATCTGTCTGTTTTGTATCGCGTTGAAGTATTGTACTTTTAAGACGATTGAATGAAACCTCACACATAGGCGGGATGTTTTTAATGGACCTATTAAATTGACAAAGTTAGATTCGCCTTGATTCGTTTACGGTTTCAGCTGAGCTTGATGAATGATACATAAGCAGCATGAAACGTTGAAGAAGCTTGAAAGCCTGCTCGTTTTGTGATAGAGTCTGCGTGTGACGCATATTTCAAAATTCACCAAAACGTTGTCAATTTTTCTAAATTCATCCACGTTTTCTATGCAGTGGTTTTGCCGATACCTCCTAAACTTGAAACAGTGTCTGCCACAGTAAAAGCATGGAAGAAAGGAAGCAGGTTTGATACCACAGGTGAAAGTTTTCTCTGCACTTTGTTAACTGGAAGATTTGCAGATGTTTTCCTGTTCCATATTCAATCCATAATTCCTCTACTTTATCTAACTTAGAACAGGCGTACATCGCAATGACAACTACATCGCTGTCCACTGTTTTAATGGCAATTTTGGTATGTCCTTCGAAGGTGCTGGCATACCATACGTGAAGCAATAGACGGGCATCAGCTTCTTCATGAAAAATTGGAGATATATGGTCGTAGACTTCCTTGTTATTGGACCCAACCACACGGTTCTCGCATACATGCAAAGTATTTGCTTTCCAATAAGCAGACCCATCTTTACTAAGTTTTTTACCAAAAATCCAAACATAATATTTTTGGTTACCAGAAAAGTACAGTTTTCTCGTGACCAAAAATGAAAGTAGATATGTTTTTAAAATAGCCTGAAAACAAATGAATATTGTTTGTTATAATTACTGCCATACTAGGCAACTAATGTAACTAATGTCCTTAGAATAGCAGTAATTTTATATATAACGAAATTTAGAGGGTTGTGCGAAAACCACCCTTCATGCACAAAAATTGAATAAAACACTTTTTAAAGAGCATTACTTGAGCCTTAAAATGATATATTAAACTTCGAAATTGGGTAATAATTTACGAAGAAACGTGCGTTAACATTATACGTAAATCCGCTATTTTGATGACGTCATCAAGGGATGATCTTGACCACCAGGAGAGTGTCTCCCGGTGGTTTTTTAAACCTTAATATGTGTAATATGTGCAAAATTTGGTGCTGGTATCCGGCACTGAAATATTTTTACACTAACGCTTGACATATTGGCTACGGGCCAATTTCCTTTGTGCATACATTTTATAGTCTTAAGATGGGGTTCGAAATGAGTAGGCAGCCAAATATACTTCGTAATATTATCCTGAGTTGTTCAGCGAAATGATTAGGTATTTCCATTCAAATTATACGTCGACCAGAAACCTTTGCCGATAATACAAAATATATCCGGCTCAATTCTGTCGGGTCTAAGTGACGGATTTTACGATTGTTGATGGCTATGTCGTAGTCTTCTTACGTTCAACAGAAAAACGCCGATATTCACAGAATTCGTCATTATACATGACAGAATTCAGCCGGATTTTTTTTGTATTATCGGTAGTGACGTAAATAGCAGGTGTGCGAGGTGTGCGGCACACACGGGCCCACGAGCCAGGGGGGGGTCCATTGAACTGTCAAGTCTCGCGAAAAAAATAAGATGGTTGGCTTAAAGATAAAAGTCACTAACTAAAACCTAATAATTACGAAAACCTGACTTTAAGAAGGAGTACCAATAAATACAATGCTATTTTATAGAGATTTTATGGATTTTAAACAAGCTAGAACACTTATTGATTGTCCTCGTATAAGATTCGCATTTATAAGCATTTGATTATGATTAATTTCTGTTTCAATAAAATGGAACAAAATATTAGTTAGTGACTTTTACCTTTAAGCCGATTATATGTTGGTATTCGTTATAAGTGTTCTAAAAAAGTTAACTGAGGGCCCCTCAAAACCGCTGGATACGGTTTGGGCTAACGTTAATAGTACTGAACAGTTTCAGGGGCCTCGGGGCCTGGGGCCCTGAATTCTAAACCCGATACAATATATTTATATTTATAAAAATGTTTGTAATAATACAATTTTATTAACATCAAACAAAATAAACTTTTCGTTCTAATACAAAAGGAAATAACTTTCAAAACTGCTTAGCCACAATACATAAACTAAACAAGTACCTACTAAAAATATGTAAACACATAATAATACATGTTTGCTTTATTTACAAACAAAATATAAATATAATGCTTATAGCAATAATACGAATGTTAATTTGACATCATATTTTATAACACATCTCGGAATGTACATTATTATTTACAAACAAAATAAAATAAATAAATATATAGAAAATATGTGGCATTATAATGAGAAATAAAAGATAAATATTTGTCATTAGTGTTGATTATTATTGATTCAAATTGCGATTCTTCTGGCTTTTAAGGACGCAAATGTTAACCAACTTTTCCTCATTCAGCTCATGAGTTCTTTTGTTTTCTATTCCTAACAAAGCTAAGCTGGACCAACGAGTCTGTTTCATGCGGTATTGCGCAAGTACGATTTAACAATTTTGAGTTTTAAGTATGTTCTTTCAGCAGTGGAGGTGGAAACGGGAATAGTTAAAAATAAAATAATAGCTGTGCATATTTCTGATAACGTAGTGCACAAGACAGAATATTGAATTAAAAACAATTGGGCATTGTATTGTGTCATGTACAGTATTGATATTTTTTAGTTCGCTTTTGAACACATTACTAAATTAACCGATATAAATCGTCGTCTGATGCCAAGAGTAAATTTTCCGGAAAAATTGATTTGAATAAGTTAGTAACATTTTCTAAGCTGTTGAATCTATCCTTTAATTGTGTAATTATAATATCTAATGTTGAATTAAATAGAGCGTCGATAATCCGAACTAATTGGGACTGAAGGTGATTCGGATTATCAAATTGTTCGGATTATCAAATATTACAACTATAGTAGAAAATACGAGTATTGGGTAGACGTTCAATCTTAATAAAACCAACACGATTCGATTCCGCTGTTCATATACTATAAGAATGCTAAAAAGTCAAAATCGAAGCAATATCGAAGGGTTATCGAAACGATATCGAAGAGATATCGAAACGATATCGATGGGATATCGAAGCGATATCGAAGGGATATCGAAGGGATTTATTTATAATTTAATTATGATTTATTGTGATTTATTATGATTTATTTATTTATTATTTATTTATTTAATAGTGGAAAATACGAGAACAAAAGCAACATTTGTCTCAAAATAGGAACCGACAAAAATGGCTTTACCCTAGGTTACTCAGTGATTTATATCGTTATTATTTCTTTCTGGCCGTTCGGATTTGCGAATGTTCGGATTACCAAGGTTCGAATTATCGACACTCTACTGTAATTAAGAGACCTAATATCGCTATTCGTGTAGCTAACGTATTTCATCAGTATCCACAGAAATATGTTTCTAACTTCTGAAAAAAAGATTGCATACATTTTTATCATACCTCAAATTGTAGGTAATTAAGAGACTTAATATCCCTATGACGTTCACTGTTTTGCCCCCCCCCCTAAATCGCGATAGTGTTTGTTTGTACAACAAAATCAAAAAAAAATCTAAAAAACGCTTGTTGAGCAAACTTAGCCCCCCATGTGAGGGGGTCCATTGTCTCTGTTCGCACAAGGGCCCACCCACTCTTAGTAACGCCACTGATTATCGGCAAAGGTTTCAAGTTCTGTTCGACGTATAATTTGAATGGAAATACCTAATCATTTCGCTGAACAACTCAGGATAATATTATGAAGTATATTTGATTGCCTACTCATTTCGAACAGCATCTTAAGATCTAAAGACGCCCCACTGCCACCAATCCAATTTCACGCTATGATTTTTATACTAACTCTGATGTAATCGTAAGTAGAATTTTTGGTGTCTCAACTAAAGTGTCCAAATAAAATAAAACACTTTTGTTTTGATAAGTACTCGATTTGACAAAGTATAGTACATTAAATATTGATTAAAAGATATGACAATTGACAACAATATAATGATCATATAATATGTACAACCTGTCAGGACTTCCACGTTCCCGAGGAATGCCTTTGAAACCGAGGAGTGCGTTTAGTTATCACTCAACAATGCACCTGTAATGCATCTCCATATATTCGAACTTTGATTTATCCATCAGGGTTTATACAGTGTGTCCAGGAAAGTCCTCAGCATAGGAAAAATTTATTTAATATGCATTTCTCAGAAAATTTTATTCTTTATAGTAGGCTTGTATGAAACCAATACGGCAATAGTCAAATATGTAAATTTCGATACCCGTCCCATATACCAAGCGATTCTGAATATATATATATATATATATATATATATATATATATATATATATATATATATATATATATATATATATATATATATATATTGTGGATAAGAGTAAGTGTACCTTTTGTATTCATTATTATCGATAACCTTTATTTGGAAATGTTGTTTAGAAGTAAAAATTATATTCAAATAGTCACAACCACTTACCTTGAAATTTTTCTTTTTTTTTAATTCTGCCTTTTATAACAAAAATTAGTCAATTCCAGTGATACTAAAAGATTCGTTTTAATCTATTTTTTATAATTTTGAATATATTTTCTACACTTTTTATTGTTTTAGTATAATAACTAATGTTTATTGAGAGCTAGCGCAAAACTACTCGTTTTCTTGATGCAAAGTTTATATTTCACACTGTAGATAATAATAGTTCATACAATAATTAATACACGAGCGTCACACCATTAATTCAATTAATATTAATGACTGGATATGTTTATAATAGTACAGCGATTAGTCGATGTTGCTGATATTTTCAATGAAAGACCCCGGACAACCAAATTACACATTCAACCATTTCTAGGATAATCAGAAAATTCAAGGAGGCTGGGTCTGTTGAAAATCTCATTATGAAACACAACTTAAAAATATGTTGCCGAAAATAAGCAAGCAAGTTTACCAGTGTTGCAAGCGGTAATCGATCATAGAACGACTTCCCAGATGTTGATTGCTCAAAATACCGCACAGTACATTGGTCTTAATATGGTACTTTCTTCTGTCCACCAACGGCTATTTTGTGAAAAAACAGTGCTATTTGATTTAAATGTTGCCTCATCTATCCATACAAAATTTACAAAAAACAATCTGTCTTCGTCCATTTCCCCCTCAAATCAGATGGCGAAGTCATACCTATGGCATCAGGTCTGATGTTATAGGTTTGGTACTGATGCCATAGTGTTGGGTGTGAGACGCAATTTGTCGAACCGAAGTCGTTCTATACACGATTACCGCCTGCAACACTGGTAAACTTACTTTCTTATTTTTTCTTATATTTTTTTGTGGTGTTCCTTAAAGAGATATTCAACAAACCCAGTCTGCTTGAATTTTCTGATAATCCTAGAAATGGTTGAATGGCCAATGTGGTTGTCCGTGTGTATTTCATTGAACATATCAGCAACATCGAGATAATCGCTTTTCTGTAGATGGATAACTACTATTATAAACATATCCAAAGTCATTAATATTAATTGAATTAAAAGTAAGTCACGCTTATGCATTAGTTATTGTATGATCTGTTATTATGATGGGTGTCTTCTATTTCTTGAACTACGGAAAGCTGAAGAAGCACAGGAACCACAAGTATCACTAATCGATCGGTTTAAAAATATACCGTTAGTAGCAACAAGATATTTGTTTATAATGTTGTTCAACAGAATATGTAAATTTATCTATAGGGTAAAATATCAACTTTGCATCAAGAAAATGAGTAATTTTGCGCTACTTCCAGATAAACATTTGTTATCATACCAAAATATTCAAAAATGTAAAAAATCTAATTAAATTTCTAAAAAATAGATTAAAACGAACATTTTAGTATCACTGACATTGACTAATTTCTGTCATAAAAGTAAGAATTAAAAAATAAAATAAAAGAAGAAAAATATTAAGATAGGAGGCTGTGACTTTATATTGGATATAATTTTTACTTCTAAACAACATTTGCAAATAAAGTTTATCGATAATAATAAAAATAAAGGTACTATATTTACTCTTATCACGAATTCATATACACATTCTGAATCGCTTGGTATATGGTACCGAAATTTACATATTTAACTATTGCCGTATTGATTTCATACAAGCCGCCAAATTGTATAATGAATAAAATTTTCTGAGAAATGGATAATAAAAAAATCCATAATTCCATATGATGCGGACTCTTTCCTGGACATACTGTATGTATAACCTGTCAGGACTTACAAGTTCGCCGAGGACTGACTTTGAAACCGAGGACTGAGTCACTCAACAATGCTGTAATGCACCTCCATACATTCGAACTTTGATTTATCCATGATGGTTTATATAACTTGAGGATTTACCTGATAAATCATCTAGTTAATCGCAAAGTCAAGTTTACACCTCTTACCGAGAGATGTAAGCAAATTGCGAAAACATAACAATACTCATAGCGTTATAATAACCGTCTGGTTGATTTCAAGTAAACAAATATAAACTCCTATTCTACGTAGTGTTTGTTCTTATGGCTTTTTATATTATTAGTTATCTCCCATACTTTGCATATATAATAAAAGCAGAAAATAACATTATTAACCTTGGATTTATTACATTACAGTTTGGTCAGGTACGAACTTATTTAAAATTTAATTTATTTAGTCAATTCTCAATGGGTTTATTAGTCATTACTTCTTACTAATTATGCCAATTAAATAATGATATACAATGTTAATTGTTGACTTACGTAATAATTCATTATTTGTTTATCACGGCAGAAACTTATCTTCAGTATTTTATCTTACTTCTAGCGTTCGTTACAAAATTTCAAAGTCGCCGTAATTTGTCATCGTCGCCGACTAATTTGTATATGTAATTTGTATATGCTTCAAAACGAGAATAAATTGCCCTGAACGCCAGAAAATAGTTAAAATTAAAGTTGTCAGTTTTATTGTGTTAATCAATAATGTTTATGTGTAGTGTTATCGAAAAATAGCATCAATATATTTGTGTATTAGTTCTATTTGCATAAATAGAATTTTTACGGCCTCCAGTCCAGGGTAGCCTTCATACTTAAGTTCAACTTCCAGTTTGTTAGCAATAATTCGCAACAGGTTTAATTCAACGGTTTCTTTTTTGGGATGTAATATAATCAACAGGCACGGCTGGTCATTCTCATTTTAACAAAGACATTCAACAAGTTTTTCCAGTGTAAAGTATTGATTAAATATTGTGAAGAATGAATTTCAAACGCGAGATCATTAGTTCTTTGATATTATGGTTAATTTCGTTAAATTTGGTATCTGCACATGCTACATGTAAGTACACACATACATACTGTTTAGTAAATAAGTAGTTAAGAAATATTAAATTAAAAATTCTATACGCAAAGTCAGAGTTTGGATTCAACCTATATACCTGGTCAAAAAGCAAGGTGCGTGAAGTTGGCCCCCCATCATTGGAATTTTGAACTTTTTATTAGACCATCGTTTGACCATTTTTTATTTCGTTTGGCCACCCGCCGTTTACGAGTTATTTACATTTTCAACATGGGGGCCAATTTCACAGTAGCCCCCCATTATTGGATTTACAAGACTTTTTTACGCCATCGTTTGACCATTTGTTTGGCCATGTTTGACCATATTTTTATTTCGTTTGACCACCCTCCGTTTTGGAGATAAAGGCAATTTTGAAATAGGGACTCTCGAGAACCTGGCCCCCATCGTTGGAATTTTGAAGTTTTTATTACACCATCGTTTGACCATTTCTTTGACTATGTTTGACCATATTGTTATTTCGTTTGACCACCCTCCGTTTTTGAGATACTGAGACCCCAAGTCTCCACCCAGGCTTGGTTTTAATATCTCATTCGTGGTTGTAATACTTGATTTTCTGCAATTTTTACGTTTGGCCATTTTCCGTAATCGAATAACTATGATTCGCCATATTTTGGAATTTTTGAAATCGCTACAAATTTTCAGCAGACAAAGTGATTTTGCCAATGATTTTAATTAAAATATGTTCGCAATTGCGATTTATAATAGTAAATATATATATAATATAATAGTAAATAATATAAACAATTTTAACATTTGACAATTTTCTGTAATCGACTGACCTTGACTGACCGTATTTTGGAATTTTCAAAACCCCTACTAAGTTTGAATTACGACCGCCAAAGTGATTTTGACTGTTTCTGACACGGCGGTCATATGCCAAATTGGTAGCAATTTCAAAGATGAAAAAACATGGTCATTGATTGCGGAAAATGGCCAAAAGTCATTGAAAAAATATAAAAGCAGTGGAAGATACAGAGATGGAGCCAAACGACTTCATGAACGTTATAATTGCTCTGGTTACAAATGGCACTAGTGCATCCCTATACAGAAGTAGGGATTTTTTGTTACTGTGATTTGTGGATAATCAGGTAGTCAGTAGTTCGTTCACTGGACTGCAGTTCAAATGTCTCAAATGTTGCAGACAAGTTATTGCGCAATGTTTGCAATATCACTGAAACTACGACGTGCAGAAAATGCAACACAATTAAGTTTGCGTTCAGTACGTATTGGCACCTGATATCAAACCGTTACATGATCATGGCATATCAAATGGTTTGCAGTTGTCTCTCCATCGATATTTAGCCCGTGGGAACATCAGCAAGTATTGCTGTAAATGCAATGAAATAATTAATATTTTTCTCAAAACAGGAAAACTTTTATGTATTGACATTGTGCTCTTTCAAACAATCCAATTACAACTCTCAAATTCCTATTCAGCTAAATGATTTACCTGAAACTATTAAAATCTGCAATTCAATATTCAACCTACGAGGTGGTATAGCATTCGATAACCCAGTTTGTAGTACTTCCGTTGGGCACTACAAAGCTTATCGTCGACGTGGAGGAGCTAAATGGGATACCATTATAAATGTTACCGCTGAAGAAATGTAGGTACGTAGCACTGTAGTCGTCGGCATTGATTCAAACAAAAATGTATCCATTTAACTTTTAAATTATAAAATAACGATATACTGTTCATTATATTATACCAGTTGTTGAGCATGTATCACTGTTGGGGTTTATTTCTATTAGCACCACATTCAAATCATTAAGGTAATAACACTAATATATACTAAAACATATATCTAAACTATCTAAACTACAATAATAATAATAGTAATAATAATAATCCACGCCTTAACATCCCCCTACAGCTTTCGCCACTACGGGGGCGTCGGCAGGCCCGATTATCATTATTATGGCCAGCGTAAAAAGTAGACAATGTCAAATACAAAAACCACACCATTTTCTGTACAGCAGCAACTGACGCGGCTAGGTTCTGACCTTTGAACCGCGATAGCTGGGAAAGAACTCTAAAAGCATGGAGGAACATTGAGGTGGAAGGACTTGACGAGCATAGTCAAACATGTTCATTCGATTGGTCGAGCGTCAAAATTGTGAATATCCAACGTTTTGCTATGATTTCAAAGGTAACCGTCAAAATCACTTTATCGGCTGTAAGTCAAAACTGGATCGGATTTTAAAACATCCTAAATGTTGACAGTCGAATATTCAACTATTTACTATTATAAGTAAATAGTTGTACGCAATTGTAAAGTACGCAATTGCGAACATATTCTAATTAAAGTCAACGGAAAAATTACGTTGTCGCCGTAATTCAAAATTAGCAGCGATTTTAAAAATTCCAAAATATGGCAAATCATGGTTATTCGATTACGGAAAATGGTCAAACGTAAAAATGGCGGAAAATCAAGTATTACAAGCACGAATGACATATTAAAATCAAGCATGGGCGGAGACTGAACGGAGGGTGGTCAAACGAAATAAAAATATGGTCGAACATGGTCAAACAAATGGTCAAACGATGGCGTAATAAAGTCTAATTAAAACGAAATACTTGCGTTGTAGGGTTTTCAAAACATATTTGTATTATCAATATGATTTTGAGTTGGGTTTGATCCACAGATATAATTTTAACCTTAATGTGATGCTGATCAAGCCATATCTATTTATTTTACACCAAAAGCAGTAGACATTCTTCGTTATATATTTATTTCACTTAGATAAATGTTTCGAATGTATTTTTTTGAAGAAATTTTTAAATGTTGGGTCTCTTGCGGTTGACCTATTTTTTTTAAATTGTGGAACAATTTTTCTGATATATTAAGTCCATAAAGACAAACTGATATCATAAATCATTCGATTTGAAAAAAAAAACTCAATTTTATAATTCTACACCAACTTTTTGAATTTTGATTTAAAAAATGTCTACTACTTTTTTGTATCTTCAATTAGCTTCAATCTTAATCCACGAGGTAAATTTTAACCATTTTCCTTGCCATAAATACCAAAAATAAATATATTGTTGCCTCTAATGAACTAACCTATTTATTTTGATTATAAAGATCGAGAGACTAAAAAATATTTTAACAAATGTTCTAATTCGCTGTTGTCTTTTAACAATAGGTATTGGTGATTGGTGCTACTTAAATAATGGTCAAATTGGAACATGCCAGCACATCAGCTTGTGCCAGTCAGCACAACAGGAGTTGAAATATCATCAAGAACCGGCTATCTGTGGGTATTACGGGTCATACCACTTTCCTATCGTGTGTTGCCAACAAAATGACTACAACGTTTACCCAGACCAAGGCCCAACCTTAGGCCCAAACCAAGACAACTATCCTCGACCAGAACAAGGCCCAAACTTAGGCCCAAATCAAGATAAAGCACAAGGTTCAGACCAAGACCGAGCCCAAGGGTCAGTACAAGGTCCACCTGAAGGTCCAAGCCAAAACATAGCTGAAGTCACAACACAAAGCTCAGATCAAGACTCAACCAAAATGCGGGCAGTTGATTTAGCTAACCAAAGTAATTTTTTATCACCGGACAAAACTGCATTTTGTCTGATTGGAAATTCTGTATTATTTTAGAGTGTGATGAGTTTTCGGTCATTGCTAATGGTGGGCAAGTAGGTTTTACTGCTGCAGTGGGTGGAGAGAACGCCTTACCTATGGAACACCCCCATATGGTAAGTTAAAGCTTCCTACAATTTTCAGTAAACCTTATGTTTGTAGACATTAATTTTTTTTAAGACGAACTCATTTCCGTCCCACTTTTAAACTATGGGAATTAACTTAAAACATTAAATTTTCACCAGACATTACATTGACAGTGAGTCCTTTGCATGTATATAAACATGAATCACTTGCACTTTTTATCAGAAACGCAATAATGGCATTACCACACCAATACCACAAATGGGAACGTGCCTTAACCGAATTTATAGGTAAGAGTAATGTCAAACGGCTACCTAATCCAATAGCGCGCGCGCAGTCTACCGGCAGGAAATGAAAAGTAGCTAACAACCTCTTAATCTATAACTACATGAAAATGTTCTTCATAGTCGTTTTGTGTGTATCAAATTTAATGGTATACGTTTCTTATAGGCAATTTTAGGTTATGGAGTTGATGGCAACATCGAATGGGGATGTGGGGGTACCTTGATCAGTCAAGAATACGTCCTGACAGCTGCGCATTGCCTCTTTTCCAGACTATAGTAACTTGATAACTCTTAAAGTAACACTCAGGTAATGTTTAAGTCTTATTTTCTAGTGGGGATATCACAGATGTTCGACTTGGCGATTTGGACATTGGCTCCACCACTGATAACGCTTCACCACAAGACTTCAAAGTTGTCCAAAGGATTTCTCATCCAGATTACTCAAGTGATTCTACTTATCATGATATAGCTGTGTTAAAATTGGATAGACCTGCAAATTTCACGGATTATGTTAGGCCAGCCTGTCTACATACAACCCAGAAGTTGTATAGCAAAAATCTTACAGCCACAGGGTGGGGTGCTACTTATTATGGTGGAGGAACACATAGTTTCTTGCAGAAAGTAGTCTTGAACGAACTGCCGGTAAAAACTTGCCAGGCAACTTACAAACCGGACGCAAGACTGAGAAGAGGTGTTGATCAAGAATTGCAAATTTGTGCTGGAAATTTGGAGAAAGTTATGGACACTTGCCAGGTTAGGTTGTTTCCACTTTTATTTTATTTATTTAGATCAAAAACAAGAAGTGTATAGTCGAGCCAATATTAGTAGAGCGCTGAGACGGATAGAGAAAGTGACGTTGCGTGATTTGCAGCAATTTACGTCTATAGCGTACTTTTACTAAGTTGCATAACCACTTGGAATTCAATTTGACACTGCTGTATAGTATGATAAAGTCATGTACCTAGCCACATCAGATTTTTTGTTCAATCCTACCACTGAAATAATCAGTTTCTAACTTGGACACGAGAGCAGAAAGTAGTTCTTTACTTCACTCAAGCTGGTTGTCATAGAATCAGGTACGTGCAAACTTTTTCACTTACGCGTTTCCATGACAATCTTCCAAAATATCGTCTATAATCTCCATTATTTATTGATATAAAACTCTCTATAAAACTGCATAAACGATGAACGTCAGTAAGTTTGGCACATAAACTGTCACAAACTGTCACCTACATCCACAGATATCAACATAAACTAATTTTAATAATGTTATTTCTTTAAATTTGGTGGCAGGGTTGAACAGAATGCTATGCAGCACTCGTGAGAATCAACTTCACGTGCGGAAAGCCGACATACACGTGAGTGAAAACACGTGGTTTCTTCACTTGTACTGTAATATACTGTATTTTGGTTTCTTCTTGCTACTGCTTTAAGCTAGTATATTTATTTATTTATTGTTTTCAGGGTGACAGTGGTGGACCGCTGTCACGAGTAGAAAAATACTGGCCAATATTTCACAGAGTAGTTGGTGTGACTTCTTTTGGAAAGAATTGTGGGTTAGTTCCAGCAGTGTACACCAGAGTGTCAGCCTATCTTCCATGGATAACATCAGTTGTGTGGCCTTAGATAACTCCTTTTTTGATTTTTTTAGGGTAAGCCAACGAAATAGAGACTATTCTTTGATATGATGTTTTAGTTAGTTTTTATAAGATGTTATTCTTTATGTCAGTAGAAAAACTATTATTATACGCCTGGCTGATTTCAAGCAGGTAAAGAAAAATAAACTCGTATTATACAGGTCTGTTTCATTTATTCCATTTACACGCAAAAAGAAAACAACATATTAACCTTGATTTTAAAAGGGTCAGAACAACACTTCATTTAATGAATAATTTATCAAATCCATTCTAATATGTTGAATATTTGGAAAGTTTATTTTCGACATATATTATTATTATTTTTATTAATTAACAGCACCTCATAGGGACTTGAGTACAACACCTAGTCTGTTGACTATCTACCTATATTAATCTAACCCAAATTGCGAAGTACAAAGGGTGATTTTAAGTCTTCCCTATTGGTGTAACTTAAATTTAGATTGGATGCTGGCGCTTTAAACTTCACACACTGCACGTTGCTCTGATTTGTTCACCTATCACTCACATAACGTGCTCTGCTCTTGTAACTATCACTTCACTAACTCAAAAGATTTAGTTCTTTTGAGTCTGCGCATACTGTCAATGTTGTCAAAAAGCGGGATTGCCTCGACATACGTGTGCTGAAGAAGTCAGTTTTCATGATTTTCGGCAAACTTTCCAATTTCATCTTTTACTAATTCCATCTCAAGATCCCTGTGGGCATTTTTGTTTCTTATATACCAAGGTGCACCCACTTTGTTTCTTAGCACCTTATTGAGGAAGCGTTGAATGATGGTGATGTTGCTTAGCGTAGTGCAGCCCCACAGTTGGATACCATGGGTCCACACAGGTATAAGTATCTGCTTGTATAGTTGGAGTTTAGTATATGTCGATAAGGCCGACTTCCTACCAATAAGCCAGTACATTTCTTCATATTTTATGCCCAATTCTTCTCGTTTCTTTTTAACATGTGCTTTCCAGCGGAGCTTGGTGTCTAGCGTCATACCGAGGTATTTTGCGGTGTTCGAGTAGGGTACGGTACATATATTCTGATGACATTTATACATTATTGTCTCTACATATTTGAACAAAAGTTTTCCTAAAAGTTCCCAAAAGAAAGAAACTCCCCAGAACAAGAAGTAATAAGCAACTTCTTATAGAATAAAAAAAAGAACAATAAGACCTCATAAAACTTCTTACTTACAATAACATTTACTAAAAAGAACAGTACAAGTTTCATGTGGATTTATTCGTTTGTTCTTGTTTTAACCAATTTATTAAAAAATACTTTATTTATAATAATACAGGATAACACATAAAATATTGGGCAGTGTGCATTAAAAATCAATTAATCTACATCTTCATCTTTTTCGTCTTGATCTAATCTGTCCATACAACACTTTCAATCCAAGGCACATAATTTGATACTCTGGTGTACACTCCTGGAACTAATCCACACAGTTTTCCAAATGAAATGATCCCAACTATTGTAAATATTGGCGAATCTCCCTTTTTAATTTGCAAAGGACCCCCAGAGTCGCCCTAAAACAAAACCAAAATAACGTTTCAAAAATTGCAGTATGTATCAAAAAAATATTCAGCACAATTGCGTCTATAAGTATCATCTATAACTTCATATTTCTGATATATAACTTTACACAAACGATAAACGTCAGCAATAAACAATTTGACACATGTAGTTTGTTTGTATTAACCGGATGACAACGTCGTAAACTGTCATCCACGTCGACAGATACTAAAATTAACTAATTTTCATAAGATTATTTCTTTAATTTTGGTGGCAGGATTGAATAACACGCTATACGGCGGTCGTGAGAAACCACTTCACTCGCACGTGAAGACACCTGTATATGAGGTGTTTAGTATCAAAACCAGCTCAATCCACATTTTTTTATGTATTTTTTTGCCTAATTTGATAAGGCTTGATCAGTATAGTTGAATTACATTATATAATTGAGGCCAGGTCATCCAATCCATCCGACCGGCAGACAGTTGCTTAGACAGAAATGCAGGCGTCAGGCTTTTCAAATCAGAACAAAGGCATTCCTTTGTGGCACGGGTACAAAACGTGCAGATTAACATTCACTTATAACAAAAGCCGTGTGCAACCAAAAATCCTAACTAAGGATTTTTGTGGGCCCAAAATAGATCATGACAGCTTGCAAAATTAATATAACGTACTGGTTACGACTTCAAAGCAGCTGTTTCCTCTATTTTGCACATCACAGGATAATGGCAACTGACATTTTACATTTTTAACTTGTAAACGATTTTTGCTCATCAGATACAAGATGAAAACTGACACCGAAGTAAGAGGTAAAGTTTGTTATAATTCGTACCTTTAAAGAGCGTGTCAAAGAAACAAAACAATTCAGGAACTTCCACAGAGGAATTCCTCTGTGACTACTGGCGTTCCTGGTGCTCCAGCAAAGATAAATAGTGACCAATTTGCTCGCCAAACATTTTGGTGATCAGTGGATGGCCATCGAATTCCTCAACTACTATACATATCAAAAAGATAATTTTTCCAACGAAGCCGAATGTGTTGCCAGCGTAAACTCCGATGAAAATGTTTTGGTCTATGGTTATAACTATATTATAAAGATATTTATAATAAAAAAAATGTTTATAATTATAATTATGATCCAAAGAAGTGCTTATAAATATCTCCCAGTAGCACACTAATGATCTTTTTACTGAATTTCGCTGTAATTTTTTCAATACCAGCATCCAAAGAATTTTCAATTATAAATAATTATACAAAACGTCTAACAAAACTGAAAGAAGATTTGGAATCACACTCCATAGGTTAGCGCAAACGAGAAAAAAATATTTTGGCAAACTTAAATGGGCATAGCGTGGAACGTTTTTTCTCTCTCCTGTCAAATTTATAAATATGGATTGAGCTGGTTTTGATACTAAACGCCACATATGGCCACCCCTGATGATCTACACTGCACGTATCTCACCTGACATGTATCTCTTCTACCAAATGGGTCCCCAGCACAGAATTGCCAATCGTCTACCAGTCCTTTTTCTAACCCTCTTTCTCTGTTGTAGGTCAACGAACATTTTTGGAACGGTTGATATCTTAGCGTAACTTTCTGCAAAAAACTAGTTCTCGGTTCACCATAATCTGATGAGCCCCAACCAGTGGCCACCAAATTGTTGGATGGCATCTCCTTGGTAGTATGAAGACATGCAGGTCTGGTATACCTGGTAAAATCGACAGATCTGTCTAATTCAATCAAACCAATGTCGTGGTATCTTAAATTCTCTTTATACTCTGGATGTTCTATGGTTCTTTTCACTGCGAACTGTTGTGGAGATGCGTCGTCGTCATTTCTTTGGAGATCAGTGTCTCCAAGTCTTATGAATTTGACAACTCCTCTAGAAGAAAACAATGTTAGTGTTGTTCTCTTTTTTTATGATATATGTGACTCCGTGCGAGAGAATCGCCCTAACTGTCACCTCTTGTTTCGATATTATTGACTTCTGTGTTTGAAGGCCGATAACTCGAAAACTACCGAACAGAAAAAATTTAAATATTGTATGTCATACTCGTGAATCATTTCCACATATGGAATGTAGAAGTTCTGTAGAAATTATTCATCACTGAGATAGGTATCCGATTGCATGAAAATCTTGTCCGCAACGACCAAAATGTATTCTCGGCTGTAGTTATTATTAACGATTCAAAATTGCTTTTGGTGATAGCAGAAAAACGGAAGGGGACTGTATTTATTTTGATGGTTTTGTTATTATAGCGTAGCCTCTGAAGAAGGCTTTTGCCTTCTTTGCCGAAATCTTAGTGATTGAACAAAAAACATGTTGTTTTAATTCCCCTTCCGGTTGGCTGCTATCCCCCCAAGCAATTTTGTACGCAATCTTATTTACACAAAAACTGAAGAAAACAGATACGCCAATCTACAGGGTTAGCCAAAATTACCGGAACACCCAAATAATTCTCCAACGGTAAGAAATGTAAAATAAATTCAAAAAAAAGTTTTTTTACCTTAAACAATCCATTGTTCAAACATATTTCTAAGATTTTAACATTTTCTAGGGTGTTCATTTTATTATAGTAATTTGACATTTTTTTCCATTGTAACACTCTCTATACTTTTACATTTTGTAAGTTTAGGACTAATTTCAAACATTTTTTATTAAAATAATCTTTTTATAAAATGCACCATTTTTGAATTTTAAGCAATTAATTAAAATTAGTCAAAATTACCAGAACACCTACATAACTCTCCAAACGCAAAAAAATTCAAAAAAACATTCAAGCAAAAGCTTTTTTACTTTAAACAAGCTATCGTTCAAATATATTTTTAATATATAGGGTTCAATTTATTATGGAAATTTCGTAAACTTTCTTAAAAAATTGAACACCTTGTATATTTTTACATTTTGTAATTCTAAGACTAATTCAAAACATTTTTTATTGATATAATTTTCTTGTAGAATGCATTATTTTTGAGTTATAAGCAATTAATTAAAATTAGTCATAATTACGGAACACCTACATAAATCTCCAATCGTAAAAAGCATATTTTTAAACAAGCTCTGTTTAAATATACTTTTAATATAGAGATGTTTATTTTATTATGGAAGTACGTACATCGCATCATCTGGATCATTTTTTAGTTATCAGCAATTAATCAAAACTCCAAAACATTTATTTTTACCGATTCTAAAACAGTTTCCAGTAGTTTCCAAAACAGTGTTCTGATATTTTTTTTACTTGTTTATTTTACGTCGGTCTAGTTCCGCAACTTAGGCCAATCACCGACGCTGAGGGCAGGCTACACACACCCAGGAATTTTGTCCTACTGAAGGAATTCCAACCTCCAGTAAGAGTTCTTTAACGTGCACGTCGCATAATGACAGCACACGGGGCCACCGGCTTTACTTCCTCATCCGATGGAAGGCGGCATGCAAAGGTATTTGTTCCCTGCCTAAAATACCAGGACAGTCGATTTTAGCCCGAGCCGGGATTCGATCCCGGGCCTCCAGCGTAGATAGCAGCCGCTCTATCCTATACGCCATCGACCCCCCCCCCCCCCCCCCAGTGTTCTGATAAAATCAATTTATTGCAAGCAGTTTTTGGTAACTTTCAGTTTTGCACGATTGGCGATATTGCTTGCAATATAAGTAAATGTCAAGTAAACATACATAACAACAATGTGGCTACCAGTAGACACTTGAGTCGACACCAACTGTCGCAGGCAAAAATTGTCTGATACGTGATGTAACATGTCCGAAGTTTCTAAATTTAATAAAAGTAATGTACCAAACGATAAAAAATAGTTTATCTGTTTGATTAAGATAAATTGGTATGTCCTATGTGGGATAATATTCTTAATTTGAAGTTCAGGAGTTTTGATTAATTGCTTATATCTAAAAAACTATTGAAACTTATAAAAAAATGATTCCAATAAAAAGGTATAGAATTAGTCTTAGAATTAAAAAAGTAAAAATATACAGGTATTCCATTTGAAAAGGAAATGCTTACCAAACTTTCATAATAAAATGAACATCATGTATATTAGAAGCATATTTTAATGATAGCTTGTTTAATGTCGAAATACGTTTGTTTGAATGATTTTTAACATTTTGTGCGGGGGAGAGTTATGTAGGTGTTCTGGTAATTATGACTGATTTTAATTAATTGCGCAAAACTCATTTTATAAAAAGAGTATTTAATCAAATATGTTTAGAATCCTAAAATTACAAAATATAAAAATATGTTCCATTTGAAAAAAAAGTTTACGAAATTTCTATAATAAAATGAACTGAAGTGTTATTAAAAATATATTTGAACGATGGACTGTTTAAAGTTAAAAAACATTTTTTCTCCTTTTCTCTCGCACTCATGTTTACACCGAGAGGTAAAATATATTGACAGTTATACAACTTATGTAGAAATGATTCAGGAGTATGATACACTTTATTTATTTTTTTGTCTGTGCGTTAGTTTTAGAGTTATGCGCCTTCAAACACAGCAGTCAATATTATTGAAACGAGAAATGCCAGTTAGGGCGATTCTCTCGTACGGGGTAACATATGTGTTATTATAGTTACTGGTCTTGCGAAGATAAGCAATGAGCAGCTGTCAGGATGAAATTGTTGCTGATCAGACTACCGCCACATAACCATTGGACGTTATCTGATGTCCCATATCCAAGGGCTGCCTAAATAAGAAAAGAATTAGATAGGTTAGAATAATAAAGGCCTCTTCGTCTTTGCTGTTTAATTTATTCCCTTGGGGACATGTTTCGTCTTTTTAGGTCATCTTGTGCCCAAATCTACAAACAATTACAATAATTTAAATGCGTAACAATAAACCTCAATACAAGACAATCATAGAATTGTCAAAAAAATTCTTGGTATGTGTTTAACACTCACAGTTGGGTTGCCAACATGGTCATTTTGACCTGGAGCCTTCGGGTTTGGCGACCATTCTCCGGGCTACGGGTTTTCAGTTAAATTCTCCGGGCTAACTACAGGTTATCATCGATCTTTTGAGAAACTGTAGCGACGCTTAATATTTTTTTTTAAATTATGATAATACAGTAATTGTTATTCTAATCATACAGTTTGCAGCGATTACACTTGAGAAAAAGGAAATTTTCTCAAAATAAGAAGAACTCTAATAATCAATCTTCACAACAATTTAATTTTTCTTTTTGCGAGCATGTGAGAAACTTTGAAAGTAGCAATTGTTACATTTTTAGATGTTGCCACATGTCTAGTGACAACAGTAGGAATTCTGTAGCGGTACGACGAACGTAGAATATTGTATCCTTCCTCGATGATCATAGACTGAGACAAATCTAATATCAAAAATGGCTCTCAAAAAGGCGGGTATTATTTAAAAATAGGAATTTTGCTTGTCAGTAGTCAACATTCAATAATGATAGATTAATTAACAGAATATGTTTTGAACTTTCCTTGACTATTTTAATAAAGTAGATAAGAGTGTCGATAATCCGAACCTCGGTAATCCGAACATTCGCTAGTCCCCACGCACAAACAGAAATAATAATAAAATAAATCACTGAGTAACCTAAGGAAAAGCCATTTTTGTCGGTTCCTATTTAGAGTTGCTTCTGTACTCGTATTTTCCACTATTAAATAAATAAATAATAAATAAACAACAAATAAATCATAAATAATTCATAAATAAATCATATATAAATCATAAATCATAATAAACCACAATAAATCACAATTAAATTATATAAATTCTTTCGATATCCCTTCGATAACGCTTCGATATCGGTTCGATATCCCTTCGATATGCCTTCCATATCCCTTCGATTTTGACTTTTTGGCATTCTTATAGTTTATGAAGAGCGGAATTGAATGGTGCTGGTTCTATTAAAATTGAACTTATCCAATACTCGTGTTTTCTATTATTTAGTTGTCATATTTGATAATCCGAACAATTTGATAACCCGAATCACCTTCGGTCCCAAGTAGTTCGGATTATCGACGCTCTACTGTATGTATGTTGTTCATCAGTAAGAAATGTCCCAACAATATGTTTGAGTTTCTTCGCAGAATAGTATCATACTGGTCCGGCATAAAACAGTATTTTCTAAAATCTAAATCATGGAGGTGACGACAGCTATAACTTTATTTTTTTTTTATTTTTATTTACAAAAACAGAGATATAGTTATCATGTTTGACTAGAGACACATTTATTATGGTGGTTTATACAAAACGACAATATTGTTGGAATAAAATGAAAACTTAAAATTAGTTCGGGAACGTGTAGATAATTACTTCAAGCACAAAGACATTATCCCTTAAGAAATGCTCTCAGTACATGAAAATTATGCTTGGTTTAGGTGGTATTATTGGTATTTTATCTCATATTGGTTGTGTCGCAAAAATCGACAATAAGAGGCAGAAACGAAAAGAGGAAGAACTAGTAGACATTAATAGAAATAAATTAATTTACTTAGTAATCAGCATCTTGATCTCATCGTTTTCTACACTACCTATAGCCAAATTTCACACCAAAGCACTACTAAAAAGTATGTGTCAAAGCCGCAAATTTTTGTGGCGGCTGTGATTAATTTAAACTTATGTTCCATAATATAATTATTTTTCTCCGGGTCAGCTTAGGCACAATGTTGGCAACCCTACAGTCACAGTCATGTCATCAGTTGAGCCATCCAACAATAATCAGAGTCTCGTAGTCAAATATCGTGTGTGTATCTTCTTTATGTAGGTGTATATCTGTTTCCAATGTTTTATTCACACACACTATATTTGACTACGAGACCCTGATTATGATGGTGGGATGACTCAACTGATGACTGTGAGTGTTAAATACATACCAAGAATTTTTTTCACAATTTTGTGAGTGTCTTATATTGTAGTTTATTGTTACGCATTTAAATTATTGTAATTACATGTAGATTTCGGCAGAAGATGACCTAAAAAGTCGTGACCCCAAGTAAATAAACGAAACAGCAAAGACGAAGAGGCTTTTATTATTCTAACCTAACTAATATGATAACATTGCAAATGGATCAAACAATTAAGAAAAAAATGTTAATAAATTTCTTGAACGTTACACATTGGATTAGTTTTGTTAAAATTTGTTTTTTTTATATAGAAATAATTTACTTTCATACCATATGTGGAAATTCTGTTGGCGTTGATTTTTCTCCTGATACAATGGCGTTAAATGTCCCAAATCTCCAAAAATTATTCTCAAAATTATCTCTTTCGAACGAAGATCGTTGAGACCACAGTGATTTATAATCTTCACATTCTGCAAAGGCAACAGTAATCGGTAATAAATTATGTAAATAACATTGTTATAACAAGGTAAACAACACATTTTGTGGTGAATTAACCGGGTGATCCACGGCATAGGTACTCCCGTTTATTTTTTTATAAAGCTAGACGAATGAAATTTGGGAATGTGTTAATAGACAATGTTATTCTTGGGGATACCCTTGAGGTTCATATGATTTTCGGTTTTTCCGCAAATGACGTCATCATTGAAATTGTAAATGGCACCCTATATTATTTGTGTGATATCTTCAATCAGGATGACATTCTGAACACAAAAGCATATTGATCGTCAATTTTGATCACCAAGGTACCGGAAAATAACTTTTTTGTTAGGAATTAGTGAAAATAGTCGAAATATGTCAAATAAATACGAACTAAATCGATTTTGGCCGACATTGTATTACTGGCGCCCTCTAGCGTGATTTTTTGGGTTTTGGCAAATGACTCATTTTTTTCACGGGCACCCAATGGCCACACCCTGATTATTCGATAGAAAACATCTTTCATTGGATTGTACAATTGTACAATGATACCAAATACTTGCTATTTAATTGAAATTCTTAGCGTACAAACGGTGTTAGAAACAACGAAATCGACAAAAATATTGACTTAATGATCTAAGTCAGCGCACAAGTCAAAGTCACTCAATGGCTACTCGAAGGAAGTACCCTAATTATGCGAGGAAAAACATTTTTCCGACTCAATGATACCAAATTCTTGATATTTTGCTGATAATCATAGCGTGAAAATGACGTTTAAGGGTACTTTCTTCGAGCAGTCCATTGAGTGATTTTGAGTTGTACGCTGACTTTGATCATTAGCTCAATATTTTTTCGATTTCCTTGCTTCTAACAACATTTTTACGCTAGGAATTTCAATAAAATATCAAGTATTTGGTATCATTGTAATCGCAAAGATGTTATCTATCGAATAATCAGAGTGTGGCCATTGGGTACCGTGAAAAAAATAACTCACTGGCAAAAAACCAATTAAATCACGCTAGAGGGCGCTAGTGATGCAATGTCGGCCAAAATCGATTTAGTTCGTGTTTATTTGACAATTTTCGACAATTTTCACCAATTCCTAGCCACCTTGAGTAATACACAAAAAGAGTTATTTTTACGTTGCCTTGGTGATAAAAATTGGCGATCGATATGTTTTTGTGTTTAGAATGTCATCCTGATTGAAAATATCACACAAGGAACATACGTTGCCGTTTAAAACTTCAATGATGATGTTATTTCCGGAAAAACCGGAAGTCATATTAACCTCAGTAGTATCCCCAAGAATGGCATTTTTGTCTATTAACTTATTCCCAAATTTCATTCGTCCAGCTTTATAGACTACAAAAATAAACTGGAGTACGTATGGCGTGGGTCGCCCGGTATAATTTCGTCAAGTAGAAGGAGAAAACCAATAACTTAGCATATGTATGTACATACACAATAACAAAACACAATGCACTTATAAGATTACATAACCAATCCAATCTGTTATGATGAATGAGTTTTCGTTCATAATTATTATCCGTACTTTCAAAATGGCCCATTAAAATATTAAAAGGTTAAGAAATGTCTTTTAAAACCCTAAAACTTTTGTTACTTTCAACTTTCTATCCATAGATAACATAAAACACGATCAATTCATTAAAATTTCGAAATTATATTTAATAAACAATAAAATAATTGAATCACCCAACACCCAATAATACATAATAAACTAATTCAGAATGATAGCCAACAGGTACTGGCTTTACGTTTTAATCGGCAACGCACTAATACGCACCTGCATACTATGGTGTGTCACTATGCGTTTGCTGTCCGTGCGTGCTTTTGTTTTCATTCTTACTAAACCGTTCATAAACCTCGTAACGTAGTAAATTGATAGCGTCTTTACAATTTTTACGCAGCCCTCTACATTTGCTATCAAAACTATCGTGATATGTGTGACATTTTGTGTTAGTGATGTTTGTGTTCGGTCTTCGTCGATTTTGAAGCGAGAAATTGCCGAAAATAGGTGGGAAGTTATTCTATTTCGTAATCGCCGTTGATATTGTTGGTATGCTGATGTTTTAAGGTCGTTTTGAGCTTGAGTTTGTGTATTACATGGGCGTATCAAAGGGGGGGGGGGGGGGGCTGCTGCTCTCCTTTCGTATTGGTATTATATATATTATATGTTTATTACATAGCACTCTTTCCTTTATGGACACTAGGGTTGTTACTTTTATTTAGAAAGCACCGATCTCATCCAAATCGTTTCCAAGTCCAAAAAAAGTGGACACATTTCTTTTCGAAATTTTGATTTTTAATGATGCCTTTCGAGGCCTCAAATTTACATGGGAAGAAGACATTTTTTTGGTATTTTTCGACTAATTGTCCGGAGTTTGGGAAAACTTATGTTAAAGTTATGACTTGTAGAGGACTCTCCAAGGAAAAATTGACCTTTTATACATATGGATTTGCCCAGAAAACTACCCAAATGAAAAAAAAACACATTTTATAGAAAATTGACCGTTCTAATCATTTCATTTTCCTTTTTCTCATAAAAGTCGTTACTATAAGTCCTGTGGAATGATTATAAACATTTGTCAGTTAATTTCCATTTGTACAAATTCTATTTGTTTAAATAACTAGTTTTTCTCGAAAATCCGTCTGAATTCTATTTTCAGAGTTCGAAATGGCAGTCTATTACCTAAGACAGATATTATCCATTAAACAATTTCGTCCTATTGTTTAAATAATTATTTATAATTGATTTTCAACTTTTTTCTAATGGTAGAAAAGTCAATTTATTTGTGAAATTAACTTAAAAATTTCATGTTCGAGATATCTAGTCTGTATTCTCTAATCTAATAAACCCACAATTTTTTAATAAATGTTTAAATTAATGCCATTTCTTAACATTTTTTTTTTAATTCGCATAAAATTAATATTTTGTAGGTCGGTCTGGCCACCTGTTATTCTGAAGTGACACCATTTACATTTTGGGATGATTTTCAGTGTTTGAATAATAAAATAATATTCGTTTTCAGTATTTTATCAAATTAGAGTACAGTTTTCAGACAGCAACAAAACAACGTTATCTTGCGACACACAGTGGTAGGAAATGAGAATAAGAAATGGAGAGAGAAATGTGATTGATAAAATTTGTTGACTTTAGGAAATTTAATATTTTAATAAGAAATGTAACTCCCCAATTTCCCGAAAAACAGAATTTCAATTTTTTCGAATAAGTAAATGATATTGAAAACTAATAATGTTTTATTATGTAAACAATGGAAAACAAAATATTAATGCTGTCACTTGAGAATAACAGTTGGCCAGACCGATATATAAAAATGAATTTTAAGTGTATTTAAACAAATAGAATTTGTTTAATCAAACATTAGAATCAATAGTAGATATAGATATAGTTTTGTTAGATATCTCGAACATGAAATTTATAATTTAATTTCACAAAAAAGCTGAAATGCATAATAAGAAAAAAAGTTGAAAATGAATAATTGATTGTTTAAACAATACAAAGATTTTTTTAATGAATAATGTCACTGTAAAATAATAATTTGCCATTGCCAACTCAGAAAGCAGAATTCAGGCTGCTTTTCGAGAAAAGCGAATTATTTAAACAAATAGAATTTCTTTAAACAAATGTAAATTAACAATTATCAGAAGAATGTACATCTTTTCATTTAAGGATAGTTTTCAGGGCACTATGAGTATGGGTTGGGGCGTCAAATCCATATGTATAATAGGTCAAACTCTTCCTTGGAAAGTTCTCCACAAGTCCATAAGTAATCTAAAATTTTCTCAAACCCCGAACAATTATTTGAAAAATACCAGAAAATGTCTTCTTCTCAGGCATTTTGCCATGTAAATTTAAACCCTCGACAATAGACACCCTTCTTCCAGACAGCAAGTTAAATTTAGACAACTGTCCCCCCCCCCCCCCCTTTCGATTTGAGCTGGATACGCCCATGGTGTATTATATGTACGTATTATAACAAGGATAATAGTTTGATCGGCAAGTGGAAGAACAGGGAACTTTAAATGTTATTGGTAATAGTTTTGAGGTTAAATTTTTGTTCAAAAGCCAGTAATAATTTAGCTATTAGATTAAACATCGCCAGGGCTAGTTCTGTTCTTCCATTCAACGGCATGTTGTTCAGGAATTCATCAGGGATGTAAAAGCGTAATTTATCGGGTAAATTACCAAATAATTTACCGAAATTAACGGTAATTTACGGATTTTTAATAAACGTTGGTGATTCACCGATATTAATAATAATTTCAAAGGTCTGAACAATGATTAACCATAAAAAATATGCTTTATTTTTAGTTTTGGTTATTTATTTAAACAATGATCATTTTTAATTCATTAATAATGCTATTTCTCCAAAATTATATTGCCAACACAAAATTCACAAACAGAATATCTCTTTAACGCCTGTTTCATGTATTTGTTCCCCTATTTATGAGTTGATATCTTTTGTGTCTTAAGGGGGTCTTCCGCGTTGATGGTTTTAAAAAAATAATTTTTCTTTTTTCTTATTATACTCTAGAAGGTCTCAGAATTATTCCTGTAAGGGGTTTTTGCAAAATTCGCCCTAGTTCTGGAGTTGTAGCCGGTGTTTGTGTTTGCGTCGATCAGTGTTGTGATAAGGGAGGAAGAAATTATATGACTTGACCAAGTCATAGATCTCCCACTACTGGTATCTTACCTTTTGTCATCCATTCGTTCAATTTTAAACCGATCATGAGTCATGACGTGATCATCTCGGCCGTTGCGGTATTTACCAAAGTTCTTGTAATTTCGGTTGCGATTTCCCAAAAGTCGTGTTTTTCCAACTGATAACCACGTTTTTGGAAAATGTATTTCATATATCGAGATGATTCGTTGTTCTTTATGTTCACCACACATCTAGTTTTCGTTCGATCGACCATTTTTTCAAATTTATGTTTTATTTCATCTTTACAGCGTTCTATATCACGAAAAGAGCGGCGAACTCGGACCTTTTTTGAGATAACGACCGCCAATTTATTAAAAATCTAAATATTGAGAAACTGAACAATCGAAGGATAGCCAACAAAATAACAATTAAGAAAAGGTTTCACTTTTTTGTATCAGACGACCTGCACACGTGTAATCGTGGTTACCGTTACATTAATATTTGCACAAAAGCGCGCATAAAGTAATCTGCAAGGTCACCGAGATCATCACAATAATTTTGAAATTGTTATTTTTATACATCGATATTAACACAAAAACTAAAAAAACTTTGTCTATAAATCTTCTGTAGTTCTTTCATTAGTACATATTTCTTTAATGCTTAGTGACTCCTTTAACAATGTCTTGTATGATTTGTATGACTTTGTTGTTGGTTGTTTTAAAGGACAATTGGCAATTGATATCAAACAATACAAACATGAGTGAATCTTCTCTTTTCTATGATTAGATTAATTTTTAATAATGATTATTTTTCTTTTGATGGGGTATTTTTTACAAACTGATGGTACTCCTATGGGTTCTCCAATTTCTCCCATTTTGACCAATATTATTTGGTATAAACTTTTAGATGATATTATCCCAAAATTACCGTTTAAATATTCATGAATTCATAAAAACGTGATGATAAACGTTTTAATAGCTTAAAGCAATCAGTTTTATTTTAAAATGTACTAACATAAGATTTTCAAAATATAATTTGTTAAAATGAAAAGTTGTCCGTGTTCTTGTTGTAATTTATTGTGTATTGGTCAGACTGGTAATTACTTAAAAACTAGAATTTCGCGACATAAGTCAGACATAAAAACTAGTAAATTAAGGTGTGCATTAGCTCAACATGCTTTTCAGGAAAACCATATATTTGATTTTGATAATGGAAACATTTTGGGTGTTCGTAAAAATCAAGGAAATTGTAAATTTTTGGAAATGCTGCTTATTAATACTTAAAATACTAAAAAATACTCTGATTTTAATAATAAATTACTAGGTACTATTAAATCAGGAAAGGCACTAGATAAGTTAAATTCATGAAAGCGAAAAGACAAAACAAATTTAAAGCATTTGAAACAAGACTTAAAGTAAAGAAGATAAATAACCATTACTCTAGTGGTGATATTAGTCATTTTAATTTGATGCTTCCCAAGAAATAATATGATAAGTAACGTTCAAATCATTTTTGCTCTCTTCATGTTTCAAAATGAAGACGTATATGAACTATAACTTATACATACTTCTTCTAATATAACGATAGATATAAAAAGAAACAATGATTTACTTACTTTGACTACTTTTAGACGAAACATATTTCTCCCTTTGTGATACTGCACAACAATACATTTCTTCAAAACCTTCATACCCGCAAACCCTAGGTCTAAAACCGTCCCAAAAGGTTTGAAAATCTTCGCACAATTCTGCGTTAACACATTCGCCAGGTTGCCCGTTTCTAGTTCTACATCTAAATCCACTACCTATTAAAATTAAAATTTAAATTAATACAAGAATAAGTTATGCCACAAAGTGAAATAAAAAAATACCCCTTTGGCAGAAAACTGTCTGTACAGTTAAAAAACCCACAACAAAAAATATCTTAAGATATATCATTCTCACAACATCTGAATCAAAACTAAATTTATTATCATTCTGTTACCATCGAGTAGATTGCTTCGTCACCGCCCCCTACTCCCGATGAAGGACAATCTTCTGAGAAGTAAAAAGTTGAGTGTTAATGACTTCAGTCAATGGCGTAGATATATATACCATCGCTTTGGTTTTTGCGATCTTTTTTTGTAGAAGTTGTCCATGCATGACAAAACGCGTATTACAAGTAATTAAGCTATACAAAGGTAACACGAAAAGTTTTCACTGTTTATCATTCAAGTAATATGTAGTTTGGCCTTGGTTGAAAAATACATTTTGTTCCGTCGAAGAAATAAAATTTTGATTAGCATAATTGAATCGGTGAGTGTAAGAACAGAACAAGTCTAAAGTTTGACATTTCAAATTAAGATAGACATTTCGAATCCAATTTCTCGATCTTTTCGAAAATATTAAAATCATAATTCCATCTATCACTAGTATTGCTGTGGAAGCAGCATGCTTCGTGCAATGAGTGGAAGAACAGAATATGTTACCCGCATGAGAGAATCGTCCTAACTGCCATCTCTCGTCTCGACAATATTGACTCCTATGTTTGAAGGAACATAACTCTAAAACTACAGAACAGAAAAAATTTAAATAAAGTGTATCACACTCCTGAATCATGTCTACATATGTTGTATGACTGTCAGAATTCTTTGCCTCTCGGTGTAAACATGAGCTCGAGAGAAGTGAAAAAAAGTACCCGATTTTTGCAGTTTAAATAAACGCTCGTCTTTCCGACTTATTTTCTCTTAAACCACTTACTACAAAAATTTCAGTTTTTGTTCATATTGAATTTAGAGTCTCTTCTATATATTGGTGTTTTTGTTTTCTTCAGTATTTATGTAATAAAGGTTGCGTACAACAGTGGTGTCAAACTCATTTGTAGGCGCCGGCCACAAAATTCTGATCTGAACTTCGGCAGGCCGCATACAGAAAAGACGCAAAACAGTTATTAACTGGTAAAACAGTTTTTTGTCTCATTTGAATTTTTTCATTTTAATGGTTCTTATACAATGTTGCTAATACCGTGTTAAATCAATTTCATCAGTATGTTAATTTTTGATGTTTGATGACTCAAATTAATATTTTTCATTTATCTAGGCGTGCGCATGCGAGCACAAGTTCGGAGTTAACAAAATAAATAAAAATTCAATAAGGATTTTTTATCAAACATTTTTCGTTTGAAATTTATAATTACCTAAGAAAAGTACCACGAACATTAAAAAATAATGTTAATTTTTTACAATTTAACGAAAATCATAGAAAATAATATCAACTAATGAATCAATGAATAATATCAAATCCAGGCGGAGGTGCATTTTCCAAAAATTTATCCTCACCTGGATTAATTATCATTCGCTTCTTTCGTTAGTCCTACATTACTGACGACTATGTTTCGGTTAGATTTAGTAATGATAATTAATACAGGTGAGGATAATGGAGGGTTTATGGTTCAAATTTAGGTGGAGGTGTTTCTTTTTCAAAAAATTTATCCTCACCTGGATTAATTATCATTCGGTTCTTTAGTTGATGACTACATGACGTACGACTTTATGTAATAACCATTTTCCCTTAAATTTATACAAAATAGCGTATAAACTTAACTACACCTTCACCTTTCATGTTTAAAAACAAATATTTACAAAGAATTAATTTTTAATATTTTGTTGTAAAAAAGTGTATACCGACTAACTCTTTCTTCCCGCATATGTTTAAAACTGAGGACTCAACTCACAGTTCTTGTTGTATGGACTTTAAAAACAAAGATGCTGAAGTAAATCGAAAATCTACATGTTCAAAAAATATTACAGTGTAATTCCAGTTATTGCCAGTTTGTTATAGCTGGAACTCCATATAGTACTTCAAAGTTCAGGCAAAAATCAGAACATCATTCTTACACCCTGTCTATACTCAAAACTGAAAGTTGAAATAAAAGCTCTTCATCCGTACATTTTCTGAAGATTTAGGCTTCCAGTAAGGGAAAGAATCACCAAAATGGTTGGGGAGAAAATCAACTTTCAATTTTTAACATATTTTTCATTAACCCCTAAGTCTTTTGACCAGCTTAGTTCAGAATTAGCCACAATCTCTAAATACCGAATGATGAACATTAAAAATGAATGATGAATCATTAACATTAAAAATCTCAAAATTTTTAATCTCAAAATTCCATTCAAATGATATTTACGAAAATATTTTAAGAAAATTGCGATTTTTAATAATGATTTTTGATTTTACAGTATTTCGGGCATTCTGTTCATGTTGTTTCTGGGCTATTACTAGTAAATTTTTTAGTAAAAGATTAAAATTGTGGTATACTCTTCATGGGTGCCGTTGCATAACAAGTCGTAAAATGTCTTTAGTTTCATATTTGAGAGTAAAATTTCGCGACGATGAACAACACAAGTGGACGCGTGGGCTGACCTTTCGGTGGATGACATGATAGGGAACTTTAAACACAAGGTTCATATTTAGCGCATAGAATGGTCCAAAAACTCCTTGTGACATGCATGAAATATTTGAAAATTGCACTTGAACGATATATTTTCGAAAATTCCACCTTTAAATTATTTACTTTCTATTTATATAGTAAGCCCAATAATGTAGGAGTAACCAAATAAAAATGGTTACAGCTCTGCTACCTAATAAGTAATAACTAGTGTCCCTGCTCCGAAGGAGAAAGGTATTGTCGGGCAATTCCGACTCCGAAGCTCATTGCAAACTTAGTAATTAAAAAATGTTACAAATCAGTTTTATATTTTCGAAATGCTTACGAAGTTGACAGTAGAATCAAGCTTATCTTCAAGTTGTTAGAACTGGGCCATACTGCTTTTGAAAAAAGTGTGGTTTGGTGCTCTTATCGTCAGGCAAAGGACTCCAGTAGTTTGACGGAGTATGCTAGAGCTGGGGAAAAAAATCGATTGAAGCATCTCTCGACCTTTTTATTTGAAGATCGAAAGATCGATCAGATCGAAAAAAAACGAAAAGATTGATTTGATCGATCTTTTGATGATACGTCCGTTGCCGGACACGTATCATACTTGAATGTGGGATAATTAACAGATCGATCATCAAAAAAACTATCTGATCGATCATCAAGAGATCGATCTGATCGATCATCAAAAGATCGGTGAGCGATATTATCGATCATCAAAAGATTGGTTTGATATAGGGTTACCATATTTCATCGAGTAAAAGAGAGGACACCGAAAGTTTGGGAAACAGGAGGGCATGGGCGCCCGCAGAGAGGGGCAAGGGGGTGCACTTGCACCCCGCTGGCTTTTGATATAACCCCGAGAAAGATCTGATTGATAACTAGTGTTAAAACATTTAACATTTAATTATTTAAAAATTAAATTAAATAATACAACTTAATAATAAAATAATTAATAAACTTCGGAATTTACACATAAAAATTAAATGTTCAATTCCAAAAAAGAAAAATTGAAACAAACAAATGACAACTGATTATGGTTGAAATTCGTTTGTCATTCTAACGGAGATTATCGCCATTTAGCAAAACTCCGACCGTCGAAGGGCTACTAGCTCCATTAATTATCTACAATTTAGGGTATGATAGAAATTTATGGAATAATTTTTGCAAAAGTTAACATTTTTCTGTAGCAACTGATTGAAATACGTTTGCTATTCGAACGGACATTAACGCCATTTATGGCTAGTATTCCATGGGGCAAAACTCCGCTCTACGTCTTTTAATTACCTACAATTTGGGGTATGATAGAAATTTACGCAACATTTTTGCAAAAGTTATAAACATTATTCTGGCGCAAATGATTGAAATATGTTTTCTATTCGAACGGATATTATTGCCATTTAGGGCTAGTTATCCATCGGACAAAATTCCGACCGTTGAAGGGCTATTAGGTCTTTTATTCTATTATTTGCTTTTATTTGCATGATAACTGCGTTGTCCTGCTAACATTCGCTCGTGCGATATCAGCTGCCATCAAAATCTGGTTCGCAACCTTTATTACATCAAAACTAAAGAAGACAAAAACGCCAATCTATGGAAGAGACTATAAAGAAAAAATACAACTGAAAGACGACCGCAATTTAACTCTGCAAAAATCGAGCACATTTTTTTTACTTTTCTGGCGTTCATGTTTACACCGAGAGGAAAACAATTGTAACAGTCATACAACTTATGTAGAAATGATTCAGGAATAGGACCATGGGCGCCGTTACATAAGGGCGCTTGCCCCACCCCCTGGATTTTCAACCCAACTATACCCAAACTATTCGGTGATGTATCTGCGCTTGCCCCCGTGCCGAACAAAAAAAATCCTACTGACATTTTGCATACTATAGTGTATTGTATACCAAGACAAGAAAGTGATTCTTAATCGAGGCTGGGCGCATTTTGAGGCCCCGAAATCAGTTTTTTGCGCAGCGCACACATCATTTTTATCCTAATGATGACTATACCGATTATAATCGTCACCAATGCCAGTTTTATTAGATTGTTTACTTCTAGTTTTCGTCATGAAAGAGTCACAATATAAATTGTGTCATGTTTACGATTTTGCGCTGTAGTCCAAAATGCCCATGTTAGAGCATTCATAATGACGACTATACCGACGATTATAGTCGACGATGACGATTATATTCGGCACCAATGTCAGTTTCATTAGATTGTTTACCTGCAGTTTTCGTCGTGAAAGAGTCACAATATAAATTGTGCTAAGTTTGCGATTTTGCGCTGTAGTCCAAAATGCCTTCATTTAATCATACTTATTAGGTTTAATTACAGTAGAACGTCGATAATCCGAACTTCGATACCCGAGCATTCGCTAATCCGAACACCCAAAAAGAAATAATAATAAAATAAATTACTGAGAAACCTAGGGAAAAGCCATTTTTGTCGGTTCCGGTTTACAGAAAAATGTTGCTTATCTTCTATCCAATATTCGTATTTTCCACTATTTAGCTACAATATTTAATAATCCGAATCACCTTCGGTTCCAAGTAGTTCGGATTATCGCCGCTCTACTGTAATAAATAAATAATAAATGAATCATAATTAATCATAGATAAGTTATAAATAAATCCCTTTGATTTCCCTTCAATGTCGCTCCGATATCCCTACGATATCCCTTCGATATACCTTCGATATCGCTTCGATATCCCTTCGATTTTGACTTTCTGACATTCTTATAGTTTATGAACAGCGGAATAGAATGGTGTTGGTTTTATTAAGATTGAACTTCTATCCAATCTTATTTTTCTGCTATTTAGTTGCAATATTTGATAATCCGAACAATTTCATAATCCGAATGACCTTCGGTCCCAATTAGTTCGGATTATCTTCGCACCTTTTTACACTGCTCAGCTGTTTATCTCAAATATAGTGGGTGTTAAAAATAAGTGTACAATATAGATAAAGTATACTGAACTTTTGATATCGAACTCATGTCCACACACCTGACACCGTTTAGGTACTGCATAGAGCCTTAATATATTATAGAATATATAAACAATTTGTATGGAAAACTTTATTTGTTTAACGTCTCTAAAGAGAATTCAAGATAACCAAAATTGGCCAAAATTGGTATCAAAATTACAAAACGGTTCTCATTAACTCCTTTCAAAGGCGATAAATAATTAAAAAAAGGCACACTAATATTATTTTGCTTTAAAAGTGCCGTCCTATGATATCAATGGCACTATTTTTCCCTATGCTGTTTGTAAAATTAGTTCAATCTTCCGACCCTCTCCAACGTTCAAACAATACATTTCCGGATATGAGTTCGTTCAACAATTTGTCTACTTTGGTCATACAGACAATTCATACAGCTTATATATAACAACAAATATTATTAACTAGTTGACTTAGTCTTGTCGCCTTTTAAGTGTTTACGTATAATAGTAATGATAGCAATTTTTTATTTCCTTGTCGATGATCGTTATTACATTTTAATATTTTCACCTTTTATTGTTTACCAATTTGTTATTAAGACTTTTTATGGGATGCTCGATTAACACGATTATAGAATTAAATTATCAATTGTGTTCATTTTGTGCCTGTATTTTTGGTTTTGAAAGGTGCCAGTTGCTCATTATACATTACGCCTTGCTCGATGAACACGAGCTGGAAACTCTTATAAAAAATTAACAATGTTTACTCCAGACTATTACAAAGTAATACAAATTCTTCAATATTGGTTGGCAATCAGACCAAATCTAAAACTCGAGGATAAAGGTTCAATGATTCTGAAACAAATATATAAATACAAATAATATTCTTAATAAAAATTATTAATTACACATTGATAAACGATAGAAAGGCAGCAAATTTTCTTGCAATTCACTTAATATCAATATGCTATAGATAAGTTGCGGAGCATACAGTGGTCACAACCATGTCTAATGACTTAAAATAACGTGTAAAAAATGACACAACCACAAAAGGAAGGGAGATTATTATTAATATTAATAATTATAGTACTTTTTGGTGCAGCCAACAGTTTAAAATTTGCTTATTTAGTTGACGACTATAGTTCTTCACTTTTTAGTTCTCTTTTAAATTGTAGCAAACAAATATCTGTCTGAATATGTAACTTTCTGGACAAACCACGTATACTCTATAGGTAGTATATTTTTTTATGTAATACACTTACCAACATCGTTACAATCATAATTGCTTTTGATGATTGTGAAATCATTTGATGTATGTTAATATCATTTCCCATGGCTATTTTTAAATTACCATATTATTAAGTGCTTTGGACAAAGGGAATTATTTATTTATGCTATGTATAATCTTCGGTAATTTTTCGAATTAGTCAGTATTGGGTAAATATGTTCTATCGTAGTAATGTCTATTGAAATATGTGTTTAGATAACGATACTTTGTAATGGTAGTTGGGAATCACCACAAAAGAAAGGAGATATCACGATTATGTGTAAATTGTTTTAAAGTGTCGCAAATTTTAAGTCAGACCGGATAAATTAATGTATTCTGCTAATCATCCATGCGTCATAACATCCGGTGTAAATACGGTGTAAATAGGATAGGTAAATTTTAGATTTATATTGATGGGAATAACCATTTTTTAACTTAAAATAATAATGTCGAGTTGGCTTTTGTATATGGATTTTGTGATGGGAAAATATACTTATTTAAAGGATATATCAAAAGTCGACACTTGTAGAAAATAGGTTGTGGCGTACTTCATGTTAGAGTTGTGTTTGCTACTTTTATTTCTCTCCCTTATTTTTTCTTATAAAATATTCAGGAAAGGCAGTCTTTTTGACAATTTTTGTAAATTAACGTCATTAAGTATTCATTTAAATACCAATGATAAAATAGAAAACATTTCTTCACTAAAATTGCCCCCCGTTTGGCCTTCTAAACCAGAAATTTGGCTCATGCAAATTGAAGCACAATTTTCGTTGTCACGTGTCTATGGTGACAGAACTAAGTTTAATTTGGTTTTAGCTAATTTACCTTTAGATATTATTTCCAATATTTATGATATTCTGGCTAATCCCCCTCAGACAGACATGTATAAGTTTTTTAAAACTACTTTGATTTCAAGACTATCTTACAGTCACGAAATAAGACTTGAACATTTACTTTCATCGTCGGAATAAGGTGATCAAAAACCATCAGATTTTTATCGCGGCATGTTAACTACTGTTGGTGGCACACAAATGGTCAGTGATAATCTTTAAGTAAAACTTTGGAGACGAAGATTGCCACAGACCATTTCTATAGCTTTAACCGCCTCAGGGAAGGAAAATGTGAATGACCTTTTGTCAATTGCGGACAAGAAAAAAAAAACGAATAAAGGTTTCAAGGTTTTTTATAGTTCCAAATTTATTGAAAATCATGTGCAAGCCTAACAAAACAGTTCACGTCTTTTTATCTTTGATCCAATAAATAAACTAAATTTTCTTATTGATACTGGAGCTGATATTTCAATAATTCCTAGAGATTCATTTTTACATTTTCATTCGGTTGTAAATTCTCCTCTAGCAGCTGCTTATGGATCAATCATTAAAACCTATGGAAAAAGATGTTAACTGTTTCTCTAATTTGGGTCGTAATTTCCTTTTGTTTTTACTATTGCTGATGTTTCAAAACCCATCATCATCGGAGCTGGTTTTCTTCATAAATTTTGAATTATGGTAACATTAAAAATCACAAATTAATTGATTCTACAACTACTTTGGCATCATTCGGTCACTTAATTCCTGCTAATTTTGTTGTTCCGAAACTATTTGCTATTGAAACCAAATATACTACTCTATTAATGAAATTTCCAAATTTATTCTTATCACCTGATTGTTCTCAGCCAGTCAAGCACACAATTTGTCAACACATTTATATTAGTATTTATTATTATTATTAGTAATTATTTACCTTTCTGTCGTCCACGTCGTCGCTTAGATACTGTCAAGTATGATGTGGCAAAATCTGAATTCGAATAGATGGTTTTCTTAGGGATTTGTAGACCATCCTTGTCTTCAGTGGTTTCACCTTTACACATGGTCCCTAAAAAAAGACTGTAACGACTGGAGATTTTAGATTACTTAACGTGTCTACCATCCCTGACAGATATCCGCTTCCACATATTCACGAGTTTAATCTCCATATACACAATTGTACCATCTTTTCCAAAATCGACCTAGTCCGTGCGTACCACCCAATTCCGATGGCTGAAGAAGATATCTTTAAAACCGCAATTATCACACCTTTTGGTTTATTTGAATTCACGCGTATACCTTTTGTTTTACGTAATGCAGCACAAACTTTTCAGCGATTCATTAACGAAGATACTGCTGTATTGGATTTCATTTTCGTCTACCTTGATGACATTCTAATTGCCAGTAGATCTCAACAAGAACATATCTCTCATTTAACAAAACTCTTCGAAAGACTTGATAGCTATTGCATCAATATCAAACCTTCGAAGTGCGTTTTTGGTTTTAATCTTTAGATTTTCTTGGGCATAATGTTTCCCAAAAAGGTATCCGTCCTTCTAACGAACGCATCAAGGTTATTAATGATTTTCCTATTCCTGTCACAATAAAGCAATTAGAACGTTTTTTAGGTATGGTCAATTTCAATCACAGATTTGTTCCTAATTTTTCCAAGATACTCCAACCTTTATATCTCTTGGCAAATGTTGCTCGTCTTTCTAAACAGAAAGCATTGGTATCTTGGTCTGAGGAATGTCAAAACAGTTTTTCATCTGCTAAAGATGCAATTATCAATGTAGGTTTTCTTGCTTATCCTTGCAAAACCGCTCAATTGTGTCTAACTACTGACGCTTCTAGCACTTCTATTGGCGCAGTTTTAGAACAAATTATTAATGACAGTCGACAACCAAGCCTCCTTTTCTAGAAAACTTTCACCAACGCAAATTAAATATTCCACCTTTAATCGTGAACTCTTAGGAATTTACGAAGCATTTTCGACATTTTCTTGAAGGCAATGATTTTATCATCCTCACGGACAACAAACCTCTTCTTAATTCACTTCCTTCAAAAGCGGAAAACACACCAAGACAATCTTGCTATTTCAATTTCATTACACAATTTTCCACCACAACATTCCATATATCACAGGTAACTCCAAAGCTGGGCAAAGTTAATCAGAAAGTTAACTTCGTTAATCGATAATCCGTTAACGAAAAAGTTAACTTCGTTAACCGATAGTTCGTTAATTTGATATAAATGTAACGGAAGTTAACGTTAATCGTTAACGTTTTATAAAAAACTAGGTTATGTTGAGTATAACGTAATAACAACAGATCTTTCGTTTGCATAAGTTAAAATTGCCTTAGGAATTTTTTAAACTAGCCACCGTGGTTACTAAAGTAACTACATTGCGGGATGTAATACATATTTATAAAAGACTGAAAATACCAACTAAGGGGGTTGCAGTTAGAAGAAAAGCATTTTCAGAAGGTTTCTTTTTAAGTTTAGAATTATATGTATTTTGAAACAATTATTGGTATTTAGTAAAAAGTAACAATATTAAAAAAAGTTAAATATTTACTATTAGATAATAAATAGGTATACTCGCGGGAAATATTACATATACATCATAAAATACCTGAATGAAATTCAGATCATATTTGTTTGCTAGTTACTGAGTTACTGCTTGTAAACAAGCAGCTCATAGAATATGTGGATGACTATGTATATCTGGGTCAAACTATATCATTTCATAACAGACTAGAAAAAGAAATAAACAGGAGATTGAAGCTAGCTTGGGCAAAATATTGGTCCCTAAAACACATTTTCAAATGCAACATCAATGCCGAAATAAAAGCCAGAGCGTTTGATATGTGCATTAGTCCAGTGATTACATATGGGTGCCAAACATGGGCAGTAACCGAAAAATTGGCACGAAAGATCCGAGTGTGTCAAAACAGAATGGAAAAGAGCATGTTAAACATATCATGGAAGGACAGAATACCAATAACAGAAATAAAAGCAAAGCTAAAAACGGCAGACGTAGTAACCACAATATACTCACTCAAATGGTCATGGGTAGGTCATATTATGAGGAAGAAAGAGGGCTGGACTCGGGACACTACAGAATGGATTCCTTTAGACCATAAGAGGAAAAAGGGTAGGCAAAGGAAGAGATGGCTCGATGACATAAAGGCGGAAGCAGGAATATTGTGGTGTCGCAAGGCAAGAGATCGGGAGCTCTGGAGAAGTATGGGGGAGGCCTTTGCCCGGAAGGGCCACACATAATTAGTTTGAATTAATTTGAGAAATAACTAAATTTAATTTATTTTTAGCCTATATAATAATAATTTTAATTATTGTAACAAAGTCGAGTAATGTATTGTTTGATGGATAATACTTTATTATTTTCCTCTCTTATATTATTGTTTTTCTTTCCGAATCGGTAGGTTGAATTTATTTTGAGGAATTGTGTGTAGATGCGTAGTAATAAGGCACGTATTATAATTATTTTGGTAACTATTAATAAAGGCTATTATTATTATTACTGAGTTACATGTGATGTGAAAATATTTATTTCCGTGACTGTTCATACAAAAAGTAACTAAAAACTAAACAATTCCCGCACATGCTTCATGTACGGACTGCGTGTCGCAGAAAGTAGTACGTCATACAAAACCAAGTCCGAACATGCACTGAATGTCAATAGCAGTTTGAAATGTTTAATTATGATATTTTCGATTTAACTGACCTGAATTAACGGATGACAAATGTAGCGGAAGTTAATTAGTCCGTTAATGATTTTAAAAGTTAAGTCAAAAGAAAAATTTAACTTCGTTAATTAACGATTAACTGATTAACGCTTTTGTGCCCAGCTTTGGGTAACTCCAACATTGTCGCTGACACATTATCCAGATTAGAAGTACCCTAGTGTGGAAGATTTACATACAGCACAAAACAACGATACATGACTTCTTTTTCTTTTAACAAAACAATCCACTGAAGCTACCAAATTTAACTTTGCTCAAAAACAAATTCCATTTTAAAAATTACAGTTATGGTGTGAAATTAATTCTTCAACTCCACGCATTTACGTCCGGTTTCTTTACGCTTAGACATGTTTCCACATTTTCACAATATTACTCATCCGGGAATTGAAATACTCAAAACTTAATTAAAACTAGGGTTTTCTTTCCCAAAATGAATTCACACATTTATCATTTCACTAAAGCCTGTTTAAATTGTCAGACCTCAACGACCGTTGTCAAATTATCCCCCCACTTTTGAATTTTAAATAAATTTTTATGCAAATCGTTTGGGAATCGTTAGGGAGGATTTGGGAGTAGATTTTACTTTATCATACGCAGTATGTAAAGTATTGTAATCGTGCCGAAAAAAATTTTTGAGATTTTAGCGGAAATATGTCCTTTTGGGTCCCCTGAACATATTTGACCAAGGTACAAAAAAATGTCTGTGTGTGTGTATGTGTGTGTGTGTGTGTGTGTGTGTGTGTACCCAATTTTTGTTAATTCATTTCCGGAGAAACTACTAAAGGTATCGGCACGGAACTTCATATTTAGAAGTTTCATGACCAAACTTAGAGTTGAAAAGCTTTTGGTTCAAAAGGATCCAAAGGAACTGGGTGTTTACTCTAAGCCTTTTTCAAGGATTTTAGGAATGAGCCGCCATTTCTGTAATTTCGTCAAAATAGTTAAATAATAAATTAAAGCAGAGGAAATTTTGAATAATTTATACCTATGACATTTTTTGGTGAAGTTAATAGTTTAGCTGCAAGAGCAAATTCTATTTGATCGAGATCGGTCGCATCTGCATTGATTTAATACTATATAGTGACCCAGGATTTGCAAATTTTTCAGTATAATGACAGTACCGGTAGTGTCAAATTTGACACTACCGGTAGTGTCAAATGCTGATGCTTTGACATTATCTCACAATTAATATTGACCGTAGTTAATAGTATCAAAAGATCTCATATTGTGATACCGTGTACAGTCCTTGCCTGATGGCGTCGGATAGGCAGCGTGTTGAGCGTGTCCAAAATGCATGTGTTCTGTTTCTTTTGGTTTGACGAAGTATGATCATGCATCGAATGGGCTGGGCGACTTGGGTTGATTGAACATGGATAACACTAGGGTGTTGCATGCAGCAATATTGTATCATAAGTTGCTATCCACTAGGACCCCACAAGGATCCCACCTCATGCGGAAGATATGCTGTAGAACGTATGTCCATAACCTTAATTTAAGATTTGGGGGTTTGTTTGCTCCACCTGCCCATCGCACTGAGCTGTATAAACGATCATTCTCTTACCAGGTCAGTCACATATACAATGGTCTCAGGAAAGATATGAAAAATTTATCGTGAAACAGTTTTGGGGGAAAGGTGAAGCGTTGGCTGTTTGCTCAACAGGGGGGACTTTAGGCATTGAGCGCACATTGGAGGCTTTTTAATTTTTATTTTTTATGGGCAGGTGCGATGTTTTGTTGAGTTGGATTTGCTGCAATTACGTGTAATTAGACTCTAGAGTAATTTTGTTGTTTGTTTTTGTTTTGATAAGTTCTCGGAATTATTTTTATATTATTGCTACAATTATGGCTTAGTTCTAGTTTGCGTAAGGGGTTGAGTGGAAGAGTAAGGCAATTTGGAAACAAGTGTGCTGAACTGCGCCCTAAATATAAATAATATTTTGTTGCAATTAATATTGTCTTATTTTAATAAAGGAACGATTTATTTATTTAATTATTTATTTATCTGTTAAATCCTGGCTAACTAGTTTTATTTTAATGCAGACAGATTCTCATGCAGCTAAACAATTAATTTTATATATTGTATGATAAAGTCATGTGCCTGGCCACATCAGATTTTTTTTCGTTAGTGAGTACCTACACGGTTTTTGAGAAAATGAAAATTGTTTTTTGTACCGTCAAGTTGGCCACCCAACTTTCACATTTTGTGATTTTTTTTTATTGGAATGGTTTGGAAATCGTTAGGGAGGATTAGGGAGTGTAGTTTCGACGTTTGGGAGTGATTAGTTTAACTGCAAAGTAATATAAATGTTTAGTACATAACCTCACTTTGTTGTTTACCTTCGTAAAGTTACTCTAACGGCTTTGTTTTGCTATAAATTTTACTCATTTCTTCACAGTCTGTTAGAATATGGTTAGGGAGGATTAAAAATGCTCCTTTTTTATCAGAGAGTGCATTATTTGACCGCAAATCAATAAAAAAACTTTGAGTACAGAAGTAGTCATAGCTAATGTATTTATCTGCTCTGTTTTACAAAAATTGGTCATATTTCTGTAATAAACAGTTAAAGAATCGTTAGGGAGGAATAAACAGTCCACTTTTGATGTAAAGGAGTGTATAGTTTGGCCGCAAATCAAAATTAAAGATTGAGGTTATGTACATAGTCAACTATTGCGTTTATCGCTTATCGGCGCTTTCCCTTCGATAAATTGCGCTTATTTCGTCATGTCATTAGAAAATCGTTAGGGAGAATTAAAAAGTTCACTTTTGATGTAAGGGAGTAGATAATTGTACCGCAAATCAATATCTAAGGTCGCGCTTATGTTGTTTTATCTTGTATTAAAATACGTTCTTATTGTAAACTTTCACTATCCGAGGATCATAATATGGAAAGAGTATTCGTACTGGTTTTAGTTGACTCTTACCGCTACCACTCCCGAGTGCCGTGAATTTTTATTTTAATGCAGACATAGCCGATCTCATAATTATTTATTATACATCGAATATTTATTGTACATAATTATGCTATATAGGTACATTATACATATACATGCTACAATGTAAATTTAGCTTGAGCTGTATTTCTTTGTATATAAAAAAATTATTATAAGGTTTTAGTTAATTATTTCAGGTATATAATTGTGTTATATACATTCTACGAAAATTTGACTTCTATTGTAGTTGCCTTGAATAGGATATAATTTACTGTTGTGTTTTAGTTGATTATTTTAGGTACCTACACAAATATTTGATATACATGGAGTATTAGTTGTACATAATTATACATGATTTACATATTCACTAGTTGTTTTGATTTTCCATCTTATTTGAATTCATATGTCAGATGTATAGAAACAAAAACCTAGACAATGTTTCAATCATTTACATTTAATCTGTGCTTCTGTATATTTCGAATTGCTTTATTTCTCATTCCTAATATCTTTATCTACTGGTTCGAAAATTTCAAAATGTATCCCTAAATACTAAAAGTCTGCAGAAACCGGAAGTCATCCTTTATTGTCCGGTACAGCTGAACCAGTACTTTCTGAGCGAAGCGATTCGCAATACTACCGCATATCACATCTTAGGTCTGTCAATCGAGTCAATCGACAATAATATTGTCAGCGCTTTGGTATTCTGCTCGCCGGATACATGAAATAGATCTAGTCAGAACAGTTTTGCTAACGGTCGACGGGTACTCTAGAATCAATCGCTTTCGTACTACATAGTACATACGATCTTCTCGTATTTACTGCTCTCCTGTTACGCCGCGTTCATACAAATTCAGAACGTGCGCCATTATACTCGATAGGCGTGTCTAAACTCCCTTCCACAAGATGACATATTCCCAGAGCCCACCTCTCGTAAGCTTTGTTCCCCTCACCGCTGCCCCGCTATACTTGGGCCAGGAGCGTGCATGTATGCTGTTAAGAAGACACAACACACATGACATCGTACATCGCATATCCGTATCGATCGGTTATATATCACGTGACTCGCTTATTCTAGGTATGTCGACTAACTACTACAAATAATGTATATTAATCTCCTAAGGTTAGGCAACCTAATATATTACCATATATTACATATGTGCCTTCTGAATTAACCTATTTAAAGACTTATCTTTCCATAAATGGGACGTATTTTGTACATAGTCTTGCAATATTAAATTTGTAAATTTAATGTATTTATTTATTTACTGTATTTTTTTATTATTATTATTTATTGCTTTTATTTTTATATTACTACCTATTACGCTTATTTTCGATTGTCATAAGCGCCATCTATGAACACTCGTAAGAATTATACTGTGAACCACGGGAACCACAAACAATTCGAAATTGTGGCAAGGTATGCAGCCAAATATACTTGCATACATACCCATTGGTTTCGGATTTTTTTAAAATACATCTATCTAATAAACTTTCTTCGAACGCCCGAAGAAGCAAAGTTTTATTTAAGATCACAATTTAGCAGACAAGGACAAATGCTTACATTTTGGTGTAATAGGGTTACAATATGCTTTTATGCTTGTTATTACATATCTTGTCTTTATGACTATTTTGTGAATAAACGAAAGATTCATACTCGTGATAAGTTAACACGATATTCCTCCATTACGATAATCTAATAGTGTTAAAGAAATACGTACAATTTATCTCAAAACAAAGCCAATATTCCCAACATTCCGCGGGCAAACAAAATAAAGGTTTTCATCTAAACTTTTACGTTCATTTACGATGAAACTCAGTATGTTCTTCTAAACATTAAAGTAAACTCCATGACCGTCCCCAGGTATATTGCAAGACTATGAACAAAATACGTCCCATTTATGGAAAGAGAAGTCTTTAAATAGGTTAATTCAGAAGGTACATAAGGGCGACCTTAGATATTGATTTGCGGTGCAATTATCTACTCCCTTACATCAAAAGTGAACTTTTTAATTCTTCCTAACGATTTTCTAATGACATGACGAAATAGGCGCAATTTATCGATAAGCGATAAACGCAATAGTTGACTATGTACATAACCTCAATCTTATATTTTGATTTGCGGCCAAACTATACACTCCCTTACATCCGTCAAAAGTGGACTTTTTATTCCTCCCTAACGATTCTTTAACTGTTTATTGCAGAAATATGACCAGTTTTTGTAAAACAAAGCAGATAAATACATTAGCTATGACGGCTTCTGTACTCAAAGTTTTTTATTGATGTGCGGTCAAATAATGCACTCTGTGATATAAAAGTAGCATTTTTAATCCTCCCTAACCATATTCTAACCGTCTGTGAAGAAATGCGTAAAATGTATAGCAAAACAAAGCCGTTAGCGTAACTTTACGACGGTAAACAATAAAGTGAGGTTATGTACTAACCATTTATATTACTTTGCAGTTAAACTAATTACTCCCAAACGTCGAAACTACACTCCCTAATCCTCCCTAACGATTTCCAAACCATTCCAATAAAGAAAATCACAAAATGTGAAAGTTGGGGGGCCAACTTGACGGTACAAAAAACAATTTTCATTTTCTCAAAAGCCATGTACTCCCAAACGAAAAAACAGTACTCCCAAACCCTCCCTAACGATTCCCAAACGATTTGCATAAAAATTTCCCTAAAATTCAAAAGTGGGGGGGCTAACTTGACAACGGTACCTCAACGTACACAAACGCACGAAAGCTCCATTGCAAACATTTCACACACCTAAAGGACGTTTTGAACACATTGGTCATTGAACGTTTCACAAGGTGGACAGAGGCATATCCAATCACCGATATTTCAGCTTCATCAATAGCAGAAATGCTTTATTTTTCCCGTTTCGGCATTCCTCATACTATTACTCATGACCAAGGTAGACAATTTGAGTCGCAACTTTTTCTAAATTTAATCAATTTTTCGGATCAAAACAAATTCATTCTTCGTCTTACCATCCGCAGAGTAACGCAATTTTGGAAAGATTTCATAGGGCGCGTAAATCTATTTTTATTTCTAGAGGTAATTCAACTCAATGGAAAAATGAATTTACCAATTATTCTCCTAGGTTTAAGATCTTCTCTTAAAGAAGACTTAGGCTGTGCTTCAGCTGATTTGGTCTATGGTCAACCTTTAGGTCTTACTGGAGAATTTTTTGTATCAACCTAGAATGATTTAAATAATTTTCCTTTATTAATCATTTTACGCGAAATTTTTGCAAATTTACAGCCGACTCTTCCTCATCACCATCATTTTTTTAAACCATTAGTGCACAAAGATTTTCCAAGTCAGAGACGTATTTCTTAAAATTAAAAACAAAAAGTCCACATTATCTGCAAGATACGAGGGCCCTTTTAAAGTTATTGACAGATTTTCCAGAACTTTTACATATTGAAAAATAACAGAAATTGTACTGAACAGAAACAGAAAACAGTTACTTTCAATTTCGCGTAAATTTTCATTTTGATTTTCCTCTATATTTGATGTTTATTTTATTTTTTTGGAGGGGAGTAATCTGTGGCGTACTACATGTTACAGTTGTCCAATTTCCTGCGACGTATGCACTTGCACATTTTAAGGACATCAAGTGACCATATAGTTTCTAAGAAACGAAAATTATGTATTTATTTTTGCAATATATTCATTCTTTCTTTGCATCTACAACAGAACACATCGTTCTCTCGCTTATGACATTTAACCTTATCTAATACAATAATTTTATTAACAGTATTTTTATTACTTAATGTGGGCGAACATTGACCCACATAGGTAATAAAAATTGGCTTAAAAATAGGTTTACTTCTGCCAAAGAAATCATATTTTGATTGAAATAAATATATATTTAATGTCAAATACCTCATCCATCTGTATTCTAGTAGTCTAAATAATAGACTGGTGATAGGCTACCGTTCTGTTGATGTCATGCGTCTGGCTAAATTGCTAAAAAAAGGCAGTGTGAGCGGCAGTATAGAGCACAGTGCATGCAGATTCAAGTTCCGATTCAGATTCACTGTACACTTTGCTACCCTAGTCTTGACTATATGTAGGTCTGGGTCGAGGATGTGCGACCTCCCAAAAGGCGGTGACACGTGGAGACTTTGCTCTACTGTAAACTAAAACATCCACTATCTTGAAAATTTTATTTAGCACCCATGTTTCATATTAGGTGCAATTTTCTTACACAAAACAAACAAAAACATGCATCAACATAATTCACCAATAGAATAGAGCATCCACAGAACATAGGAAGATTCATAACCACAAAATTTAAATTATTCCTCAAACTTCAATTCCAAACGACACTTTCTATCCAGGGTATATAGTGGGATACCTTTGTATAGACACCAGGTGCTACAGCACACAGTTTTCCAAAAGATGTAATCCCTATGATCTTATATACAGCAGGATTATCCTTAATTTTAACTTGTAAAGGTCCACCAGAATCGCCCTAGAAAAATTCATAGCTCTTAATATTATCTCGTTATAAAAAAAAAAAACCTAACCTGGCATGTATCTTTCTTCTGCATTCCATCTCCAACACAAATCTGCAAATTTTCGTCAATACCGTTTCGTAGTTTTGGTTCAGATCGGTAAGTTTGCTTACATCTTGAGTAGGAAATATATCCGAGGTTGACTTTTTGCAAGATATTGCTGTTTCCCCCACCCCATTCCGTTGCACCCCAACCTGTTGCTATGGGATTTCCTTCTGGTAAGTTGCTGTCAACATGCAGACAAGCTGGTCTTACATATTGTGTGCAATCTACACTTCTTGATAATTTTATTAACGCGATGTCATGATAATGTGAGAATGGGTCATATTCTTGAGGCTCAAATGTGTCTTCTATGGTAAATTGTTGTGCGAATCTGTCGTTGCCAATTGTTCCTTTAAGGTTGATGTCTCCAAGTCTGACGAATTTGAGAGCGCCCCTGAAATTTAGAGTTTATCTTAAGTCAAAAGTGTTACTTTACAGTTACTAAATTCATTTTGGATAGTAAAAATTAGTAAAAATGTCACACTTTTTGATAGTTATTATTGATTTGAGATATTTTTGAATTTTAAATGAAACAACCTGTATATCGTGAAATACTTTGAAAGATCTGTAAACCAGCTTTCCGAAAATGCGTTGTACTTACGATTGTCTCGAAATTAAGCAATGAGCTGCAGTTAAAACAAAATTCTCGCTTATTAAGCTACCTCCACACTCCCACTGTATGTTGGACTCGTTTCCGTAACCTAGGGCTGCCATATGTGGAAACTCTGTTGGATTTGCATCAGTGCCACCAACTATGATACCGACAGGAAATTTAGGAAGATCATCATTATTGCATATTGCTTTTTCATATTGCAGGCACTCTAAAATGCAAATGAAGGCATTAAAAATCAATAATTCGCAGGCAGCTAAGTTGTATACTTATGTGTTCAAGTCTACCACTGATTACGTACTTTCCACAGCTATAGAATCTGTTGATTTGACGTGTATGTTGATATCTGTTTTCTTTTGTGGTTCAAGGCAACAGACTACTGGCTGTAATCCTTCAAAAGCACATATCTTTGGGGGATTTCGACGTTTTAATTCTTGTATAGCCCATGGGCATCCAACAATTGATATACAAATTCCGAATCTGCCATCGCTTGCTTGGCATGTTATATCTGAAAGTTATAAATAAGGACCATTACCATACGTATATAATACATAATAGAAATTTATATTATACAGGATGAGTTATTAGTATCCCGGCGGTCGATAGCTACTAAATCGTTAGCCAAAGAAAAAATGTGTAAGACAAAAGTTGTTAAGCGCATTAGTTTCTACGACGTAAAATTGTTTTCATTTATACAGGGTGTTGCATTTAGGGGTGACGTAAAGTATGTACAGTTTTTAAATGGATAGCCCTGTATATTTGATTATTGTATGAATACTAATAAATTTGGCTATCCAACGGTGTAGGTTGCTAACTCTCAACGTTAATAGTCCTGCGATATTCAATTATTTCTCCAAAATATGCCCGTTGCACGATCTTGTTTAAACCTATGTAAAAATGACATTTTTGCAGATTTTGCTTTTAAACTATGTCAGACAATAGTCAATGCTATAGATGATAGTATACAAAGATATTAGATTCCCTATACAGGCTGTTCATAAAACTTCGTAAATTTTGATGATTTTCAAATCGCTTTTTTTGAGTTTTTTGAATGGAACAGCCTGTATTTTATCTGCTAGTTGAATTGCCCATCAAGTTCCTTTTAATTTATCTCAAATATGTCTTATGTCCAATTTGAGTCGTTTTCGTGATTTTTATAATTTAAAGAAAAATATGTAATATTATCCAAATAAGCCATTATTTTCTTGTTCTTCCTTTTTTGTTTGTCTCCTAGTTGTAAATCAGTAGTAGTATATTAACATATAATTTAAGAAACAAACTTTAATACTATTAGCGTTTATTAAAGAATAAATCACTTTTTACTTAGTAACCTGTTTGAAGCAAATTCAGAAACAAACTATAAATACTTAATAAACATTGCACAAGTAACTATTATTTTAATTAATATTTGGAAGTTGTTCATAATGCGAGCCTTTTCTCTTCTGCAAGTATTAACGCGCTGTATAAAAGATCTTGAGATATTTCTTAACATGTACCTCTTATTTACTCTAAGGTTGTCAAAAACATTGGTTATACGAAGTTTCATGTGTTCTGGTGTAGTAGGTGCTGATTGGTCTACTAGCTCCTTCACATATCCCCATAAAAAGAAATCGAGTTAGTTGATGTCTGGAGACCTTGGTGGCCACAATGTAGCACCTCCTCTTCCCTCGTTGGTCACCGTTTTATTAGTTCTTGTTTTGTGCTGTAATTAATATTACCTGTTTCTTCAAATTGCAACCGAACCCTGTTTATAACACTTGGCTGGGGATGCTGTCTATCCGGATATCGCTGTTCATACATTCTGGATGCTACTAAGTATTTCTGTCGGCTTCGCCATAGATGTAGATCATGGTAATTAATTCTTCTTTGCTATAATTATAACTCATCGTTCAGAGGAAAGACAAATATTGTTACTAAGACAGCAATAACTTATTGAGGGTCGTTAGATCTCAATTGTTTGTTTCTATAATTATTTAATGCTAATAGTATTACTTACCGAGTTTTAAGTTGTATTTTAATACAGTATTACTTACTTACAAATAACAGACAAACAAAAAATAACAAAAAAATAATGGCATTATTAGATAATATTAAACATGTTTCTTTAAATTGTAAATATTACAAAAACTACTACAATTGCACATATAACATACTTAAATTAAAGGGAACTCGGGGGGCATTTCAACTAGCACATAATATATAGGCTGTTCCATTTAAAAAACTCAAGGAAAGGCCATTTGAAAAACATCAAAATTTCCTAACTTTTATGAACAGCCTGTATAGTGAATCTGACATCTTTTGCTACTATCATCTATCTACTGGCTTTGACTATTGTCTGAAATAGTTTAACGGCAAAATCTGCAAAATTGTCGTTTTTACATAGTTTTCAAGAAGAAGCTGCAATGGGCATATTTTGGGGAAATAATTGAATATCTCTAGGAACTATTAACGCTGACAGTTAGAAACGTCGACTGCTTCAAAGTCCTCAATGCGGTTTCCATCCGGAAATCAATATATCAGTAGCAACCTATACGGTTGGATAAGCAAATTTTTTAGTATTGATATAATAGTAAAATATACAAGGCGTGCATTTAAAAATTTTTTATTTAAAAAAGTGTACGTATTTTCCGTCACGCCGATATGCAACACAATAATTTTACGTTATAGAAACTGGTGAGTCAAACAAGTTTTGTTGTGAACATTTTTTTCTTTCTCTAACGATTACTAAATCTACTAAGCTATCTACTAAGCTATATGCTACTAAGCTATCGACCGCCGGGATACTAAGTAATAACTCACCCTGTATATTAAATTAATATTAAATTATGTATATAGGTAATAAATTATGCTATTGTAACTTGGCAATAATATAATTTGGTAATTTGCAAAAATTCCAAAATATTGATGTCTCTAGGGAACATTATATTCTGTTAGTTCACACTACCTATACTATCAAAATTAATTCTAATTTGTCTGCTCCAATCATACTCAGCTGTTTCGCCGTAATTATACATGTGTTTTCTCTGACGTTGTAGTTTGGGAAATACCGTATTTGCATATGATAGAGTCGTATGCGAATTTTTAACAGGATGTACCCATAATATCTAATTTATAAAAGATGTCGTACTGTTACTTTCAATTAGTACATTATAGTACTTATACATTAAAAATTAAAATAATTAGACGAGCAGAAGTATAAAAATTATACTGAAAAATCGGTACGTACCTTGTGCAAAAGAAAGTCCAACTTGATGTAAATAAACAATAAGAAGAACAACGAGGGCTTTCATGACAACTTTAGTGTTAGTGCGGTAAATCCATACTGTCGAAATTTTTTATTGTTATAAGACAAATTCGTGAATATTAATTCCGTTGTATTTCTTAGTAACAAGCAAGGTCATTTGTTTATATTGAATGACTAACTGCTCTGAGAATTATCTAGTGACTGAACGTACAGTCTCACTATTGCCGTATACCTTTAAATACCGGTAATATTATTATTTATTCTGGCATATCCAAATGCATCATGCAGCAAGAAAACTCAGAGTTTTTTGGTAATGAACACATTTACGAACATTTTAATAATATATAACGGAAAGGAGTTAATTGAAACCTCTTAATTTTGCACGAATAACTTAATTTACTTCCATACTAGTTTCTCTCTAGATCATCATCAGCGAAAAGCTACAAAAGCACAAAATAATCAAAAGAAATCACGCAACAAATGTAACACAAAAAACGAACAAATATGATTTACACAATCAAAAATCAATTATAGAGGTACAAGACATCAGAATAAATTAACAAATAAAACTAAATACACACACAATAAACATGTCAAACAGTACACACTGCAATGGAGACAAGGGCAGTACTGAGAACGAGTATCTAGTACAAAACCAGGTACAACTGAGCTAGTGCCAACCACGAAATAACATAAATATTTAAACGTGGCGATAAAAGTTTTAATAAAATACAGAAAATGAAAAGACAACAACATTTAAAAGGTTGTACCACTGGCGTGCGGTCCATACGTGCAGAGCGTGCAGTGCACGCACACCCTAAGATTTAGGGAAAAAAAGAAGGAAGAATATTAAAAATAGTCCTGCAAAAAAATGATATATAATGTATTTATGTATATGTTACGGCTAAAATGGATACTTCGCTAGTTTCAAAACTAACTAGCTATTTTGCAAACTAAGTAAGTGCGCTATTATTTTGAAGGAATTCGCTCATTCTCGCAAAATAGCGGGTAACCAGCCGCCAGTTTACAAACTAGCTGGTTACTATGCAAACTGTTTACAAAATCTTGTTAAAATGGGGATTTTATATAAGTTTACTAAAATAGCCGCTAGTTTGAATGCTTACCAGGTAGTTTATAAAATTTTACAATTTTTGTATTAATACCGAATCTGTGGGTAGGTAGGTTAGGTTCACAGCAATATCATACATTTCAATTTTATCTATAAATCGTTTCTGTTCGAAATTCGTATTTTAAGATGTCCGTCGTACCGACACACTCGTGTGAGGCGTAGTGGGTGTAATTTCATTTTTAATGTGTAGTTTAATTTTATGTCATACTTTTGAGCTATGAATAAGGTTTGTAAGTTGTTTTATTGAGGCAGCTCCCGATAGCTATTGAAAGAAACTGAATTTATCTATACACTTTATTAAAAAATTTAAAAACAAACGACATTTATTTATTAGCGCAGTCTTTGCTTTAGTGGCATTTACTGTTACATGTTAATCCAGAGCTTACACATTTACATTTCTTAATTCTTGTTGATAACCATTTGGTACATTGACATCTAACGTAACCCTGCAGCCCGAAGGGTAATTTCTGTATCCTTCACATCATCAATTGGCAAAAATTACTGATTACAAAATATCAAATTGATTGCGTTAGAAAAGTTGCTACAACAACCTTCTACTCTCTACATAACCTCACACTTACAGTGGAAGTAAACTAATGTTACAGGCAGTCTATTCAGTTTATAAACTAGCCAGGCATCTTGCTATTTTGGGTGACTAAAACGATTAATGTTATCATATTAGCCAACATCATAAATGCTTGTTATACGAACTATCTAAAATACTGGGTTAATATTAAAATAATAGGATAAAATAACGACATTAACCATAACAAATATATAGTTTGCATACTAACCAACTAGTTTGTAAACTAGCTGCAGTTTTATCCGCTATTTTGCAAGAAAGGGCAAAATCCTTCAAAATAACGGCGCTTTTAGTTAGTTTGCAAAACAGCTAGTTAGTTTTGAAACTATCCAAGTATCCATTTTAGCCGTAACATATATACCGACATATTTAGTAATATTTCTTCGTAATAATAATTTAAAGATCTTTACACCACATGGTGTTAAAATTCCACTGCATTTGTCCGGACCAATCACACCATATCATTGCTACTTGCTAGAGCCGAGCGCTCCCGTCCCGACCGACACCCGCCTTTGCGTTACTGCCATGTCGTGCAGCCACAAGCGGAGCACCAGACTGTGTACCGCTTTAACTTGGGTTAAAATCGGCGAATTCAAGAATCATAGCTGCTTTATACGTATGTAAATAATGTATGAGCCTTCGCTCTCTACCAACGACAAATTTAAAGTATATTCGAGAGATTGAATACAGAACACACCAATTTATTTGTCCGCTGTCCGAATTTTACTACCAACCGATACGCACACAGTGCATATAGGAGGTATACATCTGTACTACCTCGTAATCCGAACGCCACACCTGCTTTTTAACCCTGGTCCGAACAGAGAAGTTTGAAGAGTTCGGAGTACATTGTCAGTATTCCGAACAACTCATTAATTCGAATGGGCGTATGCAAAAACGGATTCGGTTTAGCGAGAGTGCACTGTACTCCATAATATACTTACCCGATGGTTTTTGAACGAGGAACTAGGATTTAGGTAATAACTGTACAACATATATACATATGAATCATTTTAATAAATACGAAACTCATATGAAACTTTTTAGTCCGTATGACAATTACTACTTGAAAAATAATATTGTCGGAAAAAAGCAGGACACCTGTATATAAATTATCATATAATTTCCGCGGGGAATAGTGGACCAGTTACGTCATACCTAGTATAACAGATGAACGTTTATGTCTATTATACATATGTTAACAGACTAAAAATTCATGACAAACTTTCTGGAAAAAGGCGAAAGACTCGACACTTATTACAATGACATGACACTATTCTCCCCAGAAACTGTACGACATATTTAACAAATCCGTCTTATAAGGAATTCACTACGTAAGGTGTCACGGGTAACTGTAATCTTCCATCGTTTCCAGCGATATGCATGTGTGTATAATAAGATTAATAAGAAACAAATATTTCAACATCCTCGTCTGCTCCCCACACATAATCAATACTCAAATTCACACTGCTTTCTGGCATCTCCACTGCAGAATCCTCCACAGTATCCAGTGACAACGATTCCGGAGAGTTCGGCTGTACATCTCCATATCTAAAATATGTAATACCTAATAGTTTAAATTATAGCATACCTATTTGTATAAAATAACCCATACCGTAAAACCTCTTGAAACCTTGCCCACCTTAGTTTTGCTGCCACACGTAGTGAATTTGTGCCCTTCTTTTTCGAATAACTCCTTCGAGAATGGGATATTCGACCCATTATCCCAACTAATGATTAGTAAATTTAGCATTGTGGGCAGAAAATAATATGTATTTCTTGCTTACCAAATCTTACCTTTTCGAAGTTAAACTGAACTTCAACAAAAGTAAATATTAAAGGGAAAATATAATCTGCTACAAAATATGTCACAATTTATCGAAACATGTTATTTACAACCTAACCTACTAAATCTGTTTATAATAACCAATAATATATATAGTTTACGGTTATAAAACCGTAAACTATATAATCACCACTCAAAAATAAGATATTTACAAACATATACTACAAACTCCCACACACCTTATAACTCTGAATAATAAAACTCCAATTTTAAATCAAAAACAAAGACCGAAACGTGCTGTCAATTATAGTAGTAGCACTGACACGGGGTTCCCCTACTAGATCGCAAACATACGTTAAATTGTCAAATGTAAATACCACGGTCCACACGGTTTGCTGAGTCTCACTTCGCGTCTCAAATTCGTTCAGCTCTGCGCATGACGTCACTGCGAGAAGGCTGTTGACACAGACACCTAGGCATGGGCGCCGTTACAAAATTTTCCAGGGGCGGGGCAAGATTTTTTTAGTAATAAAAAGTGACGTAGTGTGAATGACTATACTATTAATTATTTTGTTTAGTGTTTTCGTTGTTTTATTTGTTGTAAATGGCATTGATAGAGACAATTTCGTATTTATGAGTTAGGATGCTAAAATAGAGACACAACAAACATGACAATAATAAAAATATAAAAAAATACCAACAGCCCATATTGTTCGTTAAATTTAAATTGCATTCATTGTTGCTTTTATGGTTGTGTCATTTTTTACACATTTTATGTCATTAGCCACGGTTGTGACCCCTGTATGCTCGGCAACTTATCTATAGCATATTGATTTTAAGTGATTTGCCAGAAAATTTGCTGCCCTTCTATCGTTTATTAATGTGTAATGAATAATTTTTATTAAGACTATTATTTGTATTTATATATTTGTTTCAGAATCATAGAATTTTTATCCTAGAATTTTAGATTTGTCTGATTGCCAACCAATATTGAAGAATTTTTTATTACTTTGTAATACTCTGGGTAAACATTGTTAATTTTTTATAAGAATTTCCAGCTCGTGTTCATGGAGCAAGGCCTAATGTATAATGAGCAACTGGCACCTTTCAAAACCACAAATACAGGCACAAAATGAACACAATTGATAATTTAATTCTATAATCGTGTCAATCGAGCATCCGATAAAAAGCCTTAATAACAAATTGATAAAAAATAAAAGGTGAACATATTATTGTAAAATATAACCACATAAACCGAAAACAACGAGTAAATATAAAGTCTGTGATAACCATCATCGACAACGAAATTCAACATTGCTATCATTATACTATTATACGTAAACACTTAAAAGGCGACAATACTGTCAACTAGCTTATAATAATTGTTATATAAACTGTATGAATGGTCTGTATGACCATAGTAGAATTTTGTTTGAATGAACTCATGTCCGGGAATGTATTGTTTGAGCGTTGGAGAGAGTCGGAAGATTGAACCAATTTTACAAACAGCATAGGAAAAATAATGCCATGTATCATAGGACGGCACTTTTAAAACCATAACATGTGTGTGACTTTTTTTAAAGGAGTTAATGAGAACTGCTTTGTAATTGTGATACCAATTTTCGCCAATTTGGGTTATCTTGCATTCTTTTTAGTTAAACAAATAAAGTTTTACATAGTAATCATTTATATATTCTATAATATATTAAGGCTCTATGCAGTACCTAAACGGTGTCAGGTGTGTGGACATGAGTTCTATATCAAAAGTTCAGTACACTTTATCTATATTTTACACTTATTTTTAACACCCACTATATTTGAGATAAACAGCTGAGCAGTGCAAAAAGGTGCGAAGTACAGTAGAGCGTTGAAAATCCGAACTAATTGGGTCCAAAGCTCATTCGGATTAACAAATTTTTCGGATTATCAAATATTGCAACTAAATAGCAGGAAGTTCAATCTTAATAAAACCAACACCATTCGATTCCGCTCTTCATAAACTATAAGTATGTCAAAACGTAAAAATCGAAGGGATATCGAAGCGATATCGAAGGGATATCGAAGCGATATAGAAGGGTAATCGAAGTGATTTATTAATAACTTATTTATGATTAATTATGATTTATTTATTTATTACAGTAGAGCGACGATAACCCGATCTACTTGGGACCGAAGGTGATTCGGATTATTAAATATTGCAGCGAAATAGTGGAAAATACGAGTATTGGATAGAAGATATAAAACAAAAGCAATTTTTTTTCTGTAAACAGGAACCGACGAAAATGGCGTTTCCCTAGGTTACTCAATGATTTGTTTTATTATTATTTCTTTTTGGGTGTTCGGATTACCGAGGTTCGGATCATCGACGTTCTACTGTAATTAAACCTAATAAGTATGATTAAATGAAGGCATTTTGGACTACAGCGCAAAATCGTAAACTTAGCACAATTTATATTGTGACTCTTTCACGACGAAAACTGCAGGTAAACAATCTAATGAAACTGATATTGGTGACGAATATAATCGTCATCGTCGTCTATAATCGTCGGTATAGTCGTCATTAGGATAAAAATGTTGTTTGCGCCGCGCAAAAACTGATTTCGAGGCCTCAAAATGTGCCCAGCATCGATAAGGAATCACTTTCTTGTCTTAGGTTAACAATTTGACAACCATGCCAACGCTTTAATTGCCAATAAGGTTTGAACGTCAGAACAATATATTAGCTACCATGGCAACGAACGCTACTTCTCGCAATGACGTTGTTAGCGCATAAATATCATTACAACCACGTGACAACAACAACTGGCTATTCAGGCAGCCATGAAATTATCTGAATTATCGCCATACTAACGGTACTTCCGCTTCCTTCTCGTACTGACGTCACTTTGCGATGCGCGAGAGCAGACCGTGTTTGGCCGTGGTAAATACGAAATAAATTCAGATTTGGTTATACTGGCGCCATCTACATCTGGTAACTTTTCTATTTCGAAGCTTAGTACAATGGCGCGCCATTTGAATTGAGACGCCTTACATGCAATGAGGGTCGTGTGTAGTTTGGTTTGAAAGGACGTTTCGGGACGAGGATAACACAGTACAGTCGAAGTCGCTAAGTTTCTTTTTTCGCAAAGTTATGGTCATTTAAACATTGAGATTTAGCAGTGTAAGCGGACCCAAAAAGGCGACGAACGGCAACAGCACTCGTAAGTATAGAATAAACTTTATTCATGTAACAATCATACAGACAGACATGAAACGTCAATACATATATATGAAATCTTGTTAACAAAAACTATAAGAAAAAATCTTCAACACAATAACACGTTCTATTCAACAGATAATTGCGCAAACCTGACTTGAACGCCTTTATGCTGACTGATATATGTTATATACTTTACTACTGTTATATACTTAATAAACAAATAAATTAATTTATTCACATAATATTGTAAAGAGTATTTTGTGTCATTTCTTCGTTTTTGTGTTGTTTGGTGCATTTTGTTTATTTTTTCAAAAGATAATTTTCTAAACCGCTGTACCTTTTTAAGGAATTAACAAGCAAAAATGTGTAGATATATTTTAAGCCGTTTATTCAGAATTACAATTGGCGACATTGGTCACCCCCCTTATGGTCTCCATTTGAGTGTTTTTTCCATTGAGTGTCCATCTTACTCCTTGGCTATACCGTACTGATGAGGACTAATAGTCCGAAACACGCGTTTTTACGGTTGCTTCTTCTTATGACGGAATTGCCCGACAAATTACCTTTCTCCTTGAATATCTTACCGTCGCTAAACCAGTTTTCCATCGATACTTCTATGATCTATAGTGGGCGTGGGGTGTACCAGTCAACTCCGGCGCGACATCACTTCTTGTCTTCGAATCCTGAAGATGTTGTGACTGAAGCACCAAATTGGCGACATTGGTCTCCATTTGAGTAATTATACCATAATTTTTAATTATACCCAACGTCCTTCTGCGTACTTAAAAACAAGTTACCATTAACCACACTTTTAACGGTAGCACACTGTATCGCCATGGAAGAAGTTTTGTACGGCCGGCCTAGTGGCGCTGCTCGTCGTACTGCTATCATTTATGGTCTTTGAGGTTAAATCACAGTTTGCTGATTTTATCGTTTTAATACAACTATTGTCGTTCATTTACACTTTTGTGTAACCCCACCCGTTTTATTTGTGTTGTTTTACATTTATATCCTTCCGTCTGAGGTAGGTTATTTGTTGTTTTATGTAATCTGGCCTACTCTGATTGTATGTATTTTTGTAGCTATGATTAAGATTTTAAATAAATCGAAACGTCAGCAAGGATGAAATAGTTTTTATTGAATTCGACCGCTCCCAACGCCATTTAACTAATTATTCCAGAAATAATCATAAAGTTTATATAAATGTTGTTTCTGCCGTATGTTTTCTCATATGGTGTGTTAATTTAGAATTTGCTGCAGAAGCATAATCACAAAAGGTACATTTAAACGGTTTCTCTCCTGTATGCCTTCTCATATGCACTACTAGACTAGAATTTACTGTACAAGCATAATCACATAAGGTGCATTTAAATGGTTTCTCTCCTGTATGCTTTCTCATATGCGTCGTAACACAAGATCTTGTTGCAGAAGCATAATCACAGAAAATAGATTTAAACGGTTTCTCCTGTATGCCTTCTCATATGCGCAGTAAGACTAGATCTTACTGAAGAAGCATAATCACATAAAGTGCATTTAAACGATTTGTCTCCAGTATGTTTTTTCACATGCACTATTAGAGTATCCCTGGTTGTACAAGCATAATTACACAGGGTGCATTTAAATGGCTTCTCTCCTGTATGCTTTCTCATATGCCGTGTAAGACTAAAACCTGTTGAAGACGCAAAATCACATAAAGTGCATTTAAATGGTTTCTTTCCGGTATGCTTTGTAATATGCCGTGCAAGAGTAGAACAGACTGTAGAAGCATAATCACATAAGGTGCATTTGAATGGTTTCTCACCTGTATGCGTTCTCATATGCTGCATAATATTACCACTTCTATTACAAGCATAATCACATACAGTACATTGCCATGGCTTCTCGCCAGTATGCACTCTCACATGCCGTAAAAGACTTGAACGGTAGGCAAAAGCATAATTGCATATGGTACATTTAAACCGTTTACATGATTTTCTCCTCGCATGTCTTTGCTTATGTGCTTTCAAAAGTCTAGGAGCCATAGTGGTATACTTGCAATTGTTGCATTTAAGTGCCTTAAGTTGCCTTACAAACTTCAACATGTTCTGTTCTCAACATGCCTTACAAACTTCAACATGCCTTTAAGTTGCCTTACAAACTTCAACATGTTCTGCAAATTGCTTTGTTTGTGCAGGTGCGTAGTCAAACTTGCAACGTAGAAATACTTTCTCAGGTGTTTCTGCTTTTGGCGGATCTATAGATTGTCCAGATACTGTACAAGAGGAGCCACAGACAGATGTTTCAGTAAATTCCATTTCTTCAACTTTTACGGCCAATCTGAAAAACATCCAACAACAATAAGCAATACGGTCAACTTCAGTTACAACGAACTTCAAGGGACCAGCAAAATTGGTTCGTTATAGCCACTGTTCGTTATAAGCAAAAACAAAAACAAAAGAAAAGGCGTGTAAATTTTACTTTCATATTTTTCAGTTTCTTGACCTTAGAATTGTTTTCACATGACTTTAATAATTTCTCCAGTCGTTTATTTAGACAAATTTTGTTCACGACATATTACATTCTGTCTAATAGCATGTCTAATTGTCTACAATAGCCTGCCAGTTTAAAAATTCAAATGTCACATCATGAATCAATGTCACAACTGCCATGGGCAAAATCCAGCAAACTATAGCGGTTGCATTGTACCCAAAGAACTCCAGGCCTTAAGAGATAAAGCAAATGGAAATCCAAATCGTACAAAAACTGCAAAAACTACTTCGACTAGGAATGAGACTGCTGTAAGTAACGGCCCAACCTACGCCGATAAAGTCAATCCAAGGAAACAACAAGCTGAAGGAACTGCACAAAAGCCTTCAATTGAAAGTAACACTGCACCACAAGAAAATATAACAGTAAGTCAACAACTTCAGCTTATTGTTTTAAAATTAGACAAGCAAGAGCAAACGGCAACAACTCCATTATTAAAAGACTAGAGAAACTAGAAAATGCCGCCAAAAATGCAACTGAAAAAAAACCTAAATGGTAAATAATCTTAGAATAATGTTTTGGAATGCCAATGGGTTACTACAGCATGAACATAATCTATTAGCCATATTAAACTTGCAAAAAATAGAAATATGTCTGATCTCTGAGACCCATTTTACCAGAGACATATATAATTTTGCATGGCTACAGTGTTTATCATACTATCCACCCTAGTAATTCTGCTAGAGATGGGAGTATAGTTATCATAAACAAGAATATCTCCCACTACGAAGATATCAACATTGATACAGAAGAGTTTCAAGTGACAGCTGTAAAAGTCAAAACCTTTACTGGAATGATTACAACAGCAGCCATATACTCTCCGCCAAGACACAACATAAAAGCACAACAATATATAAACCTCTTGAGTAACTTCACAGGAAAACTAATTCTGGGTGGAGACTTTAATGCTAAAAACGTCTTCTGGGGATCACGTTTAACTACCACAAAAGGAAGAGAGCTTTACCAAGCCACGAAACAGTATAAATGTGAAGTTCGTTCTACAGGTAAACCTACTTACTGGCCCACTGACATAAATATCCCAGACCTATCGTCCTAAAAACCTATCGTCCGCTTATATCGAAGTGGAAGAGGAATTTGATCTGGAATCGGATCATTCGCCGATTGTTCTAACCTTAAGCGAAACGATAATTAAAAAAAGAAAGGAATCCAACACTTACAAGCAGGGACTAAGAACGGAACGAAAACGAGAACGAAAGAACTAAAATAACCGAAAAATTTATAAGAACGAAAACGGAAACGAAAAGGAAATATTTATTTTTCGTTCTGATTGAAAACGAAATAAATAATTTCGGTTACCGGTTTTAACCGGTTTAATGACACAAATTTTTGTAACCTACTCCTAGTAGACATATCGGGGATGCAAGGGTCTTCTATTCACGTTGATTTACTTTAGAATATATCTTTAGTTTAATTAACTAAAATTTTTATTTATTTTGGAATGCTAAATTATTTATATATATATTTTTGCTATAAAATAAATAGGTTACAATTTTTTTCTCTTATTTTTAATAATAATAATAACTTTATTTACAAATAACCAAAAATTAACCATGACACAACATTTTTAAATAAGTAAAAGTTAATTGAAATAAAGCAAGATCAGAGAGAAAAGAAACAAATATTATTATTTAAAATATGAAGCAAAAAAAACAAAAAAATCTGTCACTGGCATACCACTAAACTGCATAGCAGTTTGTGCGTGGTTTTCAAGTAAGTACATTTAATGGGAATAAATGAAAGAAACTAAAACAGATTCGTGCCTCTCCAATACAGAAACGGTCCCAAACAATTCATTCTAAATTTTATTTTTAATATTTATAAAAATCAAAAATGCATCACCACTTAAAATGCAGTTAATTGAAATTTTTAACATTTAAGTTTTTAAAAGCATAAATTTTATGTTAGTAATTTTTGCCACCTATGATTAAAATTATGACATGTGCGTTATTTATCAAATATAAAAAAAATTAAAAAAGCATGTTGGCATACTTTTATTAGAAAAATAGTAAAAAACCGGTTTTAACCGTTATTTCATGTCGGTTCACGAAAACGAAAACGATACTTTTGGGTGTGAACGAAAAGAACGAAAACGAAATTTTTCGTTTTCGTTCTGATCGGAAACGAACAAAATACTTTTCGTTTTTAGTCCCTGCTTACAAGTAAATATACGTGCTGGAATACATTCAAACTTAGCCTGGAGAATAGAATAAATCTACAAGTACCAATCAAGAATATCCCACAATTAGAAGATGAAACTCTTGGATTAATGACAGATATACAAAAATCCGCTTGGGAAGCCACGCCTGTAATTCCAAGAAAGGTGAAAGGTAATAATTACCCAAAGGAAGTAAGGGAGATAGTAATGGAAAAAAGGAAAACGAGAAAACGTTGGCAGGTAACCAGGGACCAATCAATCAAAAGTAAATTAAATTGGTTAACTCAGGAATTACGCAGAACGATTCAAGAGATTAAGCAACAGTCAATAAACAAAAGCCTACGAGAAATGACAAATGACGTAAGCACTGATTATTCTCTCTGGAAGGCGACTAAAGGACTTAAGAAACCAATCACCCAAATTCCAGCTGTAAAAAAAAACGGATGGAACCTGGGCTAGAAATGACAAAGACAAAGCCATAGTCTTTGCCGACTACTTGGAACAATCCTTTACTCCAAATGAAGACAGTACTTTAGAAGGAATTACTAATTCTACAATAATCCAAGGAAATCGAATATCCCCCGTTACTCCTAAAGAGGTAATAAATGAAATTAAAAAAATGAAATCAAAAAAGGCACCTGGGTTTGATCTGATAACAGGTGAGATTTTAAAAGAATTGCGTAAAAAAGCCATAGCAAAAATAACTAACCTCTGCAACGCAGCATTTAGGCTTAAATATGTGCCATCTGTTTGGAAAACTGCGGAGGTAGTGATGATTCCCAAGCCAGGAAAACCACCAAATGAAGCATCCTCCTACAAGCCAATTTCTTTACTGCCCACTTTGTCAAAACTGTTTGAAAACCTACTTGCAAAACGACTGAAGCCAATCTTAGATGAAAGAAACATCATACCCACTCATCAGTTTGGATTCAGAAACAAACATTCCACAATTGATCAGGTGCACAGAATAACAATGACCATAGAAAGAACTTCAGAAGAAAAAAAAGTATGCTCCTCCATATTCCTGGATGTGGCAAAAGCCTTCGACAAAGTTTGGCACTAAAGGTCTACTCTATACGCTGGATAGGCGACTACGAGTATAGCAAATTATTAGGATCATATCTTTCTGATAGATACTTCCTCATAAAGCAAGATAATGGGTACTCAACCCTCAAATGTATTAAAGCTGGAGTACCACAAGGTAGTGTACTTGGCCCAATTTTTTACCTTCTATATACACATGATCTTCCGCAACCAGATGGTGTTACTGTTGCCACGTTTGCTGATGACACTGCAATCATGGCAGTAGATACCAATGTTGAAGAAGCAACACTAAAACTGCAGAATGCTGTCAACGATATTAGTGATTGGATGCAACGACGGCTAATTACATTGAACGAAACCAAATCCGTTCACATAAACTTTACCAACAAGCGATACGTTCCAGTTACAATAAATACCACCAACGTACCCTACTCGAACACGGCAAAATACCTCGGTATGACGCTAGACACCAAGCTCCGCTGGAAAGCACATGTTAAAAAGAAACGAGAAAAATTGGGCACAAGACACAAAAAAATGTACTGGCATATTGGTAGGAAGTAGTCTTTGTCGACATATAATAAACTCGTACTTTACAAGCAGATAGTTAAACCTGTGTGGACCTATGGTATCCAACTGTGGGGCTGCACTAAGCCAAGCAATATCACCATGATTCAACGCTTCCAAAATAAGGTGCTACAAAAACATCGTGGGTGTACCGTGGTATATAAGAATCAGAAATCTCCACAGGGATCTTGAAATGGAATTAGTAATGAACGAAATTGGAAAGTTTGCAGAGAATCATCAGAACAGACTTCTCCAGCACACGAATGTCGAGGCAATCCAGCTTCTTGACAATTGTGACAGTGTACGAAGACGCAAAAGAACCAAACCTTTTGAGTTAGTGAAGTGAAGTTCAAAAAGCAGAGCACAGTGTTGTGTGAGTGATAGAAGATAGGTGAACAAAGCAGAGCAACGTGAAGTGTGTGAAGTTTAAAGCGTCAGCATCCAAATTACATTTAAGTTACACCAATGGTGAACACTTAATATCGTACACTTTTTTTACGTAGCAATTTAGGTTAGATTAATATAGCTAGATAGTCATCAGACTAGGTGTTATACACAAGTACCTGCGGGGTGCAGTTAATTAATAAAAAAAAATAAAAAAAAAGTCACGTCGATTGACTTTAATATATTGTAGTAATGTTTTTCAATATAAAATCGCCATTTTTCCCGGTCACAGAACAAAATAGTATATTATACACGGAAAAAATATTAGATTTTAGCTCTCGGTTTTGTGTCTACCTCCGCTTCGCGTCTGGAGACATCACAACCTCGAGCTAAAATCTAATACTTTTTTCCCTTGTATAATAAATAACTATTGTTTATTTTTCAACCCAAGTGATTAAATCGCCATCAGCTATCGACGGTCAATCCGAAGTCGATCTCGTGATCTTTGCTTCAAGCACAGAAAAATGTAGTTTTATAGTTCGCGGAAAAACTGTATTGACCGGGGAAAGAAGTAGATATGGGGGACTGTACAAACTAGCATTGGAGATAATAAAGCCTGAAGTAACAGCTCAAGTAAACACTGTTTCAAATGATAATTTATTGCAACTTTACGATGAGCGTTTTGGTCATCAAAACAAACGACACATCAGAGACGTTATGACACGAGAGTTGGATCTAAAAGTAAACTTAGATAGCGAACTCTGTGAAGGGTGTCTTTTTGGTAAGATGCATAGAAAGAGATTTGGTAACAGAGAAAGAGCAAATATGCCAGGAGAACGGATACATTCAGACGTGTGTGGACCATTCGAAAAATCTCAATGCGGATATCGTTACTTTGTACTGTTCAAAGATGATTTTAGCCGTTTTTGGTACGTTTACTTCATGAGAGAAAAATCCGAAGTTGCTGAAAAACTGAAGATTATGATAGCTGAAACAGATAGTACAGGTCATCGCATAAAAGAGCTACTTTCTGATAACGGTGGTGAATTTGACAATATCCAAATAAAGAAAATGTAAAGAAAATTTTAGAGGAAAGAGGAATAAGACAAAGATTAGTAATGCCCTATACACCAGAGCAAAATGGATGTTCAGAAAGGGATAATCGCACAATAGTGGAGACTGCTAGATCCACTATGCACGCACATGAGGACCTACCACAATATTTATGGGCAGAAATGATAAATACCGCAGCGTACATTTTGAATAGGACTGATGTTTCAAGTATAAAAGGAAAATCTCCGTTTGAACTTTGGTTTGACAAGAAACCTTCTTTAAAACACATGAAAGTCATAGGAAGTGTATGCTATTCTCATGTTCCGAAGCAGCGTAGAAAGAAAATGGACAAAAAGAAGAAGTTTACATGCAACAACCAGAAGGATTTACAGATGGAACAGATAAAGTATGTAACCTGAAAAGAAGTTTATATGGGTTAAAGCAAGCACCAAGATGTTGGAATATAAAGATAAATGATTTCATAGTAAGTCTTGGCTTTAAGCAGAGTGACAATGATCCATGTCTCTTTATTAAAAAGGGTGGCACTGGTATATTAGTACTGGTATTATACGTAGATGACGGACTTTTGGCATCAAGTTGTGAACGAATGAAAGCTATTTTTTTACAAGATTTGAGGAATAGATTTAAAGTTACAATTAAGCCAGCTACGTATTTCTTGGGTATGGAGTTACGGAAGTCGGAAGATGGTTCAGTTAGCATCAATCAGACTAAATATGCAAAGAAATTATTACACAGATTTGGTATGACAAATTGCAGACCTGTCAAGACTCCAATTATCAAAGACAATTCAGAAAATGATAAAGAAGAAAGTATAAAGTCAAGTTTTTCCTATAGAGAAGCGGTTGGCGCTCTTCTTTATTTAATGACTGGATCACGTCCAGACATTGCCTATGCAGTTGGTGTAGTGTCTCGTAATTTGGAAAATCCGAGTCACAAAGAGTTTGTACAAGTCAAGAGAATTTTTCGTTACATTCAAAGAACCATAACTTATGGCATCATCTATAAACCTAGAACTAGAGATCGTTATTTAGAAGGGTTTAGTGATGCTGATCACGGGGGAGACTTAACCACAGGACGTGCAACTACAGGAGTAGTGTGCCTTTATGCTGGAGGTGCTATATAATGGTTGAGCCAAAGACAATCATCTGTTGCAATTTCAACCACTGAAGCAGAAATTATAGCTGCAAGTGAAGCTGCCAAGGAACTCGTTTGGCTTAAAAGATTATTTGAAGAAATAGTTAAACTAAAAGATGCTCCTGAGTTGTTGGTTGACAACGAAGCAGCTATTCGGTTGGCCCATAATCCAGAAAATCACAGACGAACCAAGCACATTCAAACAAGACATTTCTACATACGAGAACTTGTTATGGAAGAAATTCTTAAAGTTCAGAATACAGCCACTGAGACTCAAGTTGCTGATATAATGACGAAGCCGTTATTTAAGCCAAGGCATCAAGTTTTATGTGATAGTATGCAACATTTTCGAATGAGGGAAGGTGTTAGAGTACCTTCTATAATGTTTGATCATGTTTGTCAATGTTAATTTTGATTGAAACATTTGTAGTATGAAAATGTCAGTCAAATTTTATTTGTCATGTTAAGAACATGTTTTTGTCAGTTATTGATCCATATAATACCTACTTTAATATAGGCGTCCAGAATTTTGTCACGCTTTATGAAAATGTTCTTGTATTGTCCAGAATTTTCAAGGCACCACCCAACAAACTAACAATTTGGTTAACATAGAAAAGTGTACCATAAATACTTTGCCCTCTTATGAACATGAGTCAGCCATATCCACAAGAAAGTCACCAAGACATTTTTTATTCATGTATAGTTATTTAACCAACAAGTATATTAAAAAGAGCGATTAATGATCGAGACTGTTTAACGCGCGAGCGAAGCGAGCGCGTTAATTGTCGAGATCATTAATCGCTGTTTAATATTCGAGTTGGTTACAAAATGTTTCCGTCGATCGCATTCTTCTAGCGTCTTCTACATAGATTTTTCTTCGCCGCTGTCTTTTTAGGTTATATAACAATTTATGTAACTTGACACTAACAGTTCTAGAGAGCGGTATGTTTTGATTGGAAGGTTTCATTTCACATATGTTCGATTGGCCAATCAAACGACGTCATTGCGTCTTGTGATTGGCTATAACAAATCATGCAATAATAGAAATCGTGCATTAATGAAGTACTTTAATAAACGATTTCCTATTCACTAAACTGACTCATAAATAAACGATCGACAGAAAAACATATTAATAAATAGTAATTTTAAAGTATGCAGGTTAAGTGCACAATTAGGATAGTCTGTATAGTAAAACCAACATATTTCCACCCCAGAGAAGTATAAATAAATACGTTATAAGCTAAGACATAAATTAATTCCTTGAAAACACTTTAACCATACATAGAACTTATTTGGCTTCAAAAGTTGTATCCTAAGTTACTTCTCATTACCGACCACATTCCGTATAATGTTTCAAAAGTTAGTACTCAAAACATGAATATATTTGCATAAAAAAACTTAGCTTAGATTATAAAAAACTTACAGTGGTTCGATTGTTGCATGGAAGTTTTCCTCACAAGATTTGGTGACTAAACAAGAAAAGTAAAATGCATGTTACAATTTCAAAATCAAAGCAATAAAGCAAAGAGCTTACTTCTGTCCGCGCCCAACCTGTCTGCAGGATTCTTGACGTCTTTGCAAAAGCTAACGTGATTAATCAGAAATGTCTCCTTGCTAAACTTAAACCCGCATAAACTGCAACTAAATTTCTTTACGGGAGGTAAGTCTTCAATTGCATCGTTTCTTCATATTTTATTGAGAGGTGTTGAGGCGTAGACATATTTCTTTTAATTTCTCAAATCTGAAAAACAAAGAAAAAAAGGAAATGCGTGAACCAAGGTGAGCTGAAAATATTTTCAAGGTGGCAGGTTATAACCTGTGTATCCAAATTTAGTATGGCACTAGATTATGTTGATGTAAAATACTACACAAACTAAGCATCGTTCTCATTTAGCATTTGCTTACCTTATATGGCCTGTATTGTCTTGTTAGTAAGTGGCGGAGAACGTTAATATTTCACGAATTTAAATTACAGTTTAATAGATTTCCAACCGTTTAATTATCAAATACTAGTGTATATACACCAAGTTTACGTGCGGTCTCCTACAACGCCATTTTACATCAGAGCATCATCTATCATCAGACAAGAATGATCGAAACAGAGATTACGCCGATCGGCGTACCAAAATCGTTTCGTTCTGCGCATCTACGTCACACCAGACTTGCTGTCAAAACAAAGTGTCAAAGTGACATATATTTTGTCAACGAACATGTCAACATTGATGTGAGTGATTAGTTAGGTTATCTGAAAAAAAAACAATCGGTTGTCAAGTTATGTTTTCGTCTAGTATAATGCCTGCTATGATAGTTATGACGTCACACTAGACAAAAACATCAGCTGATTGTCAAACTCGCTCGGAAATTAATAACAACCTGCGCAAGGCGTAATATTCTATTCTATAATTCTTGATCATCAGAGATATTGAGGTTATGGCTTAAATATTGGTTGCGTTCAGCCACGTTAGGTGCTTAGGGCGCTGAGCTCACGAGATAGTGGGGGCATTCAGCCGTTCCAGCCAAAGGTGTTTGCGCTGCCGGCGCCGAGACTAAGCGGCCGCGGCGGCTGAACGGCCAGATACAAATACATGTATTTACGCTTAGAGCTGAGTTTCCAGCGCTTTCACTCAGCACAAAGCGTAAATACATGTATTTGTATCTAACCGTTCAGCCGCCGCGGGCGCTGAGTCGCGGCGCCGGCAGCACAAGCAGCTTTGGCTGGACCGGCTGAATGCCCCCAATAAATATTTGATTTGCACAGATTTGCATCACATAGGATTAGCAGACCTCCCCATTTTTAAGCTTTCCTCCCGCCTCCTGCCTTTGTAGAAAAACTACCGCTGTTTATCGTGTTTGTCATTCTCAATCATTCGTATAGCGTTTTTGATTTATACAATTTTATGCACGCACTAGGTGCGAACTGCACCGAGATTATGCGTTTAGCGCATTGTTTTGGTGCAGTTCTTTAAAACCAACTTCACGGTGAACTAGTTCATAACCTAAAATAAGATGATTACATTTAGCTTCCCGGGTGTTATTCTTATATATTTGATCTCTATTTATCATCTCAACACAAAAAGTAATGACATATTCATCGATTAAGCCTGCAAGCAATTGTGCTCTGTGCGCGTTCAGTGCACAGGCCGAACACTTGGCACGAAGCGAGTGGAAAAGCCGAACATATGCATGGTGCTAGTGCAGCCGAGTGCAGTAAATCGAAAACGCTATAAGAAACGCTGTGTCTGGTGCACAGAGTCTGGTGTGTCTGGCGATCACTGGCGATAAAGGAGTTACAATAAGCTCGAACGCCATCTATCCCCTTTACTTGGAAGAAGAAGAAGGCAGTGAAACGCCACTGATAGAAACCACCGCTTAACCTCAATATCTTTAATGCGAAAGTGCGTTACTTGACCGCGTCAAAGGTTGGTTGTTATAAACTGATACTTGGTAATTAAACGATCCATTAATTTTTACGTCAAGTCGTCAGAAATCCCACCATTCTATTTACGATATAATACTAACGTTATAAGGTAAGCTAATGCATGGGTATCAAAGACTTGCTTATTTGCATAGCACACTATCATAATCTAATGCACTACAACATTTGCATGTTTCATAGTTTATGAGCTTATAAGTTCAAAATTGATCTGATATTGATCTACTCCTTTTTTTTTGTTTCAGACTCATTTTCGGAAAATATTAGGTACAAAATAAATATGACTACATTACAACAAGATACCTTAATGGAACATGAAGGAAGTGATGTAATTGCAGACCAACTTCCAGTAAAGAAATTACGTTTCAATTTATGTGGGTTCAATAAACCTTGTGAGATTCAGAACACCGAATTACTTGACGAATATGCGATAACCAAACCAATGTAAGTAGAGTACGCCAGAGGAATAGAATGCTATAAAATTCTTAGGTTTCTTGTATGTAGTATTTTTACTATCCGTAAATCGTATGACGACTATACAATAACACTTGGTTATAATATTGAGTCGAATAAAACCGTTCAAATGCAAGAAAATAGGATAATTTGTTCCATATTTTAGAGCAGCGGTCGTCAACCGATAGTCTACGGACCCCTTGAGCAGGAGCAGGTTGGCAACTGCTGCTTTAGAGTCTAGACGGTCATTATTGTTTTCCATAGTTTTATTTAACTAGTAAGAAAAATGCAACACCATGAATAGAGAAACGCAGTATTTAATTAGGTTGTTGTTCATTTATTGCCTAGAGTTTTGTGTCCGGTTAAGGAAGATTTTCAACTTAGAGCTATCACTGTACACTAGGGTCTTGATTTATGTTGACTCGATGTGCATTGATTGAAAATATGAGACAGTAAATGTGGTTTACGTTGTTATAATTTGATATGCATCCGTACAGATGAAATAAATTGGGGATTCCGTTGTTTACACTGCGCTCATTGGTCTGTATTTATTTATATGGATGATAGTGGTAGCACTGGTAGTCTTCCTTTAACAGTAAAGTTGACCAGATGCATTGATCAAGAGATAAATATAAAGTATTGTGTAATGATTATTTGTGCTTATTTAGTTACATCTAACAAAAGGGTAAATTTATAAGTTTTTGTAGATTCCAAAATTAGAAAATCATTGAACAGTTATATAATCTTGTGTAAATGATGCAACAAATCTTAAAGAGAACGAAGAATACAATAACTTTTTATTAGGCCATGACAACGAAGTAGATGCAGAAATGTTGTGAATGCTGTCTCGAAAGATGTTCAGTGCTATAAAGACCTTTCCTCAATACGTAAAATGAATACAAGACAGCAAACTTTAACAATTTTTTAAAAAATAGTATGTGAAACGCAAACACAGATTTTCACTATTTAGATTTATTCACTTTTGTTATAAGAATTTGGTATTAATATATTGTTATGTAATGTTTAATTTTAAACATATTTTTGTACATACATAATATGTACTGTGCGACTTATTAAAATACTTCCGAAAATGGATCCCGGGAATTATTTTATATAATATCTATGTGTAAAACATTATTGCATGTAAAAATGTAACACGTCATCTACATCTACACGTCTTATGGCAAAATGTGATTCGATTTGCATTGTTTCGATGTGCGTATATCTTTGTCCCTTTATTAGAGAAAGAATATTGATAATAGGTATAAATTAAGGCAACAAATTAATCCTGCCTAAGGTATAATTAACGGTAAAATAAAACTCAAACTGTATCAAACATGTTTTGCTATTTATCGTTATATGGTTGTCCAATCGAACGATTAATAACCGTCAGCTCACCTCATACCAAGACAACTCATACCAGGACAACTCATACCAAGGGACAACTCATACCACGACAGCTCATACTGGGATGGTTATTCTTAACACAAACTATATTTACCTCCATTTATTATTACAACTTTTGAAATAACATACTTATACTGCCTTCCAAAGGTAAAGTTGCTGTCTACAAAAATGACATTGATTGAAATATTTCCCCTTTTCTCTAAAGTTTTTAAGAGGTTATCCTACAGTAATGTCTAGGATTTAATTTCGATTTTGTTCGCTTTTATATTTTTTATTATAGTGACTTATATAACAATACATTGTTGGGTGAGAATCTTTGTTTAATAAGTAATCAGATAGAATGTTTTAGTGCTGCGTGTCTTCTGTTTCTAAACAGCATTTCTTAATTTAAATATCACATTCCAACTTATCCCTAAGAGAAATCTAAAAATAAACTAAAATATTAATATTAAATATTTTATAACAATATTTATTGTATCTGGGTAATTCCATGTCAAATCAATACAGTTTAGTCACTACATTTGATTCTGATGACATTTTGTACAATTGTTGTCTCATGTAGTAAAAGAAAAATAAATTTTGTTATGATAATATGTTATTCTATAATTCCAAAACGCTTATGCTTAGTGATGTTCAATTACCGTCCACATGTTAATTCTTAATTCTTATGGGTAATAATACCGAGTTTTATCATAGTAAACATACAACACGTAGACGCATTAGCTGTCGGCTCCTTTGACGTCGGCGTCCCAACTTTTCAGATATATCGAACGGATGCGGTCTTATGGGTCGATTCTGTGCACATCTATAACGTCTATACGGTCAAACCTATAAGCAGTTATAGATCTATAAGGAATATTGTGATTCTGTGTGCCCTCATAGGCTATAGATACCTTTATAGATACTCGTAAATAATCTTATTGGGGTGTTTATGGGTATTCTAAGCGATTCTGTGCAGTCCTATAACATCACTATGACAAAACCTGTAAGCTATTAAGTAATATGCGATTCTGTGAGCCCCAATAGACTATAGATCCTTTATAGATACTCTTACATTTACGTGTGGTCCGACGGTCACTGTAACTTCCTATAGATACTATAAGGATTGAGATGTGCTATCTAAGAAATATGTGAACGATCCTCGATCACAAGTGAACATGGATCTGATCAATCGATTGATCATAATCGATCAGCTCAAAGATATCGATCGATTTTTTAAATTTAAAAAAAATTTAAAAGTGACTGAAATCGATCGATAAGATTGATGTTGCGATCTTGCAAAGATCGATCAGATCGAAAAGATCGATGACATCTAAAAGATTGATCAGATCGATAATATTGATAAGATCAATCATATCGATCAGATCGATGAGATCGATAGATTTTTTAAATAGAAAAAAAAATTAAAAAGTTACTGAAATCGACCGATAAGATTGATGTTGCGATCTTGCAAAGATCGATCAGATCGAAAAGATCGATGACATCTAAAATGATCAGATCGATAATATTGATGAGATCAATCATATCGATCAGATCGATGAGATCGATCGATTTTTTAAATAGAAAACAAATTTAAAAAGTCACTGAAATCGATCGATAAGATTGATGTAGCGATCTTGCAAAGATCGATCAGATCGAAAAGATCGATGACATCTAAAAGATTGATCAGATCGATAATATTGATGAGATCAATCATATCGATCAGATCAATGAAATCAAAAAGATCGATGCGATCGATCAGATTCATTGATCCTGGCAAAACTCGATCACTTCGATCAGATCGCCTTTTGGTGATACGTAGTATAGTACATGGCCGGACACGTATCGTATGTAGGTATATGTGTGAGAAGGAAAAGAACTATCAGATCGACCTGATTGTGTATGCTGCTGACCTGTAGTGGTACCGGTCGTGTGTAATCGATCTTCGATCACAATTGAAGATCGATCCGAATGATAAAACGATCTGATCGATAAATCCATAAGACCGATATTTTCGATCAAAAAGATTTCCCTTCAGGCGCTTGTACTGGTAGGCGATCGTGTGTGATCGATGTTCGATCACAATTGAATATCGATAGATAAATCGATCTGATCGATATGACCGATATTTTCGATCAAAAAGATTGCCCTTCAGGTGAGCAATCGCATTATCGTAGCATTGACCGTCACACTGTTAAGTGAGCAGTCTGGCGTTCAATACTACGATAATGCGATTGCTCAGCTGAAGGGCAATCTTTTTGATAAAAAAAACCGTCATATTGATTTATCGATCAGATCACCTTAGCACGTGACCACACACGTGACGTAAATTTGACGTCTTAACGGGCGCGTACAACCGCATCTAGCAGAAATCGCTAGCGCTAACGCGGCCGTCGGACCGGCTGACACGAGTAGTCTATTATCTCCGCTCGCAAGATGGCGACTGCTTCGCGTCAGCGCTAGCACCGCTTAGCTAGCGCTGTTCAGCGCCCGATGTGGTTGTACCCACACGCATTTTATGGAATCCTCAGATTGGTGACGCATGCGCATGTGCGTATGCTATGTGCCGGTAGAAATGGCATGAAACAAACCGACAATTATTTAAATGTTTTAAAAAAACACTAGAAATTTGTGAGAAATTTTTACTTGTTTTTTGATTACCATGCTATTACAAAGGATTCAATGTCTAATTGCACAAAATAATCGCCTATTACCACCCACCATATGGGCGGGGGAGGTTAGCCGAGCATAATTTTTGTATGTTAAATAAACAGAAGAAAGTAGAACAAAAGGGGCGGAAGATTTATCACATGCTAATGTTGATGGTAAGATGTGAGATAATAGACTGCACTTACCTGATAGATTTTTATTCTCACACTAAGTTTTTCAAAACTAATTTTTATTTAGTGAGCCTAATTTGCTCGACAATCTTTCTGGATGTGACACAAGCTTTCGATAAGGTTTGGCACGAAGGATTGATACACAAACTAAAGAGTATGCTTCCTTTACAATACGTCGAGCTGCTAACATCCTATGTATCTGATAGGCTATTCAGAATAAAACAAATCGATGAATACTCGGATCTAAAAGAAGTAAAAGCTGGGGTACCCCAGGGTAGTGTGTTGGGACCAATTCTCTATCTACTGTATACAAGTGACCTTCCACGGCTGGAAAATGTAACAGTCGCCACATTCGCAGATGACACGGCTCTAATGGCAGTGGGATCAACTATTGGAGAATCTACTAGAAATCTTCAACAAGCTACTAATAAAATGTATAACTGGACCAAAAAATAGAAGACCAAGCTCAACGAACTGAAATCTGTCCACATTAACTTTACAAATAAAAGAATCGAGGTCATACCTCATGCAAAGATTAACGACGCCATAGTTCCTTATGCGAACACTGCAAAGTATTTGGGTATGACTCTGGATACAAAACTAAGGTGGAAAGAACATGTTAAGAAGAAAAGAGTAGAGCTTGGCCTCAAATATAGAGAACTCTACTGGCTTCTGGGAAGAAACTCTCAGTTGTCAGTACAGAACAAACTACAAGTGTACAACCAAATACTAAAACCGATCTGGTTATACGGCATCCAGCTTTGGGGTTGCGCAAAAAATTCCAGCATACAAGGAATCCAGACTTTCCAAAATAAAGTACTAAGGAATATGGTTAACGCTCCTTGGTACATACGGAATAGTGACCTACATCGTGATCTTGGTGTCCCACAAGTCATCCAAGAGATAAAAAGATTCGCCACTAAACATGAATCTCGCCTAAGCCACCACGTCAACGTAGAGGCCCTGCAGCTACTGGACAACCAGAATCTAGTGAGAAGACTAAAAAGAACTAAACCCTTCGAACTAGTGACTCAGTGAAATGTGAAAAAGCAGAGCACAGTGCGTGAAGTGTTAGTGCTTCTTGTTTAGGACAAAGTTAATATAGGACATCCGTGGATAGCCTTATTATTAGAGACAAGTACCTAGTTTTAAGAATTCAGATTTAAGTTGATGGTTAATCTTTCAGATTAGTTTCAATATGTTAAGCACAATATGCTTATTAAAAAAAAGAAAAAAATTAGTGAGTAAAAGGCAAAACTACTCTTGAAATAATAAAATAAAACAAGTAAGGCAAAGTTCAAATTAATTTAAATATATTAAAGAAAGTAAAAGTTAACAAAAGAGAGTATAAATCAATACCAAAAGTCTAAATGAGGCATTCAAAAATACAAACAAGAGCCACAAGAAACTACAAACTCTACAAGTCCCATACAGACAAAAACCAATAAAATTCAACCAACAACAATATTATGTACCAAACTAAACAATAAAAATGATCTCCATAACATAATGAAAAATTACTACAAACAAATTGGTACATACTCCTCCAAAAATACTGTAACGAAATGTTGTAAATATTGGGCAAAAGCATAAAATAAAGCAAATACAAAAATAAACGCAATGTGGTAAATAAAAATTAATTAATAAATCCCAACACCCGAGCATGCAAACAAAATTTCTCTCTTTACCAAAAACCTTCAAACAAACATTATACAAAAATAAGAACAGTTGATTATTTTTTAGTAAAAATGTAATACTGTAGAAATAATGACCCTACCAGATTATTCTGCTTCTATTTCAATAATATGACAGCTCACCAGCGCAACAAAAATACAAACTTTACACTAAAAATCACATAACAACATTTGGACCAAGACAAAACTGCAAACTACCCGACAATGGGCCCATGGCCCCAATGCCACCAATCAAAACTGTCTTCACATCTTAACTGAGTGCTATGATAGCGCTGACTTGCCATACAGCTAAATCATGGACAGAACTGAGAAATCTGCCGTTCACATCCAATATCTATCAATCAGCACCTGAAATATTATTAAGAATGAATTGTTATATTTGTGATTAAAGTATTGTATAGTCAGCACACACTTTACATAAAAATATTAAGCTGCACTATTACGTTCTGCATTGTTACTTTCCTCTAATTATATTCTCTGACAGATATTGTAAAATGTTAGTGACTTATACCTTTAACCCGATGATATATATGTACTGTAGAGCGTCGATAATCCTAATTAATTGGGATCACCGAAGGTGGCTCGGATTATCAAAATGTTCGGTTAATCAAATATTCCATAAAAAACTAGTATTGGATACAAGATAAAAAACAAAAGCGATATATTTCAGAACAGAAATCGACAAAAATTGCTTTTTACTCGGTGATTTATTTGGTTTTTGGGCGTTCGGATTAGGGAAAGTTCGGTTTACAGAGGTTCGGATTATCGACGCTGTACTGTATTTAAAAAATATCTACGTTAAGTGAGCGGTGTACTATATAACCATCAAACTTACTATCATTACGTTTAGTGAATGTTTCCCTTTTCTGGGTTTATAAATACGAATGAAGGATGTATTTCATCTGTTACAGGCGGTGCAACAATTTCAACATGAGTACCGGTTGTAGGTCCTATGTCCTTATTTCACATACTACTATACCTCTCTTTGACAGCATTCTTATTATAATTATGCTTTGCGTCGTTTGGGAGTCCCGTACTTGCTTTCGTACCAGTCTCATGTGGTTTCTGAAGAAAACAAATAATATGAGATGTGCAATAATTATTACTATTACGTACCGGTTGTGATCTTCTATTATCAACACTCCAACAACTGTATGCGTTGTTATTCAATGTATTGGTACAAATAATCTAGACAACAAACTCACCGTTCACGAAATGTAGGTTATGTACGGACAGGGCCGGCCCTAGGCGGTAGGCACGGTAGGCAATTGCCTACGGCGGCAAAGTTTAGGGGCGGCAAAACCAACTGAACTACGATAAAAAAAAGCTCTAAAATATTGCCTGAATCTAGAAAATAAAGGAATAGTAAAATACAATGAAATACAATCGGAATTGACGGGCTTCAAGCCATTTCTATATTTTAAGATGCATAGCAGCCAATAATAGACATACTTAAATAAAATAGTCCATTAACTTTTATAAAGAATTAAGATCGGATATATTTGAGAACATTATCATAGAAGCTGAAAAGTTAGCTAATGAAATTTAAAAAAAATAATATGAAAGTGTACGGTAGTGTAGTGATCCTATACAAAAATCAAAAGAGAAATATAAAATAGTCCTAACGACCGTTTTGAGTTTTTATACGATATCCACAAACTCGAAGAAAATATTATAAGTAAAAATGAATTATTGGCACAATCCAAAGATATAGAAATCGTTTTAACATTTGGCGATTCCTTCATCTTAACGGTTTAGAATTTGCTACCGAAATGGTAATCTAGTTAATTTTTATTTGGGTAGACACATAATATGCCCGCCTATAAAAATAATATCAAAATGTTGCTGAGTCTTTGATGATATTATTATTGAAATTAATTAAAAACTATCAGCGATTAAAAAATTCGCCATGAAATGCTTGCACCAGTATCCCCGCAAATATTACTCTTAGCAGAACAAATTATACATCATATTAAAGATAAAATTTTGATGAAGATTTGGGTACACGATAAACAAAGAATTACTTAAAAATATTGGATTTAGATTTCGGAAAATGAAAAGAACGGAGATATTATGTCAATATCTATACTGTGAAAAACGACAGAAGGTTGCTGATGTCCAGAGCCGAGCAGAGATCGGGCAATTTTTTTCGGGGTTATTCCGGTGGCATGTAGACCAAGAAGTGACTAGGGTCACGCGCGCAACCACAGCGGTCCTATTCGCTGTTTTCTTTCTTTTCGATGCTGGTTATTGTACGTTTAGCCGTTAATAGTATGTAATATTTATCGTCAGTGATGACATATGACTTAACAGTGTAGACATTGATATAACATATCGGTTCTGAAAACCCGTTTTTTAACCTTCTCCCAAATCTACATCTTTCAATATTTTTAAATAATTCTTTTCATCTTTAATGTGGTGTACATTTTGTTCTGCTAAGCTTAATACTTTCGGAGATATTTGAGTATTTCATGACAAATATCACTGATAATCAGTGATGATTTTTAATAAATATCAATAATGTCTTCATTCAGTAAACATTTTGATGGTATTACTGGTACTATTTTCATAGGCGGGCGAATTAATTATGATGTTAAATGATTTTGCGTTCTTGTTTCCAGTTGACGTTTTTAAATTCATTACTTCCCTTAACATTGGGCAAAATTTAAACATTGCTTAGCGGATTTTTCTAACCCTGCCTATAACTGTTGCTACCGGAGCGGGCGATAGACAGTTTGCTAAACTAAAAATAATAAAATACGTACTTAGGAACCATGTCTACTTAAAATTGTCCTAATGGGTTAGCAATGAAGGCCACTGAATATGAATTGAGTAATACATTAGATCTGAAAGAAGTTATGCGCGATTTTGAAGAAAAAAGGTTCGAAAGAGGGTATTTTAATTTAGGGTTAAACTTTGTATATTGTACTAGTATTCTTTATTCTGTGTTGTTTTAAAAGTATTGTTTGTACTACTATAATCTCTAAAGGATGTGTTTTTAATACAAACAAATTTCGTAAATATTGTGTGAGTGTTGCCTGTATTTTTCTGTATCATGATTTTTGTATAAATCTGTTTTTTTGTATAAATCATTTTGGAGTTAGGGGGGCGGCACTATTGAGATTTGCCTACGGCGGCAAAAACAGTAGGGCCGGCCCTGGTACGGACCGGAACTGTTATTGACAACACTGTTTGCCAACTTACGTTTTCATGCCAATATTAAAAATATACTTTCAATGTTTAATTTATTTTAATAAAATATAAGAATATTGGTGTTTCGACATGCTCACACAGTAAAACTACTTTGGTATTGCCAATAAATGTATAGTTAGCAAAGTGCAATCTAGAGGTGGGGCGTTATTTAACGATCTGTTATTTTATAACTGTTATTTAGTAATAACAGTTTGCAACAGTTACTTTGTTTCAAAAATAACAGATACAACTGTTATGTTGCGACTGCGCTCTCCAGTGTTGCCTACAACAGCAGCTGGGTAGCAGTGCGTAACAGTCTAACAAAAATAACTGTTATGGAAGAAATAACAGCTATGTAGCAGCGGTTACGTTCAGCAAACTGATCGTAACCGCTGCTATGAACTCCGCGCAGCAGCGCTACGGAGACAATTACTCACATATACGTCAATATACGTAAGGTTTATTTCACGACAAGTGGCAGTAAGCCGCTGACATAATGCGCAAACGTTCCTACGCATTGACGTGTGTCAGAATGAAATAAAGAAAATTGCTATGTCATTCTAGCACACGTCAATGCATATAGGAACGTTTGCGCATTATGTCAGCGGCTTACTGCCACTTGTCGTGAAATAAACTCTATACGTCAATATTGACGGTATGTATATACATACCATCGCAATGTAAAAAAGACATTGATTTTTTGGTATCACAATCAAATATGATATTAACGTAAACATGACAAACAATGCCACATTACAAACCACTCTTTAATTAATAAAAATTTTGAGAATAGTCGTTTTTTATGATCATGATGGCAAATCATAGTGTCTATATTTCATTGTGATTAATATGATATGATTATGAACTAAGAATACCTGTTATTGGTACAAAGATACGATAAAGCAATAACGTTTCAAACAACAGAAATAAGTATGTGTTATTTTAAGCTGTTATTTTTAAATAACGGTGAAAAGATACGATAAATATAGCAGTACCTTAAAAATAACAGAAATAACTACAACCTGTTATTTTAAGCTGTTATTTTTAAATAACGTTAACAGTTGCAACTGTTATTTAAATATAACAGTTTTGCCCACCTCTAGTGCAATCTGAACCTGTGTTCGTGAAATCAGCTGATTCGAGACGGCCATTTTCGTATAAGGATGTGGTCAGAATAGCAGTCCTGTTAGAGCGTTATAGACACGTTATAGAGACCTATAAGGATTTCTTATCGAAACCTATACGCTATAGATCTATAACGTTATAGAATTTTAAGAGTGAAAACATAGAATCGACCCATTAGTTCGTTAAAGGACAGTAGATGGCGCAGGCAAAATGGAACTGCTATTAAATAACAATTGATTAAGAATAAAGTGATTTTTCATGGCGCCACTACCAGAACGGCAGCACAATTCAGATATGAAATAAATACCTTAAAAATTGTGATATTCGATGTAATGCCGTTTTAAAGATAATTGAGTGAGAAATTCACTAATATTGTGTTTGAGCACAAAACATGCAAGCAGAAATAAGTTAGCGCCATCTTACGGGAAAATAGTGAATATGGGCCGCGGCCACGCATGCGCCCTCAGAATCTTCCCAATATATTTGCCGGATTGGGTCTACTTGTTGTAAGTTTACTATGGTTTTATGCGGTAATATTACCAATCAGAATTAACATGCGCTCGGTAATGTTACCGGTAATTTAACATGAGTAGTTACGTTGTGTTTATGTTCATGTTACATAACTCTTTCACTAGATGGCGGTGTGCTTCCGCGTATAAAATGTGATATGCACAATGCGCGCAAAAAAATCGTACGGCTAAATTTTACATCATGTAATTTTGGCTTGTTTTTATTTTTTACTTTGACAGTTAATGCATGTATTGTACTTAAGATTAATGTCAGAATGACAGCGCATAGGTTATAAAAGAACCATTTACAAAGTTAACAAAAATATGTTTAGTATATGTGGTTGCATATGTGGTGTACGACTTTTTTTGGCGCGCGTAGTACATATAAAATGGCAATACTCGGAAATTTGCAAATATCTAATAAGGCATTATAGAAAATGTAGAGAACATCCACACATTGGCCAGATTTCATTAATCACACTAGATGACGCCGTACGTGACAACAATCATTTGTCGGCTTGTCACGGGTGTTGGTATGAGTTGGCGTGGTGTGAGTTGTCGTGGTATGAGTTGTCCTGGTATGAGTTGTCCTGGTATGAGTTTTCCTGGTATGAGTTGTCCTGATATGAGTTGTCCTGGTATGAGTTGTCCTGGTATGAGTTATCCTGACATGAGTTGTCCCTTGGTATGAGTTGGCCCTTGGTATGACTTGTCTTAGTATGAGTTGTCCCGGTATGAGTCGTCGTGGTATGAGTTGTCCAGGTATGAGGTGCACCCGACACGTTTTATAAGACAAAAATTGGCGCACGAGTCGTTTTCGAACGACCAAATGGAACGAGTGCGCCAATACGTCTTATAAAACGAGTGTTATATACTACTTTTTCTACTTTGCAACATTAAATTTACGTACATTTCGAAAATTGCGGTTGTCATTTTACAATCTAGAGTAGTTTCATATTCAACAGTTGGTAGTTGGAGTAAAATTCAGAAATACGACTGACGCGAGCCAATAGCGATTGATATGTCAGTTTTATTTGACACTTGACGTCAATATCGTCAATCTTGGAAAACTAAAAGTTACCAAATGTTTCTGACCTAGTGTTTTCATAACGACACCGAAACCGGTTTCGTTATGAGTTCATAACGAACGCAAAGCAGAAAAAATATTGCAGACATATAAACGATAAAACAGTGCTGCACGTCGGTTGTTTAGTTTGTATAGCTCTATATCATTCTGACCTTTCGTCGCCTCGTCGATAGCTTGCAGGCAAAAATTGAATAAGCCACCTTAAGGCTACGTTCTGAAAACTAGGATTGTAACACAAGTGACCTTTGCGGATGCGGATTCGGGAGACAACTGGTCGACTTCCGCGGAATCGGAACTGAAAGCGGAAATAAAAAGAACATTTATTATAGTAACACAAAAACAATGTCAAACTACAACAAAACGTACAACACAAAATGAGAAATTCAAAAATCTACAAAACTAAATTACTCTCTTTCGTTTGGTGTACGAAGATTTATGGAACAGTAGGTCATTAAAAAAAATCTGATGTGGTCCGGCACATGACTTTATCATACAATATATAAAATTAATAGTTTAGTTGCATGAGATTCTATTTGATCGAGATCGATCGTGTCTGCATTAAAATAAAACAAGTTGGCTAGGATTTGACAGATATTTTGATAATATCATATAAATACAGAACGATATAAACGATGTTGGTAACAGCAGGTTGTTCTAACACTAGCATTGCGAGATATATCTCTATCTCATCCGACATAGTGCCACTGGGCACACTACGCATGCGTCAAGTTCGTGGCGTCATGTATAAGGTTAGTGGTTTGGCGTTAGTGAGCTGCCACATGTATAAGGTTATCTATGGGCTGTCACTTTGTTTAGCGTTAGTGATGCCAAAGATTAATGGCTACCGGTCGCGGTAATACCGACTTCGCACTTTAAGCTACAATAGCGCCATCTGTCGACGGTCCTAATAACTACTGGCCACGCAAGCGCAGTTTGATCCCGGGCACAACGTCGATAGACAAAATATATATCTCTGTCTCAATTTGTTGGAAGCGAGGCTACACATTGGCGCTATAGGACAAGCTCCGTATAATCCCTAATACGTATATGGATAATACTGACAGTAGGTATTGTGAAATAACCAGCTTTTGACACTACCTACTGTCAGAATGAAAATAATTGTGAAATCCTCGCTACCTAAGTTTTAATGCGGAAAATATAATAAAGAAATGCTCATACTGCTAAACTTTTACCAAAAAATTTCATAAACATAAATTATACAAAATGTCCTCTACTTTAATTTATTATTTAACCATTTTGACGAAATTGCAGCTCATTTGCAAAATCCTTGAAAAATGCTTAGAGGAAACATCCAGTTCTTTTGGACCCTTTTGAACCAAAAGGTTTTCAGCTCTAAGTTTGGTCATAAAACTTATATGGACTTTCGTTCCGATGCCTTTAGTAGTTTCTGCGGTATCGTCGCCACAAAAATCGGGTACACACACACACACATAAACACACGTACACAGACACACACATACACAGACCCACACACTGACACACACAGACCACACATTTTTTGTACCTTGGTAAAGAATGACCGAAAATGACCCAAAAAGATCTATTTCCGCTAAAATCTAATTTTGTTTTCGGCAAGATTGCAATACTTTATTAGACTGCGTATGATAAAGTAAAAAACAACAAATTGTTATTAGGGGGTGCACACGTTCGACTCTATGGTTCGGCTTTCAAAGCGTCGGAGAAACCTTTCATCTGGTTTTGACCATCACGATGTAAAGACGATGTGTCTAGAGAGCAGCGGCTCTATCAAATAATTGTGCTGTCTTGTGTAGTGTTCTCAACCATTTTAACGCGTGAGTTGTTTATTAGAGTGTATTGATTTATATTGTGACCATCTCTGCAAAAAGAATATTATCATTGTGTTGAAGTTAACATTCATATCTTTTGTAAGCAGTACTGCATCTGTTCATGTTTTTTTTTTGTTAATAGATTTTAGTCTGGTTTGGATTTGCGTTTTTATTATAGAATACTTTTTAAATCAGTCCTTTTGTAGAGAAGCATTTTGGCTGCTGCTAAATAGTTTTGATTAGTAATTGGTGGTTCATCGTTCACTGACAAAGTTTCAGAGAAAGAACCCACAGATTTTAAGCTTCCGAAAGAGTTAGATAATTAATAAACGCTACCGTAAGTAAGATCAATTAAATTAGAGAGCTTTAGATCAAGTTAGATGTCGAGTTTTCAAAATGGCGGGTAAGCGTCCCCTTCAGTGGAGTCATTAAGTAATAATAATGAGAAGGGACGTCGCCCCCATTACAATTTATCTAAGAAGTTACACTGAAAATTTCAAAAACTTTGAACAATAAATAAGTAGAACTGGGTCTTAAATTGTTGCTCCTTTCTATAATGAAGTATTGTTCATAATATGTAATTCCCCCGCCACCTAGTGGTAAAATGCTTATTGTAGTTTCATATGTTTCAGAATGGACATAAAAGTTGAAGAAGTTGAATTCACTGAAACTACTGTATCTGGACAATCTATAGTTCCTCTGAAGACAGAAACATTTGAGGAAGTATTCCCGTCTACCATGAATGACTACGCATCTGCAGAATCAACGCAACTTGAGAAAAGAGAAAATTTGATAGTTTGTAATGCAGAGAAGCCATATCAAAGCGACATTTGTGACTTTACTACTATAGAGCCTAGATACTTAAAAGCACATGAACAAGAAAATGCAAGTAAGACGTCACTGAAAGTTCACATGAGTCGACGTACAGAAAAGAAATTACATAATTGCGCCTTATGTGATTATGCTACTACACGAACTAGTTATTTTAGTCTGCATATGAAAACGCATACTGGAGAGAAACCATTTAAATGCACAATATGTGATTATACTTGTACAGCACGTTATTCTCTTACAGTGCATATCAGGAAGCATACTGGAGAAAAACCATTTAAGTGCACCGTATGTGACTATGCTAGTCAACAAAGTAGTAATCTTGTACAGCATATAAAAAAGCATGGACTGAAGCTATTTAAATGTACCAGATGTGAATTTTCTAGGGGGTCGTCCATTAATCACGTGAGGTCCAAATAGGGGAGGGGGGGCTTTGGATTACATCACTATTGATCACAATGGGGGAGGGGGGGTTGTTGTGATATATCACGTATATATAAATATTATTATATTTTTCAATAAAAAGTATTCGGAAAATATTGTAGTTTTTTCAACAAAAAAATACACGTGATGTTAGATAGGGGAGGGGGGGTACCTTAGAACCTCACCAAATATCACCAGGGGGGAGGGGGGGTGTAAAAAGGGGGCTTAAAAACCTCACGTGATTAATGGACGACCCCTAGTACACAAATTCGTCTTCTTTTACGCCATATGACAACACATACAGGAGAGAGATTATTTAAATGCACAGTTTGTGACTATGCTGGCAGCGATCGTTCTAGTCTCACTAAGCATATGAGATCTCATGCAGGAGTGAAACCTTATAAGTGCACCTTATGTGATTATGCTAGTACACAAAATAGTAAACTTAATCTGCATATGAGACGGCATACTGGAGAGAAGCCATTTAAGTGCACAATGTGTTTTTTTGTTTGTGGAGACCCGTCTTACCTTACACGGCATATAAGAACGCATACAGGGGAAAAACCATTTAAGTGCACAGTGTGTGACTATGCCTGCACAGAATCTTCTACCCTTTCTAAGCATAAGACATCCCATACTGGCGTGAGACCATTTCAATGCACTTTATGTGATTATACTTATAAAGGACGTTCTTCTCTTACACGGCATATGAGAAAGCATACTTGAGAAAACCCATTTAAGAATCCCGTCTCCGACCTTGAAAAAAACCCACGTCATAATTATTGCTACAATCGCGAAGTGTTCGCTACCATTCGATTCTGAAAGTCCGTTTGCAACTGCCTTCAGAAATTTCAATATTTATGAAGATTATTTATGCAAATTTTGGTGTGGACTACAACTATAGAAATGCTTTCCGATGGCAGTTGCGTCTGATCATTGTCTGCAGTAATACACTATAAAATAAAATTAAATGTTGCTTATAAGAGCACAAGTTATTTTCTTCTGAACTTCCCTAGACTTGCACTCTGGAGTATTGTAGTGCGTGTTTGTAATAAGTTGGCAGCCATGTTTACAATAGCGACGATTGTGAAAGTACTATATCATCGACTAGAAAACTCAAACGCAGTCTAGTTTGAATATTCTGTTATTATTTTGTTGTTTTTAATGGTAAGGGGTGCGTAAACACCTTAAAAGAAGGTTATTACCGCTCAAACGATTGATCAACAACTTGTGCAAAGTAAATCTAAATTCTATCGATAAGTTATCAGTGAATTTTTTACTAAGTAGGCTGAGGTCAGTAACTTCATATCTCCCTTAAAGACCAAGTATAGTGATGTGACCGCACCGTACTAACGTAGCGTGAAAAGATCAATGTACATAATCTCCACTGCGCGTTTATAGTGACGCTCCGTAAACCGCAAAGTTCGTTCTCGAGCGCAACAAATTTCATCTCCTGCGTGTTATGTCTTAAGGTGCATACAAATCCGCCGCGGCGCGCGCGCCTGGCATGTCGAAAAGTATAGGCGTGCGCGCCTCTGCCGAGCCCACTGCGGGCCGGCGCGCCTGCACTGGGAAGCATGCGCGCCTGCAACGCGACGAGCGCGCGATCCGGCGGCGTTCGCCGAGACCAGGGGGTCGATTTTCAAAGGTAGGGCCGTAAGCGTGCACGCTCGTGGGAACTATCGAGGCTCCGACGATGAGCTATCGAGAGCGCAGCAAATTGGTAAATTCGGCAACGCTATTCCGTCTACCGCTCCAATCACCGTGCTAGTAAGCAACCGACAACGTCGCAAATTTCGCGGCGACTAAGATTGTAGTGGGGATCCGCTGGTGATACAGTATCTTCAAACTGGTGAATAGCTCGTATCGGTCACCGCGCGGGTATTTTTCGTTCACAGCAACGACAGGGGTACCCCAGTCGATGCAATGTGATCACTGGCGCTCGCAAGATTCTTATTAGTAATTCCGCCAATACTTCCTTTACTTTAGATTATAAGCCACAAGTATAATGTAATTTTTACATTAATAATTAAATAATACTATATTAAATTAATAATTAGTAAATAAATAAATATAAGAACGTACATTAACAATCCAAAAAACGTATTAATTTCTATTGTTGTATAAATCACATCTAGCCAACGCCTATTTAAATAAAATTAAGCTGTCAACAATAATTTAAATTATGACTGGTGTCACACAAGTTTGGTACATGTTTTTTTTGTTGTAATTTACATTACAAAATTGGTATACTGGCAAGAACATTATTTGATAAATGTCATTTGATATTATCAACATTTGTAGAATAATTAGTGATTGAACAATATAGTCATTTGGAGATAACACAATGCAAATACTGTGTTTGTTAATCATTTAATAATGAATATTATATATAGTATATTAAAAATTATATATAAAAACAAATAATATTTTTAAAAATGTCATATATGGTATGTTTCTCATCTTATATCACTAATAATGATTCGCCCTTTAATCATATTATTAATAATACAATAATAAATGTATATAATACATACATGTGTTTAAATTTAGAAAGGAATAATTTTTTAATTCTAGTTTTACATGAATATTATTTACTTACTACAAAATTCGGGGTTGATGCGATATTAACAAACTAGAGGTTACTTTTTCCAAATGGAATAGTATTTTATGTTCTATGTCCTTAGTTCTGTCTTTTTTTTCGAATTCATCGATGTTCAAATTTTCGTTCAAGATTTACGACATTGGATTAATTCGCTGTAAATTGTAAAAAAGTCACATTACCACAACACTTTTATCTATAATTTGCTGTATGATGTATAAGTACCATGTGTAAATTGATACAAAATTAAGCTCACTATGGATGCTTGGTTTGTAGGACGTACTAGCTCTAATCATTCTTCTTAAAAATGTACGTTAGCGTGACCTTTGAACATAGTAATAATTGAACAGTAATAATTTTGAAAAAAATCCGGCTCAATATTTTCGAGTGTGGTGATTACTTTTATGAAAATCGAATATCGATTTTTTTAATTGATAGCAAGAAGACTATAATATAGCCAGCAATATTCTTAAAATGTTACACCTAGAGTCGACAGAATTGAGCCGGATATATTTTGTATTATCTTATTATTTGAATGAAAATATCTGAACATTCTGCCATTCTGGTGTAAATCTTATTAAAAGTCACAAAGTATATTTGTTTCCTGATTTCAATTTTTAGCTCTTAATAATTTATTATCTTAGTAGAAAATCAAAATTGGGCTGTAATGGGACAAGAACGTCTAAATGCCTTGTCCCTGATTTCAGTTGAACATTTGTTTTAAAAATGTAATTTTGAAGACAATAAATTAATTAGAACATTGTAGATTTGCAAACAAAAATTTGTAAAAACAACATGAAAATGTAAAAAATATTTTTTATTATTTATAAACCATTATAAACAGTTGTTATATAGAAGAATTCTTATTATTATAAAACTGTTTATAAACAATAAAAAAAATATTTACGTGCTACCTACTACATTCTCTTTGTTTATTGTTTTAGTTTAGTTTATGGGTGGGGCCCCCAAAGATAATTTGCCTAGGGGCCCCGACTATCGTTAATCCTCCACTGCAGGATATGTCATACTACTGCAAATGACATTAATTTAAGGGGAAGTGGCGCAATCGGGCAATCGACACGTTTATTATATTTTTACCACATCAGCATTTACACTACTCCGCGTGAAGATGGCAATAAATATTTATATAATTCACAATTGTGAAATCGGCCGCATAAATCTATTAATCTATAAAACAATATAGTTTAAAACTTCTTAATAATTATAATACAATAAAAAGACATACCTAACTTATACATAAACCTTATTTTAAAATAAAATTAACCAAAAGTAATAACTTCTCAGAAGAGAAGGAAAGAGAAATCTGTTCTAAAATCTGTGTTATGGTTGCGAAGTTCCTAATACAAATTTCAACGACTTAATGTATTCTTTATGCATTGCTATATTGCATTCGATTTGTTTTAACTGACACGCGTCTGTCCGCCATTGTTTTAGTTTTCGTAAATCGTGAATGTTGTACTTAGTTGAAATATTGTATTGAAATCAGGCTTACCAATATTGCACCGCTGCAATTTCCGACAGCAAACATCAAAATCCCCACTTATACCCGTTTTCCAGGTCCTAATATGCCAACATTTCCCGAATCACTCTTCAATGATGAATAAAAAAGAAGGTTGAAAATTCATTTCCTTTATAAAATTCCATTAGAAAATATAACCATAATAAAGATTTTTTATTTTTCCATACATTATCCTATAGCATTTGCTTATTCAGTTGAAAAATTAAAAGGCCCCCAGCATCCTAGACACCTTTGTTAGTATCGATATAATACAAAATCAACGCCTGTTTCCGTAGGTATATAATCTACTTCTTGTATCCGTTTTGATAAAAATGAAGTGACTGATGAATATGCGATCCACGCTAGCATGTGAAAATGGAAGTTGTTACACTGCCGTTTTTACGGAATGTTTTGAACGGTTTATGCTCTGCTACTGTCGCCGCGTTCAAGTTTGTCAGGTCTTGCACACAGGTTGAATTCTTGCTGGTTGGTCCCCGGGATTTTGCATGGGTAGCTCGAGTTGGAACGTTTTCCGCTATCCGCAGTAAGATGGCGCTTCCTGTACCTCTTGGGCGATTTATCGATTTAATTGCGTAACTTTTCGACGCGACGTCGTAGAGCGACGATTTTTTGTTTTGTGTGACGAGGAAAAATTCAGCTCTACATCAAGTCATCGTTCGTGGAATTTGGTTCACTATTAACAGAGTTTGAATAAGGTTGCGTATTTGAGTAGGGCTAGTTTTTGTGCGGGGTTCGAGACAGTGTATTTTCCCATTCATTTCTCCTGTTTTCTCTTAAACTACTGTTCAGATTTGGTCGACCGGGTTATTGTCCGTCTCCGTGGATTTTTCTGCTCCTGACGACTGGTTTCCTTTGATTAAAGTCCCTCTAATTGCCTTTTTGCGAAGTTTCTGGTCCGGTTAGAGCGGGAAGCAAGGCTATATATAGGACCGCATTTTGTTCCTCTGAATTGTCGAGTCTTGGTTGTTAGACAAATCGCTGTCCGTCAACTTTATCCCGGAGTCTACGTGAAGCTGTGTGGAAGTGACTTGGAGTTACTCGTTTGTTTGGTGCCTTGCTGGTATACGAAGTATCTCTCGCTGTATGCGGAACCATCCTTCCCGAGCTGAGAAGTTTTAACCATTGGAGTGTGTTATATGGTTGGAACGTCGCCTTTTGTGCGGATCTAGGACGTAGATTACTGTTGGATTCACGGTTAAGCCCGCTCAAGATCTTAGGGTGAGTCTCTGGTTCGTTTATTACTTTGAGAATTGGTTCCTTATTGCGAGGAATATTTTTAGGCTTCTTCTTCTTCTTCTTCGTCGTCTGGGCATCGTCGGATGTATTCTTCGTCTTTGGATATTGATTCTACGTCTATTCATCGTCGGATATTTATTCATCGCTGGATATTTATTCGTCGTCTGGACCTCCTGGATATTTACTCTACGTCTGGTGGCGTTTATCCTTTTCTGTGGTGTCTTCGTCTGGGGACGTTTTCGTCTTTGGATCGGAGGACAACCCTTTCGATCGGAGGACCAGTTTCGTGGAGTAGAGCGTCGGAAGCTGCGGAGAGTTTGCCTTGCTAGGACTGCGGGTGTCTTCGTGGAACGGGGACATTCCTTCGCTGCCGAGGTCAAGGTTTGACTTATATTTATATCTCCACCGGGTCTCTGCGTGGCCCTCGCCCTTGACGCAGTGCTGCCGGAAGTTTATTCGTGTCGTAATTAATTGTATTTTAATTGTATTTTTGAAGTGATTCTTTAAGGTTTGAGAATTTTAATTTTACAATTTAATTTTGAATTTGAATTGTCCTGGTCATTTGGGACAATAATTTATTTAATATTGCCTAATTCTAATTTATTAATTTTATCCATTTTGACACTGTTGTTAATCAAATTCCCAACGCTTTTCGGTCGGACTCATTTAACTTAATTTTGCGTCTGGAGAAATATTATCCCAGATACTGCGGTGAATTTCGTGCTTGGCCAAGAACGTGTTCGTCGGTTGTCGCATTTTTTTCTTTTTTCAGGTTAATTATCGGCACTAACGTTGCCGAAGCGTTGCTTATTGATATTTTGGTGTATTTGATAAACTGTATTACTGTGACTCGTTCTGGTTTGGATTATTTGAACGGTGGTCGACCTTGCGGGTCAGTGGATATTTAATAAACTTGATTTTCCCGGCAACTTTGGTTCTCTTCTTGTCCCTGTGTGGCATCATTTCTCTTTCAGCCAGCTTTCACAATCAAGCGATAGTCCACGGCGGGGTTGAGATTGTGTGGCGCCCATTTCGGAACACCTTGCGTTTGGATGTTGTTTATCCCCACGCCCTCTCCCAGAGTTAGTCGGTGCAACCCCAAGGACTGCATGAGCGCACAGGTAGAGCTCAAGGTTCCGGAACTTGTTGTTCAAATATTTTATAGCTTTCATTGGGAATAGAAAGTCAAGGTGTTTCATTGGCGCCCAACGTGGGGCTAATTGGATTAATTGGCGACGGCTAATTAATTTTTTTTGTGTCCGTTACATTGTAGGTGTTGTTATATCTTCGTTTTTTTTAGGAGTTCCAGTGGATTCCCGTGTTGGTGCGTGTACCCTTTTCGTGTCTGGAGGAGATGATCGGTTTGTCGCTTTGCGGATTTTATGCATGCCTTTTGCCTTCTTCCGTGGCGGAACGGGGAACTCGTGGTTGTTATTTAGTTTGTAGGACCCTTCTTCGTGTCTGGATTGGCGAGGTTGGCGTCTGCCGTGATGGCGTATTTGTGGCATGGTGCCGGATTGTTCGCTCCCTGTTGAGCGTGGCCTTGTGGGTCGTTGTTGATGCGTTTCCCAGCGCTTCGTAATTTTGGGTTTGCTGTGTTTTGTCTTGTTTTGTGGGTGCTGTTGTTTCAGTTTTGTGCACCAGTGCTCTGTAGTGGGGGCAGGAGACTACCGCTACCGCGCTTCCCGCGGTCGGTAGAAGTCCGACAAGCGTGACACGGTATTTCCACCTAAGATCTCCCTCTGGATGGAGGATTGGAATGAAGTCACCTCAACGTGCGATGGCTTCAGGACTTTGGAGGTCCGACGGTAGTTTGCGGTTTTTTTTGTTTGTGTTAGGTCCGGTCCTGAGTGGAGTGGTCGGGATGTTGATTGTCATGTTAGTGGTCAGGCGTGAGTGATTTTGGTTTCGCAATACAGGACAGTGCTTTGTTTGAACACGGACGTACTCGTGGAAGCCCTGGTCCTATCTGTCTTTGCAGGATTTAGCAGCCATCATTGCATTTTCGATTGGATCTTTGGCTGTTGTTATGCCCCTTCGAAATATCACCTTGTGTGGATTCAGACGCGCCGTGCCCTGCAGTTTCTGTTGACATGTTTTTTTTTCTCCTTCCCATCCAGCTATAGGAGTCTTGACCACGGGACGTTTGGTGTTCGTGAGTTTTGTTCTGGCTGTGGCCGTAGTTTTTTTTAAGATCTGTCGTTTTAGTGTTGAACACCCGCGCTCTGCTGGAGGGGCATAAGAATACTTCAGCCGTGAGCCTGCGTTCAGTAAAAGTCTGATAAAGGGACGCGGATATCCCATTCCACCCACCATCGTCTCCTGGATCAGGAATAGGAATGCCCTCTTCCCAACGCGCGGAAGTGGGAGAGTTTTCTTGTGTGTTGAGTCTTTTTGATGAGGAATTTCCTCTCAAAAATGTTTTGGATTTCTTTTGAAGGTATGCCGGTGCTTTTTTTAGTTAGGTTAAGTAAATTTCATTAGTTGTTTGTCCTCCGGTGCATTTTGGGCGTGCGGGTTGTTGTTTCAGTTGCCGGTCGGGAGTAACCCGGAAAATCTTGGGAAGATTTCCCGTTGTGAAAGGAGAGGGGGAGTGTTACACTGCCGTTTTTACGGAATGTTTTGAACGGTTTATGCTCTGCTACTGTCGCCGCGTTCAAGTTTGTCAGGTCTTGCACACAGGTTGAATTCTTGCTGGTTGGTCCCCGGGATTTTGCATGGGTAGCTCGAGTTGGAACGTTTTCCGCTATCCGCAGTAAGATGGCGCTTCCTGTACCTCTTGGGCGATTTATCGATTTAATTGCGTAACTTTTCGACGCGACGTCGTAGAGCGACGATTTTTTGTTTTGTGTGACGAGGAAAAATTCAGCTCTACATCAAGTCATCGTTCGTGGAATTTGGTTCACTATTAACAGAGTTTGAATAAGGTTGCGTATTTGAGTAGGGCTAGTTTTTGTGCGGGGTTCGAGACAGTGTATTTTCCCATTCATTTCTCCTGTTTTCTCTTAAACTACTGTTCAGATTTGGTCGACCGGGTTATTGTCCGTCTCCGTGGATTTTTCTGCTCCTGACGACTGGTTTCCTTTGATTAAAGTCCCTCTAATTGCCTTTTTGCGAAGTTTCTGGTCCGGTTAGAGCGGGAAGCAAGGCTATATATAGGACCGCATTTTGTTCCTCTGAATTGTCGAGTCTTGGTTGTTAGACAAATCGCTGTCCGTCAACTTTATCCCGGAGTCTACGTGAAGCTGTGTGGAAGTGACTTGGAGTTACTCGTTTGTTTGGTGCCTTGCTGGTATACGAAGTATCTCTCGCTGTATGCGGAACCATCCTTCCCGAGCTGAGAAGTTTTAACCATTGGAGTGTGTTATATGGTTGGAACGTCGCCTTTTGTGCGGATCTAGGACGTAGATTACTGTTGGATTCACGGTTAAGCCCGCTCAAGATCTTAGGGTGAGTCTCTGGTTCGTTTATTACTTTGAGAATTGGTTCCTTATTGCGAGGAATATTTTTAGGCTTCTTCTTCTTCTTCTTCGTCGTCTGGGCATCGTCGGATGTATTCTTCGTCTTTGGATATTGATTCTACGTCTATTCATCGTCGGATATTTATTCATCGCTGGATATTTATTCGTCGTCTGGACCTCCTGGATATTTACTCTACGTCTGGTGGCGTTTATCCTTTTCTGTGGTGTCTTCGTCTGGGGACGTTTTCGTCTTTGGATCGGAGGACAACCCTTTCGATCGGAGGACCAGTTTCGTGGAGTAGAGCGTCGGAAGCTGCGGAGAGTTTGCCTTGCTAGGACTGCGGGTGTCTTCGTGGAACGGGGACATTTCTTCGCTGCCGAGGTCAAGGTTTGACTTATATTTATATCTCCACCGGGTCTCTGCGTGGCCCTCGCCCTTGACGCAGTGCTGCCGGAAGTTTATTCGTGTCGTAATTAATTGTATTTTAATTGTATTTTTGAAGTGATTCTTTAAGGTTTGAGAATTTTAATTTTACAATTTAATTTTGAATTTGAATTGTCCTGGTCATTTGGGACAATAATTTATTTAATATTGCCTAATTCTAATTTATTAATTTTATCCATTTTGACACTGTTGTTAATCAAATTCCCAACGCTTTTCGGTCGGACTCATTTAACTTAATTTTGCGTCTGGAGAAATATTATCCCAGATACTGCGGTGAATTTCGTGCTTGGCCAAGAACGTGTTCGTCGGTTGTCGCATTTTTTTCTTTTTTCAGGTTAATTATCGGCACCAACGTTGCCGAAGCGTTGCTTATTGATATTTTGGTGTATTTGATAAACTGTATTACTGTGACTCGTTCTGGTTTGGATTATTTGAACGGTGGTCGACCTTGCGGGTCAGTGGATATTTAATAAACTTGATTTTCCCGGCAACTTTGGTTCTCTTCTTGTCCCTGTGTGGCATCATTTCTCTTTCAGCCAGCTTTCACAATCAAGCGATAGTCCACGGCGGGGTTGAGATTGTGTGGCGCCCATTTCGGAACACCTTGCGTTTGGATGTTGTTTATCCCCACGCCCTCTCCCAGAGTTAGTCGGTGCAACCCCAAGGACTGCATGAGCGCACAGGTAGAGCTCAAGGTTCCGGAACTTGTTGTTCAAATATTTTATAGCTTTCATTGGGAATAGAAAGTCAAGGTGTTTCAAAGTACAAGTAAAAGTTTATCAATATCAAATTTTCGAACGTACAAATTACGCCAATATGCCATACCGACACTTTAACTAACCATTTTTATTCTCTTTCTAATATATCTAGCTAACAAAAACCCACAAACAGTTTAACAACATGGCAACGACAAAAACGAGGAATTTAAAAAATAAAAAAAATATTTAAACTGACGTGGTTTGAAATTAAAAGAACGACTACAATAAAGTTTGTACGCCGTACACTGCCCTAGTACCAAAACGGTCCACCAGACTAGAGCCACCGTCGCTATCGGAGAACGTTCGCATCGCATCCCCGCGACGAAAATAAGCGTCCGAGATATTCATTATCCGCACATTGGCAAGCCTGATTGAAACAGCGGTGATGCAGGCTCAAGCTGGAGAAACAACGCATTGCAGTCCCCACCTCGAACCGCAGAGTAGCCACCTTATGAAAAACAAACCGTGAGCGATAGCTGCGAGCGTCAGTTTGAAGATACTGCAGCACTCGGCGTTCACCGATATGAGCGTACACGCTCGCTAGTCATGACTTTGGAGATCGACCCCCAGGCGCTAGTCCCATGTCATATTTTGTTGTTCGAGCGCAAAGGGTCTCGCAGTAGAACTTGGGACGTCAACGGAGAGCCATGTCGTCTGCAGGGTGGACAGATGATGCCAGCTTAAATTTTATAGATATGCACAGAGAATTTAAAATATGGGATCCTACCCATAAACATTATTCTAAAAGAGGCATTAAAAAAGATGCTTGGCAGGAATTTGCAAATAAAATTAAGAATAATTGGAATTATTGTCTACCTACAGGAAGGAGCGAGCGAAAGTAAAAATGTGTAGGGACAGGAAAAGCTAAGTTTCGTCTAAAACAACCAATTAATGGTTGGTTAAATCAATTTTTATTAGTGGCACTTGCTACCAAGGACATAGTACCTACATGTATTTGTGGATGCATGTTTATTTGGCTATTCAGGATGTTGAAAGCAAGAATGTCCGTATTTTGTGCTCATTTCAATCAAGGAGATCAATTCAAGGAGATCTCGGACTCAAAAAACGATTCTAAAACTATGCATTAATGTTAATCAATTATCTGTAAAGAAATGTACGCAAAATTATTTTTAGTTATACAGTACATGTAGGTGCATTAAGAAACTATACTTTTTTATGGAATATCTTTTATATATTATTATTAATACTAAGGAAGCTGTATTTAGAAATGAATCTGATCTCACTTGATTTGCTTTTTTATTTTATTTCAATAAAGACCTTTATTATTATTATTATTATTGTTTAAACAACATGCAACTGCAAGCCTATCTTAAAATTTCGTAAAAAGCAATTTTTTTAAAAGTTGTATCTTACAACTTTATCACACAATCACCAAAACTACTAGGTGGATGACGATGTTGAAAAGCCAGACAAAATACAACTACAAACCGCAATAATAAATATACGCGCGCGCCTACCTCGATCTACTCACGGTAGGCGCGGCGCGTCAGGTCTGTATGCACCCGTTTTTCGGCGTATGCGCGCATATGGCGCCATCTGTACGTGTACCGGCGAATGAATAGCAGTTGCCAGTAAGTTATAGGTTAAGGGTGCCGAAACGGAGAAATGCGTGCGGAACGCACCCGCGAATTGTACAAGTAAATTGTAAAAACGTACTTCGTACCGATCTTCTAATTTTGCTTTTAAATTTAAGATTTTTTGCACTCAAAGGGTATTAATTGAATTTAGCTACAGCATACGAACAGGACAACGATAACTAAAAAGGGAATACATACCGAAAATTTGCCAGAATTAAACAATAGACAATAACTTACAATTTTGTTTTTGGATTTATAAATCCTTGCTTCATCCACTGCATAGTAAAATCACCTATCAATACATGCAGTAAAATATCCAAGAAATGGCTTTAATCAGAAAATCGGTACGAAGCAGCAAAAACGACGATTTTGTGCGTTTGAACGGAGAGGTATGTATTTTCTTTTTAGTTATAGTTGTCCCGTTCGTATGCTGTAGCTACATTCAATTAATGCCCTTTGACTGCAAAATATCTCAAATTTAAAAGCAAAATTAAAAGATCTGTACGATTTACGAAGTTCGTTGCTGAACTTTCATGGGTGCGGAACGCACCCGTTTCGGCACCCTTGACTTATAGCATTTTGATAGTTTGTGGTGTGGGAACGAGAACACGAAACGAGATCGACCTCAGAATGATCGACTAGCTATGTCAGGTTATGTGTCGTCGTGTATATCACGGAGTAAGAAGGGAGGAGTTCGCAGATACCGTATATATGATTTGAAATCTGACCCAAATGACTGCATTATAAGTACGGGAGAAAAACGACCAAGTTTGTGGACATGCGCAGTGCGCACATATTGCTATCTCTTTTTTCTCATTCATAAATTGACTTGACCCTCAGACAAATAAAGAGATATGGACACCGCTCTCTCGTATTAAAGAGTGAAGATGGAGTGAAGCCAACATAGAATGTTTACCCTGGTACACTTGATGTTTACATTGCAGGCAAACCAACGGTTCTGATTGGTTAGTGATGGGCTAGTGGTGCTATGACGGAGTCTGTTGTGGTTTGTGTTTATGTGAACCGTTGTGAACAATCTGCTTCGGTTTTATTTTAGCGTTTATATATAAGGATTGTGCAATTTTTAAAGGTATATTTAAACAATACAGCAATGGGAAGGAGCTGTGTTTTATGTGGGAAGAAGTATTTGCCAAGAATTAGCGTTAGTTTTCACAGGTAAGTCAAATAACCTCAATTTCCATGAGCGTTCGTGAAGGATACTTTATGGTTTTATAAGTGCCTTTGATTAAAATTAGTTTATACTGATATCACTAAAGCGTATCATGGTTAAGTGAACTTGTTTTTTGGTTTATATGATCTTTTTTTTATAGAATTCCTACTAATGCAGAACTACAACAAACATGGAGGGATAATTTACAAATATCGGTGGAGGAACGGGAAACTTTACTACTATTAAGTTCCTATGTGTGCAGTGATCGTCTTACAAAGACAATATTATTTAGTCATCAATAATGTATTCGAATTCTTTTTGTAACTGTGCTTTATATTTTATAATATACTAGTATAATCGAAATAATTATTAAACTATTGTGAAACATCATAAATTAGTACATCTGTAGTTATAATGTTATCTTATAATGTAACACATGTGATAATAAAACAAATTATGTACTTTTTTTTTAAGTTTTACGTTTTATTGAGGATTGGAAAATGAAATAATAGGTAAACATCCTTTGAGTGCACTTTATTTTAATAAGTACTGGCTAAGAACTTTAATTGGATCATCGTCAATTTGAATCTATGAAAGTAGATATGACGTGCATGCTTTGAATTTCAAACAAAGTTATGCCGTAGATATGAACTATTTTAACTTATGAACAATAGTTAAAAACATAGAGGTCTTATTAACAATAATTGTCAGGTAAAAGTGTTTCTTCGGGACAGATTGCATTTTATTAGCATTATTATAGTACTTATATTACCTAAACAATATAATTACAATGATTGTTAATAAATCAATTTCAGTAAATATTCCGTCAAATTCCGTCATACCTAAAGTAGGGCATTATCCTTGTCCCAAATGTGGCGAACAAATGGCACTCGTTCCATTTGGGCACTCCGCGCTACGCTCGTCATGCCCAAAAGTACTCGTGCGCCAATTTTTGTCTTATAAAACTTGTATTATAATATACTATATTATTTATTATATATGTATTTAGTATATTATAATACAAGTTTTATAAGACAGAAATTGGCGCACGAGGTGTTTTGGGCACGACGAGCGTAGCGAGGAGTGCCCAAATGGAACGAGTGCGCCAATACGTCTTATAAAACGAGTGTTATATACTATTTTTTCTACTTTGCGACATTAATTTTACATAAATTTCGAAAATTGCGACTGTCATCTTACAATCTAGAATAGTTTTACATTCAACAGTTGGTAGTTGGCGTAAAATTCACAAATACGATTGACGCGAGCCAATAGCCATTGAGATGTCAGCCTTATTTGACACAAGACGTCAAAATCTTCAATCTCGGAAAATTAAAAGTTACTAAAAGTTTGGGGTCTAGTGTTTTCATAACGACACCGAAAGGGGTTTCGTTATGAGTTTATACCGTGTGCGGACAAGGCGCAACTTCAGTAGCCCAGTCGCCCAGTCTCCCGGTATCCACGCTACTACAGTTTCTTTTGGGTTGCCCCATGTGCAGACGGCCTTGTGCAGTGATTTGGGTCAGATTTTGTCTATAGAGTGCGGTCTCCTCCCAAGGTCTATAAAGTAGTAAGGTTATCCAAAGACGGGATTTCTCAGTTTGAGGGGTAAAGGGGGATCGTGACGTCACTAGAGTCGCGCGTATCTTCGTACAGAGTAAACGAGCGATGTATGCGACGTGATGCGAACTGCGAAGATAGCCGGGACTCTATGACGTCACGCAAATAGAGCATATAGGGATCTGAGGGGGATATATAAAGTGGACTATAGGAAAGATAGGAAACTGGATAACCTCTCTTTTATAGACCTTGGTCTCCTCCCTTCTTACTCCGTGGTGTATATACTTCTCCGCTAGATGGCGCTCAATTCGTTTGAGATCCTTGCGGCACTATAAATACAAATTTCGTCGTCCGGAACAGCATGCGGTACGGCACGTTACGGATTGTGTTTTCGCGACACTATACTTGGTCCTTTATTATGCAACTTTTGTAAAAACATTTTTATTTTAAATGCCCTCTTTTATAATGCTTAATCACCCTTTGAAAATAAAATCACATAAACATCCAGTATCACGTGACGTTTTTTGTTGATTTTGGTCAAAATTCTATTTATGTAATCATTTTATGACGGATATCGACAGAGGGTTTTTTAACTACCTACAATTTGAGGTATGATAGAAATTTATGTACAATCATTTTTGTAAAAGTTATAGACATTTTTCTGTAAAAACTGATTGATTTATGTTTGCAATTCGAACGGACTTCATCGTTATTTAGGCGGTGTTGTCCATGGGGCAAACCTCCGGGCGTTGCATGGCTACTAGATCTTCTAATTACCTACAATTTGAGGTATGGTAGAAAAGTATGCAACCATTTTTGTAAAAGTTATAGACATTATTCTGTAAAAACTGATTGATTTATGTTTGCAATTCGAACGGACTTCAACGCTATTTAGGGGGTGTTGTCCATGGGGCAAAACTCCGGGCGTTGCATGGCTACTAGATCTTCTAATTACCTACAATTTGAGGTATGATAGAAAAGTATGCAACCATTTTTGTAAAAGTTATAGACATTTTCTGTAGCAACTGGAGTCTTGCTGGAATCAAAGGTTTTTTGTTATCGCTCTTAGTTCTTAAGATACTATTTTATGTTTATTTTTTTAATAGAGTTAATAGTTACGAAGCACAACTTTTAAATAGGATTTATATTATACGGAAATTGATATTATCATTAAACATTCATTTATTCAATTCTCAGTAATAATATAACAAGAGAGTGAGAATAAATTGAAAATAATTTGACAGATTGTTTGAAAACTTGTTGCCAGTCGAGCCCTGCGGGCTCTCGTGACTATTGCCAAATGGCAACAAGTTTGAACAAAATCTGTCAAATTATTTTCTAATTTATGGAACTCTCGAGTTATATTTGACTAGATTATTTTTTGATTCACAAATTTTTACAATAAAAAAGATCAATAAAACTATCATAAATTTATTGAAAAATTTAATTTAATTAATTATTACTTACAATATATGAAAATATCGTTGACAAATTGTGACAAGTATCTGACAGTTGCTAGGCAAATAAAACCTACAGTGATTATTCCCGAGAATAATCACAAGAGATTTATTCCCACTATAATAATGATATAATTGGTTGAAACTTACCCTTGTGACAAATAAAGAAGCATTTCATTGGTTTTAAGAAACGTCAAAAAATAATCTTTATTGATATACCGGCTTTAGTAGCGTAAGGCAAAGGCTAGCGCCGACGGCTATCTGCGACCATCGACGGCGCCACTGCTGGATGAATGCGACCATGTCCCCCCAGCTATGCGCATACCTATACCTTGTCACGGTCCACACGGTCTGCTCACTTCGCGTCTCAAATTTGTTCATTTCTGCGCATGACGTCACTGCGAGAAGGATGTTGACACGGACACCTAGGCAACCAAATACATCCGTCAGTTTTTGACTTTTGTAGGTTATTTAGGTTAACAAGTTGACAACCATCCCAACGCTTTAATTGTCAAAAAGGCTTGAACGTCACAACAACATGTTAGCTACCATGGCAACGAACGCTACTTTTCTCAATGACGTCAGCGGCCGATGCGCGAGAGCAGACCGTGTCGCCGTGTACCTTGTGATAATTATAGCAGGGCGTGCACGGTTGCGGAGAACGTTTATTTTCATTAAACATTGTATACAGGGTCTCCCACGACGAGCTGCCATTAGAAGTATATGGAGAACCAAATGAAATAATAGATTGAATATTTATAGGTAAAACCACGAGAGCTGGACGTGAGTCATCGCTTAAAATCGTGAGAACAGACGCAAAAAAGCACGGCGTTTCTGTCTAACGCACGGGAATGGTCTGTAACGCATCAGCAAAATAACAGCTGAAATCGATGACACACGTTCAGCTCTCGTGGTTTTCCCTATATGAACTTTTATTGTTGGACACGATCGTCTCAACTAAAATATTTTGAGTTTTCGGTTACTTCCGGTTACACCGGAAATGTCGTGAACTTTTATATTTCATATGGAACAGCCTGTATTTGATCGCATTTTTGAAACCTTCATTAAACATTAGATCAATTTTATGTTACATTCCCTATACTATACCTAACATGTGTGATTTTTGAGATATTAATTTTTTTTCGTTAAAAAATAACAGCTGAACGGTTACTTTCAATTACTTATAAATTATCCCCTGTGACCATTGGAAAAAAATTGTCCGGCAAAATTGTTGTGAAGGTAACATATTATCGACATGTCGGTAGAATACTTCTAGAAGTTATACAGGCTTTTCAAATTATAAGATCAAAGTTGAATTCGAGACGAGTACTAAAAGTCGATTTTTTCCAATAGCAACTCTAAGATATGAACACAATTCTCAATTCAATGGAAAATTTTAGATCAACTTGTGTACAATGTCTTCCTATGCCTAAAATGTACTTGTCCCTACTGAAATCGACTTTTAAACATCACAGTAGAAATTGCAAACACTGCCAAATCTACATTGCGTCTGAAGACAACTGAATAATTTGGAATAAACAGAACTTTATTAATCAAGTTGCTTGGGTCAATTTACATTACAATTAATTTAGTATTTATAAAATTATAAGCCTACAAGAAAACACATTATTAAAAATAAAATAAAATTGTAAAGTAGATAAAAAAACTACTTTAATCTGTTTCAGTAACTGTTCAAAAACGTTGCCGTTTTCCGCTAAATATGCTTCAATAATCAATTCTTTTTAACATATTATTGTTCGTGGCGTCCCATTGAAAGCAGCTTGAACTCTATCTTTCATGTTGTTCTAATCAGTTATTTGGTCCTCAATAATTGGGTGGGTTCAAATGGGCGGTGCTTTAGCGCACCCAACTGTTGCAGGAAGAGGCTTGCTTAACGAGATGTTCGACTTGACGCCAATCGATTTTTTTAGTTGGGGAGCTATTAAAGACGTAGTTTTTGAGGACCCAATAATTCTTTGTCCTTTTTTTCTTGCTTTTACTTGAAATTTCCGTTGCAATTAATACAATGGTATCCTCTTCTGACAACGACATCAAGAAACTAAACTGAACACAACATTCAGAGAATGAGATAAATTTGCGTGTAGTGTAGGATATAGAACGACTTTGGTATGAAATCAATCTTGGATGTCACCTGCGTCCCTCTTCCAGGCGGCAAGTCGCAAGTAGCGTGCTACTCTGGTGTGAAAGCCCACTAATATCCTAAGATCCTGAGATGGAAGCGAAACATTATCGGCTTATCTGTATACGTGACTGTCATCGGAGGCCTCGGGGGTACTTGTATAGTTATCAGGACCCTCTTTTAATACAATCTAGGTCACCTTTTGTTGAAAGTCCTATACCTAAAATGGTAGCCGATTGTCGAACAAGTAGAAAACACAAAAAAACAACAACGACATCTCTAAAGGGCATGGATAACAAAAGATCAACAACATGAAATCAGGATTTTATTGCATCAAATCTATTACTAACAAGTTTTTCAATAATAAATGTATTGATGATTAAAGTAAATGAAATTACGAGATAACATAGACAAAGCTAAATAAACTTAGCAAATCGTTTGCGATTGTTCGTGGTATTTGGTCAATGTATGAATACTGGTGTGTGTACGTTCTGTCCGATTGAGATAAGTTGAGTGGTCTAGGAATGAATTGATGCGTTTTTTTTTCTATACATCTTTCGTACAATGATAGAAAGAGAACTAACAATTCCGCTCACTACTGCTAGTGTAGTCCAATTGTTCATACGAGTTCGAATTTTGACTGTTTGAATGTTTGACTTAGCCATGGAGTAAGATCGAGATACTATACCATGGGAGTATTGACATAATCCGAGGAGCATAAAGATTGCGACAAACTGAGGAGGGTAAGGTAACCAGACGTCCAGATTTTTGCGGGACAGTCTCGCCTTTTCACGTTTTGTCCCATGTCCCGTGATGTTTTAAAAATGTCCCGCTTTTTTAGAATATTTAAAAAAATTTGTAGTTACTATTAGTACATCTAACGTCTATTAGTACATATTTCTTGTTCTTTTTTGGTCCAAACACTCTTTTTCAAAACGTTTCGATGATAGCAGTAACAGTAATTTTAATGGCGTAGTTAAAACATTTCTCAAACAAAATCATAAATACTCATCATAGGTACTTATATACCATACTAATTATAAGTTATAAAATATAAGTTTTATAAGACAAAAATTGGCGCACGAGTTGTTTTGCATATGTTGCATATGTTTACATATGCATATATATATACATATGTTTACATATGTTGCATATGTTTACATATGTTACTTCATTAGATTTATTTCTGGATGAAAGTAGACGCTAGCGATCCAGAGTGAGGGACGCGTTGCCGAACCACGCGGCGACCAGTCGAGTGGAGGGTCTCCAATGTGAAGGAGTAACCGTTCCACGATCCGCTCTATATTATCAGTTAGTACGGTTATTGCATATTTCTATTTGGTTTCACTATATTGTGCATTCGTTATTAATGTCGTGAATTCTTTATCATGTATGTGCGATAGTTCTTAATTAATCAGATGGATAATAAATAAATAAATCCGCTCGACTTTTTTTCTGGGGACACGAAAACAGTATGGTGCCAACTAATGTATAAAGCTGTTTTTGCAATACCTGGGCAAAATCCAAGATTTCAGTATATTTCTTTTGGATTTCGTAGTGCCTACTAAACGGATCTCTTCCAGACATAACATTGACAAGAGATGCTTGTGTAGGTGTCCTCTACAACCCCAATCAGGTTGTCGAAATCTTTATGGGACAACCTGTATATTGTCTGTTTACACTAGATTTTAATTTTACTGGCACCCATCAGAACATTATGAGGCATTTGGATGTGACATCACCGCGAAGTTAGGCCCCACTCCAAACCGCTCAACTTAAATGAAACGAACAGTACAGATTTGTAACACTTCGTAAAGTTAAAAAAAATATGTAGTGTTATATATCACTGATTCTCAATAGATTTTTACAACCATGGTACATAATTTCTTCACGTTTTATTATCTATTTATATCATTGTTATAGGCTTTTCCTTTGCGGGTGTTTATCTTCTCATATACATCTGCCGCAAAATTGCAACGTATGAGTAGGCAACCCGTAATATCTAAAAAAGATTAATATGACGTAATTATGTTTTTAACCATTTACAAAGCTCACAGATAAAGCTGTTTGCGTTGACATTTTATAAAACGGTCCAACTGATAGAGTAATCTGTGTTTGTGATCGTATCATGACCAACATTAAACTTTTTTTGGTTTCCTGGCTATATCCAACCCAGTCACTCTCCCAAATAGCTGTGGCAACGCCTAAACTCTACGCAAACGGATCGAATTAAAACTTACTACTAATTTTGAGTAACTTCTCACTTACTTCGAGCATGAGTTCGTTGGCGTGCCAATAAAAGAGAAACAGTTGGACGAACATAGCGAAGAGATATTCCAGAACAAAAATTTGTCTCCAACCAAATCCCGACTACAAATAAATAGAAATTTTAACATTTTAAATACATAATATGGAATACATTATATTCTAAATTGTATTCCGGCAGAAACATATATAATAAACAGACCGTGTATTTTACAGTATAGAACATATTTGTGGGGTGATTGTCAGTGTGTCTACAGGATGTTTGGCACTTCGATAAAAAGCTTTTAAAGTGTGATAGACAGGGTTGCCAGGTCTCCGGCATTGCGCCGGAGTCTGTGGCATTTGAGGCTCATCTCGGGTCTCCGGCAGACATTCAAGCATCTCCGGCAAAATCAAACTTGAAAGAAATAGTTTTACATTATTGTAAATAATATATCGTTGGCTTAAAGGCAAAATGGTAAAAGTCACTAACTGACAATTTGTTATATCTTATTGAAGCACGAATTAATTGTGGCCAAATGCTGATAAATGCGCATCCAAACGCAAATACGATCAATAAGTGTTATTAAAATAAGTTCAATAAATTCTTAAAATTCATTAATTCTCTGGAAAATGTATATTTATTGGTATTCAATTGTAGTCAGGGTTTTGTAATTATTTGAAATGTTAGTTAGTTACTTTTACTTTTAACCAGACGATATGCAGAGACAGACATATCTTTGTTGACTTTTACATATTCAATGTTATTCAAATTATTTTACACTTCGCAATTTATCACGCAAAAACTTTTTAAGCATGAAACATGACAAAATCTCTAAATCGGTCTGTTATTTAAATATATTTAATAATATTTATCGTATATTTATCGCATATGATAGTATGATGGCCGTACATAGGAAAATTTTCTAGAAAAAGATAGTTGAAAATTAGTGTTACATTGTGTATTTTATACAGATTTTGAGGTTTCTGGCAGATTGAATTCAAATGGCATACATTTACTAATGTTGCTAAAATTACAGTTTTGACATTTGACCTCCCTTTTCCGGATGTCTTACATAATTTTGAGTTCGCATTCGTATTCAGGGCAAATAAAGCTCCAGAGTACATTTTATATTCCATTTACAACCTCCATGCTACTCAAAGTTATCAATATTTGCAATTTCAATTATGGTCTTTAAGCCTTAAATTTTCTTCCGCTACCATTAAGACAATTAAATGTTATATTAAAATAACTTTCAAATATGGGATTGCCATTACATCAAAATTAAAATGCGCAAAATATCTGCAATCCTGTAGAACGTGGCTTTTGGAAATGGAAACTGCATAGGCGATTATGATCTATTCTTTGCCAAAATAGTTGAGTTTTTAGACCTGTTTGGGTTTGGCACATGCGAGGTAAAACGGCCTGACTATTTTAATCACTGAATCAAGTTGACCGTACATAAATTATTTTAATAGTTTTACTTTAAAAATAAATATTGTTTTTTAACAATAATTTTATATTTTTTTGTAATCTTGTCGACTATACCTCCCCCCATCATCTTTGGCATTCTTGTGAGACTAATCTGGCAACCCTGGTGATAGAAGTGATTATTTAGAGATCACTTTGCATCCACGTTGTCAATATTATTCGGATTTTCAATTATCGCTCCATATCAATAATTTATTTTGAAGGTGTGAACCCGTCAGTACAAAATGTTTGCTGATGTAAAAGAATAAGATTTATTTTGTAAGTTTCTTATGCCTAGGTACAGATTGAAAAGCAGAGAAAATTTATAAGCTTTCCCTTATGGACACAGCTTTATAGCTGTGTCAATACAGGGAGGAACGATGGGTCGCTGATGAGCACGTAGAATTACTAAATGTATCTTTAGTAAAAATGTAATATTGGCGGTTTATAAAAACGGTGCACTCTAATAGCATTACATTCCGTTCAAGAAATTCGAAAATAATCCCTTGGAAGAAGAGCGTTACAAATTGAATATAGTAAATCGCATTAAGCCCAGAATTTACAAACAAAATAAAATGAAACTATTTAGACAGATTTTTGGATGCCCGTGCTGATGCGAAACGTCTGGATTTTTGTCTTGAGATTGATAACGAAATATTAAATAACCAACATATTAATAAGTTTGTTGTATTTTTTGATGTAAGCACATTTTCAACAAATGGCGTTGTTTTTTCCCCCAGCTTGTCGTTACTGGAGTGGTGTAAATCTACATTTTACACCCTCTAGAGTGAGTAGACGAAGCCAACATTTCAAAAAAGCAAACGTGTGATGTCAGGTGTTCTATGTTATATAACATATCACAGGGTAATTACTTGTGGAATTACCCTAAAATTTTATGTAATATTGTATGAATGTATATCTGTGTGGCGGATTTTTATTTTAGAAAGACAAACACACCGATTTTTAATTATTAAAATATTTATTTTTATGTAAATGTCAATTCCCGACCCGTCAATTGTTACGGACTCATGACCCCGTCGACACATTATTTGATGGCATGCCCATATAGACCAGGCAATAGAGCAGAAAATCACTGAGTTCGTGACAAAAATACTAGCAGGAAGCCGACACGGTCCCAGGTCACGTGGAACAGCCGGTAGCTGTATTGTGATGTGTTACCTACTCGCAAATATCATTTCTTAATATGTTATAAACAAAAAACCTCAAAAAATCGAAAAATCGTTTTTCACTTTGAAAAACTGAACCGATGGAGCAATCGTGATGCTTTCAACAGACGAACTGTAGAGAATGAAAATACGAAAAAATGAACCCTCCACGGACTCGATTTGTAAAATATCAACTGAGGAAATTTGGAAAAGCCGGAAAAATCTATGTTTTTTCAAAAATTCATAGCTCGGCCATTTTCAATGCTGTAGCGGAGTGAAAGAAGCGTGAAAATAGCGATTGCTGCGTACTTTGCGTGTGGACAACCCAGGCGTTGTCCGATGATTAGTTTTTGCACAATTGCGATTTGAATATTTTTATGCAATATGTTGCGGCAAGCCTGGATGCGTCGGACGTGGTCCGATTTTAATTTTTTTACGTATTTCGAAAGTAGAAATATTTTGTTTACTGATTTTGGTAGATATTTTAATTCAAATAATAATAAATCGAGAAACGGACAATAGAATGTTATAAAATGTTGGTAACTGGGGTTTAGTCCAAAATGTTAATATTAACAACACAATTAATTATCACAATAAATACGGAAACAATGGAGCAGCAATTATAAAAATTGCGATAAGTCAATAATAGTTTGGAATTTGGATAATTAAAAATCCCTGGATTTTTTCAAATAGCAAACAGTTCAAAAATTGACAGTCATGTTTACTTAGTATCTAAAATATCGGCGAACATCGTCCGTTTCTGAACCGACATACACGGTTTCTAAGATCAAAAGAAAACAACAGCAACACGTGTTATTATCTAGTCTAGTGGATTATTTAATCCACTAGACTAGATAATAACACATCGTAGGTATACATACCACTACTATTTGAATGCCAAGCATAGCCATCTGCAACGAAGCTATAGCAAAATCTAAAAGCATAAGCAAGCTCATAGCACTGTCCAATGTCCAAACATACCTAAAAAGAATTGTAGGTGATTAAACATTCATTATTTTTTTGACTTTCAAATTAATATCAACATATTACCTTATACATACACTGTGGGCCAAAAAAAAGCGGTACAAATGTTCAGTTACTCATATTTCCATAGATTTTAAGTAAATTCAAGCAAGCGTTTCTTTGATAAAGTAATTGCTTATGTTGTGAGGATTAAAAACATACCATATGCGCAGTTCCACTTCTTATTTGAGTAAAAACAGCAAAAAACGATGTTTCAAAATTTGACCCTGTATACAAAAAAACCTGCATACGATGCTATAAAATCTCTACTGTCCCTTTTGACCAAAAGATAACAAACGTCATTACCTACTAATTTTATTACACTTTTCATTTCACATTAAATTGAATCAGAAATCAGAAATGTTGCATAGCCAAACATAAAGCAACATAATTTTGGATTGAAACGTTATGTTATTGCGAATATGGTATGGTTTTAATCTTCACACTGCAGGCAATTCGTTTTTAACAGAAATATTTGAATTTACTAAATATTATTGGAAATACGATGAAATACGTGATTAAAAATTTGTACCGTTCTTTTTGCCCACTGTGTATATGTAAGGAGAGTATATGCACATAATAAGTATTAATACGCAAAATTCGTACAAAAAGGTACAAATAAAAATGAATACTGAAACAAATTATGTTTTAAAATTAGTCATATTAATTTGATGATTTTCAGTTGTCAGTATAGTTGAAGCTATACAAAATACATGCTCTTAAGTGTTTAGTAACTTACACACAGTAACATATATTTGAAGTTAAATATCTCGAAAACTCAGCAGTATACATATATCCAGTAAGGTGTATCGCAAAATCGTTTTTACGAACTTCATAATTTCAAGTGGATAAAAAGTTGTCCCTATGGACCTACATATACTACAAGAAAAATTGGCGCAATTGAAAAATATTTAGGTCTCCCGCAGAAGGCTTAAAGTTTATAATTTCCTTTAAGAATTAGAATTTTATTTCTATAAAAGATTAAGTGAATTTTCTTTTTCAAATACAAAAAGTTTAACAATAAGGTGTGTAATTACCGTATACAAAAATATATTACTCTAATGCAACATTTAGATCGCCTGCAGTTTATTGAGATTCGATACAATTTTTAGAAAAATGACCATTTCAGTATAATTTAAAAAAATGTGCGTAAATGTTGATAAATGTTAATTTGTCATAAAATTTATTATTATGTGCGGAGAGTGTGGGCTATCAAAAAGAAAAACCAGTCAAAATTTTTCTTAAAAAAATATGAAAAAATTCGAATTTCGGAAGAAAATCATAAACTTTAGGCCTCCTGCGGGAGACCTAAATATTATTCAATTTGTGGTATATGAGGGTCCATATACCACAACTTTTTATAAATCTTGAAATTTTGAATTTCGAAAAAAACGTTTTTTCGGTACACCTAATGTGAAGTCACATGACGTGACAGTAATATGCGTATACAGATCGCCAACTGGCAAGTTTGACACATTCCTACAAACTCTCGAAATTACACTATCCCAAGTACAGCACAAAATCAGACAGAACACAAAGCTTGTTGTGGCGGCCGACTTCAATGTACACCTTCACACGGACAACAACCAAAATTCACTGCTGCGCATCAGGTTGCTTTGGTCTCAGGCAGAGTTGGGCATTTTGTTAATCGAGTGACCGAGTGATGAGTGAAGAGTGCATTAATCGTCACTTTTCGTAAAGGAGTGAAGAGTAACACTCTTCACTCGTTCATTAAGAGTAATGATTAATTCACTCTTCACTCGTCACTCGCCACATACGCACATGATTAAATTACTCGCCAATCATCAATCATGAGTAATACAGAACGAGTGATGAGTGAAAGTTAAAATAAAATCTGGTAAATTTATTGTATAAATGGATTTACCCGGTCAATCTTGCACATTATTGTTGAGAGACCTTTAGCGACGATACATATTCTCTATACCGGGTGACCCACGGCATAGGTAGCCCCGTTTTTTTTTTGTTTATAAAGTTGGACGAATGAAATTTGGGAATGTGTTAATAGACAAAAATGCTTTCTTGGGGATACTCTTGAGGTTAATACGACTTCCGGTATTTCCGGAAATGACGTCATCATTGAAATTTTAAGTGGCACCCCATATTCTTTGTGTGCTATTTTCAATCACGATGACATTCTGCACACAAAAACATATCAATCGTCAATTTTTATCACCAAGGCAACGCAAAAATAACTTTTTATGTTTTAATCTAAGTGGCTAGCAATTGGTGAAAATAGTCGATAAATGTCAAATAAACACTGACTTTGACTTGTACGCTAACTTTGATCATTAGGTCAATATTTTTTTCGATTTTCTTGCTTCAAACAACATTTTTAAGCTAATAATTTTAATAAAATATCAAGTATTTGGTATAGTTGTAATCGGAAAGATGTTTTCTATCGAATAATCAGGGTGTGGTCATTGGGTACCCGTGAAGAAAAATGACTCACTGGCCAAAAACCAATTAAATCACGTTAGAGGGCGCGATTGATGCAATGTCGGCCAAAATCGATTTAGTTAGTCTTTATTTTACAATTTTCGACTATTTTCGCCAATTTCTAGCCACCTAGATTAACACTCCAAAAATTACTTTTTGCGTTGCCTTGGTGATAAAAATTGACGATCAATATGTTGTGTTCAGAATGTCATCCTGATTGAAAATATCACACAAAGAATAGGGTACCATTTTTCAAAGTTCAATGATGACGTCATTTCTGGAAAACCGGAAGTCATATTAACCTCAAGAGTATCCCAAAGAATGGCATTTTGGTCTATTAACACATTCCCAAATTTTATTCGTCCAGCTTTATAGACAACAAACATAAACGGGAGTACCTATGGCGTGGGTCACCCTGTATTCGAATAAACACGACTATGAGGAAGCCCTTGACGGTTTCTATTATTTTAAAAGGTTATGTCACTTCTCATTTGACGTGAACGGTGTTTTCTGCGTGTTGGAACAGTCAACTGACCTAAAATACACTTTACGCTGAATGCTGATGAGAACTGAGTCGGACCGCGTAGAGTGCGTAGACAGACATGTTGTCGGTGTATTGAAGTACCTGTAAAACATGTTTTTACTGTCCCGTCCATGTCCCGTCGGCAGTCGACGGAATATTCAACACGGACATATTGTTACTCGCTCCAAAATGATTGACGATTGACGAGTAACGATTGACGAGTAACACTCATTTTGGTGATTGACGAGTGATGAGTGAAATATATACTTTTATGATTGACGAGTGATGAGTGACGATTAATTTCATTAATCTAGAGTGAAACTAATGAGTGATTTAATCGATTAACGCCCAACTCTGGCCCCAACCAGTGCAGATTTCATTAAATACATCACAACCATAACGCATGCTTGCACAAAAGATCCGGCCAAAATGCCAACACACATAGTTTGTGAAAATTCTATGTTCCTTCATCCAACCGACTACCCTGAAGTTGAGGGCATTCTACGGAATATGAAGCCTAAAGAAGGTGAGGTCTATGGCATCAGCACCCGCCCACTAAACAAGTAAACATATCTCAAAGCCGCTAGCCCACATCTTTAGTGCTGCACTTGAAGAAGGTATCTTCCTAGAAAAACAATTAAAATAGCCCGAATCACACCAGTACATAAAAAGGGAAACAAAAGCGAATGTCAAAATTACCAACCCATAGCAATCCTACCTGCCCTTTCCAAGATACTGGAGGAGTCCATTCTACGGAGAGTGCAAGAGAACTTTATTAGGAATGAGCTCCTCTCTGAGGAGCAGTTCGCTTACAGAAAAGGGAAAGGTACCGCAGACGCCTTGAAGCTTCTGATTGACACTGTGTGCAGGGCCATTGAGGATCGCAAGAGCTGCAAAGCTCAGATGTGCGATCTGAGCAAAGCCTTTGACACGATGGACCACGAGCAGCTGCTACAAAAACTGAAAAGGTATGGAGTACGAGGGCCTGGACTGCAACTGATCCAATCCTACCTAACAAACAGACCCCAACAAGTAACAAGAAACAAACATGGGGGTCCCACAGGGAAGTCTTCTCGGCGGACTGCTCTTCATTATTTACATAAATGATCTTGATACCAAAGCAGTAATTTATGCAGACGACACCACGCTGATAACAACAGCCAAAAGCAAAAATGAGCTCCACCATGACGCAGCAGTTCATATGAAGCAAGCAAAAGAATGGTTTGAATCCAACAATCTTACCCTAAACGAATCAAAGACTGAAGAAATTACCTTTGAGATGGACAGATGGCAATCACCACGGAAGTCAGTCAGATTCCTTGGAATCCACATACATCAACGACTCAACTGAAGCTGCCACATAGAACAACTTCGAAAACCCTTAGTAAAATACTCTTTGCAATAAGAAGAACGGAAAAGACAGCAGGGTATGAAGCCGCACGAGTTGCCTACATGGCAATGTTTCAGACTCGCATGTGCTACGGTATTGAGACCTGGGGACACAGCTCTCATACCAAAACCATATTTTCTCTGCAAAAGAAAGCCGTCCGATGCCTAACTGCAGAGCATCCACAAAGCCATGCCAAACCACTCTTCCAGCATAAAAAACTATTAACTGTTACTGCCATGTATTTACTACGATGCCTCACAGACATACATAAGAACAAAAACCTCATTCCAACCCAGGGCACCCACCACACCTACGCCACACGAACCCGGGACAACATAAGACCTGACTTTTGCCGTCTGTCAACAACTATACCCCATATGAGAACAATTAGGTACAACTTACAATAAACTCCCGAACAGCTGGAAGTCCAAGACACTCAAACCATTGCAGTCCACACTGAAGACGTACCTAATACACAAGGCACCCTGCACATCCATGGTACACAATTACCGAAGAGACATCGATTCCATTCAGTGATTGCTATTGTAACAAATTACAATTGTACAATACCTTTTTGACTTTTTTCTGTATAGATTGATTGCTTAATAAATATTATTATTATTATTATTACAGTCGGCGCGATTGACTCATTCCAAAGAACGTCGGGAATTCCCACCCCATTTGCTAGTCGGACGGAACTTGTCGCCGAAACAAATAGAAATGCATCACACTTTCTATAAAAATCAGTTCGCATTGTGGTTAACAAATTAACGAATGACAAAGTTAACATTTTGATAAACAGTGCCTACCTTTGCATAGATGCTTATTGATTTAGTTGTTACTTACCGTATAATAACTTTATGCATCTTTACGAAGTGTAGTATACTAATCCGTATGGCTTCGTCTTGTGTCATCTCCGGATGCGTTTTCGCCAGATTGGCAGCTAAAAATTTTGTATTCGTGAATGAATATTGAAGAATCTTGATCTGGCCAATGGCAAAAGTCATAAGACCAACAAAAAAAATATCGGTGCATACGGTTAAACTCCCACCAATCGCACCAGCCAATATATGACATGAGTATGCAAGATAATAAAACCTGTATCTGTTGAATGGGAACCAAGAGCTGAATGGCAATGGTCTCGGACTATATTCGGTAACATTAATCGTCTGTGTCTTTTCGACTTTGTAATCTTCAGCCATTTGCATGATAATGGGACTAATGTAAAATGGTAGAACGGTGAAGATACCAACCCAAATCAACAATTTGTCAGCTGAGTAATTCCATGTTACGTGCTTGTAATAAATTTCCTCTATGTGTTTGTTGTTATAATTTAACAGTCTGACTTCAGCGTTTTTTATCTGTTTTACTAATTTGTAAATCTTGCTTCCGTTGCAAACGAAAACCTTACAGATTGTATCTGTGTACAGCAGCGACACTCCAAGAATAGACACGACGTTGAATAATCCCTGGTCTAACGTGTTGTACATCTCAACATATTGGGCAGCTACAAAGCATATCAAGTAACCAATTACGAACTTTGAGTAAACATGATTATATAAGAAGTTCGCCACAGAGTTTTTGAAATTCAACTTAAAAACTCCCAGACAGTACATGCAGTTCATATTTATCTTTAAATGGATGTGACCGGAATCCATCTTACAAAACTGTAGTGTAGGCTCAGTCTAGATTTTACCTGATGTTATATCAGATTGTTTCCTTATAATATTCAACCACAGCGATATGGACTTTTCATGGTTATAGGTAGTAATTAAAAAACTCTCATATATGCTTATTATACAGAATTGTCTAATTATAGGCGATGAGAATAGTGTAATTACCGTATACAGTTCTTCTTACCTTTGTTAAATTAAGGCATATACTGGATTTATTATTTATTTAATTAATTATTTAAGACAGAAATCTTTTTTAAGAGCCTGGTGACAGACGATGACAAATATTACTACAAAAAATAATATAATTTCTTGATAAATTACTCAATACTCAATATCGTTACAATAATTAGTCGGTAAATCATCATTTAACGCTCTGTCAACCCTAAATCAAGATAAAATTTGTTTTACTCTCAATTTGTATCACTCTCAAATAAAAGTCTTATGACATGAGGACAATTTTCTTGATAAAGAAAGTACGACCAAAGGCCTTTTTACATTTCTAAAATTCAACCATTTGTTGGTTACGACGATAGACGTCTGTGTTTTACCGACCAGCAGACTACATTTTTCAAAACTAATGTCTGATTCACCAGTTTGACAATAATTGTTCCTAGATGGCGAAAAACACCGATCGATTTGAGCTGAGTGATTAGTTACTAATATGAAAGCCTGTTAAGTATTTTAACCGGGACATAATACCAAACTGGTCGGGACGCTGGGACCGATGTCTCAACCCGGGACTGTCCCGGTCAAACCGGGACGTATGGTAAACCTACCTATAATGGACGTCATTTTGAATTTCTCGACAAAAGTCATTCTTTATAACGAGTTTTGGTTAGAAAACACCAAAATGTTAAATTGGCCGAAGAGTTATACGCAAAAGTTGTTTTATATTTATGCAAATTTATATCAAATTTCAATGTTGTATTCTAAGTTTTATATTTTATTTATTTTTAAAAAGTAATTTAACAAAACATTACTCCACATGATCCCCTCCTACAGCTACACATTTTTTCCAATCTTCTAAACTCCAGATATACCAAATCAATTGGTTCTTCATTTATTTTCCCTAATTTTTTATTTTAGAATGTCTAAATTAACATGAAAATTATTCGCATACACTTTCGGTTTTAAATAACCCCACAGAAAAAGTCTAGTGGCGTTCATCCAATCCACTTATTTGGAAAATGTCTGTTCAACCCATGGTAGAAACATAATGGTATGCTCTTACGCATCCCTGAGTTGATATGCACTATGAGCAGGACAACCGTCCTGTTATTTGTGTAGTGAACACCTGAGCTGTAAGTTAATTTCGTTCAATGTAGGTAGAAAAAAAAATACATACAAATTACACAATATTGAATATTTTCATCAGCAACAAAATTTTAACAATGCCATGTATCTACATTTTAGAATGTGTATGTTTTGTAAAAGCTAATTACAATGATATGTTTAAGGAGTATGAGACCTGCCATTCATACGAAACAAGGGCAAATCAGTATGCTATACTGAGGATCCCGCAGACTACATTGGCCACAATCCATAGAGCTGCAATGACACAGCTTATGAAGATATTTAACCACCTGCCACCAACATACAGGACGCTTCCCCAGAAATCATTAAAATGCAAATTGAAACAGCATTTGCTCAAAAATGCTTTCTATTCAATAGCATCATTTTTCGAGCATGCACAATTTGATAATTAGTTGTACAACATTATGTATAGCTACAATGAATTTGTTATTTTCTTTTTCTCAAATTTGTATATTTGGTTTTTGTTAAGTCGCTGTATGTTTTGACATGTTCTATGCATTGTTTTTTATGTCTATTGAATAAACAGTTTATTTATTTAATAACATAAAAATAAAAAAAGATGGAAAATTTGAAATAGAACATTAAAGTTTGATATTTGAGCCTAAAATTATTTCAAACTAACTTTTACCATTTTTGATCTAATTCCGAAAAACCGATAGTTTACTCTTCCTCCAATTTAACATTTTCGTGTTTTATAACCATCCTGTATGTTAAATCAAAATATTAACAATGGCTTGCGACTTTGTAGGACATCCAAAACTATAAAGAATGACCTTTTCTCGAGAATTTAAAACTTACGTCCATTATAGGTATAGTTAGGTCATACTGTATATTTGCCCATCTGCAGAATGGGCTTTGAATAACTTTGGCCTTGCAATATATAAATGTAGGCTTATGAGCAATGTACAAAATATTTAGATTTGATCGCAGTATGGGTTGTTTTGGTATAAGGTGTGCGAAAGAAAACAACATATAGAAAAAAAAAAACATGTATCACTTGGATACAATCAAACAAGTAAGTAAACAATTAAAAGTTAGAAAAACAAATATTTAATGAAAATTTACAGAGATATTCAATTATCAGTTGTTTTCAACGGGTACCTGTACTGCGTACACCCATAATGCCATGACAATTTTAAGTTCACAGTTTGTTGAACCGCGCACATGGCGTCACATGCACTATCCATATTTAAAAGTAAATGGTATTATCCCAAGAACGGTTCTGGCAAAAATGCAAATGGTGTCTAAAATATAAACGCGAAATATAAATGAGATCTTTGCGGAGGCAAATAGTTTTTGACTGAATACAGAAACCCACGTGGCCGACTTATAAGTGACTTTCCTGAAGTGATGTGTAAGAGGATAGGAACCTGCGGTAACCGGTCGGAAACTATAAATCAAACGTCGACGAATATCCTTTGAAAATTGTCTCCAATTACTTTGACGCTTTTAGTAATAATAGACATGGGACTAGCAATTTACATATATCAACAAAAAACAATATTTTGAATTTCAACATGTGAATTCCCCTGCCATTTGTCACATTAGAAAATAAAGCGTTTGGTATATTGCGGTGCAGTTTTCAGAATACTCGATCTACATTGTTCTAGAATTTTTTGTGTCTTGCAAAGAAAAAACAGATCATTACTGTAGTTTTTTTAGATTTTAACAAAAAATCTCAAATTATCAAAATACCAACAGTGTCGTGTTTTTGGCAGTGCATTCTTTAGGTAGGCTGAAATGTAATCTTGAATCTTGGAACTTTACTTGAAAGAAGAGTGTGATCACTGACTATATGAAGTGTTATGTCATTACTGGTAAACGAGCGGCCAAAATTGCCACGTGTCCTATTAAAAAATCTGGCACTATTTTTTTTTTATTATTTAATGGAGTGAACAGGCTGTGTAAGAGAAGAACGTAATATACAAGAATAATCTCACAAAGTGCACTCTTCTTTATACCGTGGTGGAGCTTTCACTGGAACCAATATGCGTTTTCATATGCCGACTAAGGCTGTTTTTGCGTGTAGCAGCAAAATCACATTGGGCGCATTTAAAAGGCTTCTCTCCTGTATGCGTTCTCATATGATATGCGAGAGTAGTATGGTATGAACTAGCATAATCACAAAAGGAGCATTTTAACGGCTTTTCTCCGGTATGCGTCCTCATATGCTGAGTAAGGCTATTTGCATTTGTACCAGAATAATGACACAAGATGCATTTAAATGGTTTTTCTCCAGAATGCGTTCTCATATGCCAAGTAAGGTTACATTTACGTGTACCAGCATAATCACATAGGGTGCATTTATATGGCTTTTCTCCAGTATGCGTTCGCATATGCACCGTAAGAGACATACGTACTGCAGTAGAATAATCACATAAGGTGCACTTAAATGGTTTCTGTAGAGTATGCGTTCTCATATGCTGAGTAAGGTGAAATTTGTGTGTAGTAGCATATCCACATTCAGTGCATTTAAATGGCTTTTCTCCAGTATGCGTCCTTATATGCCGTGTAAGATTACTACTGTCTGAACTAGCATAATCACATATAGTGCATTTAAATGGTTTTGCTCCTGTATTTGTACTCATATGATGAGAAAAGTGACTTTTCTGTGTCCCAACATAATCACATAGGGTGCATTTAAATGGCTTTTCGTCAGTATGCGTTCTCATATGGGATATAAGACGCCTTCGGTTTGCAGTAGCAAAATCACATAAAATGCATTTAAATGGCTTTTCTCCAGTATGCAGTCTCATATGGCGAGTAAGAAAACGCTTTTGTGTACCAGAATAATCACACAATGTGCATTTAAATGGTTTTTCTCCGGAATGCATTCTCATATGTTGAATAAGGGTAATTTTTAGTGTACCAGCATAATTACAGAAGGTGCATTTAAATGGTTTCTCTCTAGTATGCGTTTTCATGTGCAGTGTAAGATGAGAACGATTTGCAGCAGTATAATCGCATATGGTGCACTTGAATGCTTTCTGTGTTTTACGGTTGCTGATGTGCACCTTAAGAGACTTCCTCCTTGCATGTTTCAGCTTATGTGCTTTCAAGAATCTAGGTTGCGTAGTAGTATAGTCGCAAATGTTGCATTTATATGGCTTTTCTGGCTTACGAACTTCATCATGTTCTGGGAGTTGAGTAGATTGTGCAGCTGCGTAACTACTATACTTGCTACACAAAAATACTTCATGAGGTGTTTCTGCCTTCAGAGGATCTAGGGATTCTCTGGTTACAGTAGTTTCACACAGTTCAAGTTCTTCAGCTTTTACGTCCGATCTGAAAAACGTAAAACAACAATAAGAAATAATCCCATTAACTAGGTCAACGAGAACTGCATACTTTGCAAAAATACCCAATTGGAAAAATCATTTTTAGTACCTGAAGGGGCTAAAGTACAACTATGCAACAAAAAAAATCCTCCCGGGAAATTTTAGCTAATAATGATTCTTTACGACCCCCTGAACACTTCCACAAATGCGTTTTTCTAGGTTAGCTCCAATAAGCGAGATGCAAATTTATTTTTAATTTTATTCATAATTTTTAGTCCAGTCAAATGGTGTTTTGGCCAAGAAATAAAATATATAAGTATTTTTTTCTATTATTCTATATGGTTTTTTGGGGAACTGAATCCGAATTTTTACTTTGCTACTTCCCACGGATATGGCTTCACAACGGAAATCGCAAACAAACCTCAACATGTTCGACTTTTCTTCTGTTTATTGCCAAAAAGTCATAAAACTATGCACTTTTCGACGTAGACCACTCAAGTGTATTTCTTGGTTTGGCCGCTCGAGCGCTCTGAAAGAAGGCGACCTACTTTATGTGATGTGCGTGTAATTACAAAAAACTTAGATTCTGATAAAACTACATTAAATTCTGTACAAATTGCATAACTTAAAAGACCTATATAATTACTATTTATTTATTAACTATATCTTTGTTCTTTTAAATTATTACTTAAGGTACTATGTATTTTTCGGACTCTTGACTTAGGGGTCGTCCATTAATCACGTGAGGTCCAAATAGGGGAGGGGGGCTTTGGATTACATCACTATTGATCACAATGGGGGAGGGGGGGTTGTTGTGACATATCACGTGTATATAAATATTATTATAATTTTCAATAAAAAGTATTCGGAAAATATTTGAGTTTTTCAACAAAAAATACACGTGATGTTAGATAGGGAGGGGGGGGGGTACCTTAGAACCTCACCAATTATCACCAGGGAGGAGGGGGGTGTAAAAAGGGGGCTTAAAAACCTCACGTGATTAATGGACGACCCCTTACCGGCTTCGCTGAGCTTAAGATGGGCTTCGAAATGAGTTGGCAACCAAATATACTTCATAGTTTTGTTTTCAGTATTTCGCGGTATTTCACCGAAATGATTTGGTATTTCCATTCAAATTATACGTCGAACAGAACTTGAAACCTTTGCCGATAATACAAAAAATATCCGGCTCAATTCTGACGAGTCTAGGTACGGATTTTAAGCTTTATTGGTGGCTATGTCGTAGTCTTCTTGCGATCAACAAAAAAAACACCGATATTCCCAGAATTCGTCACGTACACTCGACACAATTGAGCCGGATATTTTTGTATAATCGGCAAAAAAAAACTAAACAGAAATACCTAATCATTTCGGTGAAAAACTGCGAACAAAATTATGAAGTATATTTGGTTGCCTACTCATTTCAAAGCCCATCTTAAGATGACCTAATATATCAACCCAATATCGCAGCTACATTGTTTGGCCAATAAGTGATTAAGATGTGTAATTTGTAGGGAAATTAATGTAGTTTTAAGGTACGCTTTCCTAGAAACCGACTCAAACGATAATCCCTCGGCGATAATCGTGCGGCGATGATCGCTCCGCGATTTTCACGGGCACAAAACGTTCAGGTGTTTTCCTCCAAGCGTCGTCTGCGACTATAGTCCCAGACGACGATTCCAAAACGCTTGCAAAACGTTTTGTGCCAGCGATAATCGCGGAACGATCATCGCCGCACGTTTATCGCTGAGCGATTATCGTTGGAGTCGTTGCTAGGAAAATGTACCTTCAGCCTTTTTAACTAACTCAAAAACTGGGTTTTACATAAACTAGGGAAATTTGCCCTTCTTTCAGCGTGCTCTAGCAGCCAAACCGTTCAACCAAAAATGCATTACAGGAGTGCTCTTATAGGAAATTTAATGTACTTTATTTTTGTATGGAATGGTCTACCTCGAAAAGTGCATAGTTTTGTCACTTTTTCACAAAAAACTGAAAAACGGTCGACCATTTTTAGTTCTTTTGCGATTTTCGTTGGGAAACCACATCCGTGGTAAGTAGCAAAGTTGAAATTCGGATTCAGCACCCCAAAAAACATAAAAAATGACAGAAAAAAAGTATATTTTCCTGGTACGTGCACCCTAGGAAACGATTTGACTGGACTATTTTGCCATTATATACAGTGTATTCTTATCCGCTTATTCGAGCTAACCTAGAAAAACGCCTTGGGGGATGTGTTCAGAGGGTCATATAGAATAATTGTTAACTAAAATTTCCCGGGAGGAAGAAAGATGATCCAAATTTGTCGCAGTGTTATTGAACCTATAGGGTCATTATTAGGGGAGTTTCTAATTTTTTTCAAGCTGCACCTTCTTAAGGTGTTATAGTTGTATATGATCAGAAGTGTAACTACATTATTTTGTGTTGCATAAGAAAAATATTTAAGGTTTTCTACTGTCTGTCAAAGTAATAAAAAATGACTGAACGTATTATTATTTTATTATACAGTATCTCCCCGGATCGACTTACAAAAGTGAAGAAAATGTTTGTTACTGATTTTGACTTTATCATACGCAGTATAATAAAGTATTATAATCGTGCCGAAAAAAAAATTAGATTTTAGCGGAAATAGGTTATTTTGGGTCCCCTGAACATTTTTGACCAAGGAAAAAAAATGTCTGTGTGTGTGTGACGTGTGTGTATGTTTTTGTGGTGACGATTCCGGAGAAACTACTAAAGGTATTGGGGCCGAAAGTTCATATTTAGAAGTTTCATGACTAAACTTAGAGCTGAAAAGCTTTTGGTTCACAAGGGTCCAAAGGAACTGGGTATTTACTCTTAGCATTTTGCAACGATTTTGCAAATGAGCCGCCATTTCTGTAATTTCGTCAAAATAGATAAATAATAAATTAAAGTAGAGGAAATTTTGTATAATTTAGGTCATTAACATTTTTTGGTCAAATTAATAGTTTAGCTGCAGGAGCACATTCTATTTGGTCGACATCGTGTCTGCATTAACAGTAGGTAGCCAGGATATTTTGAAACTTTTGACAATATTCAGAACGTCAGCGGTTGCGTAACGTCAAGTCAACACGCAAATGTATGGAGAATGCGATGAGGAGGAGAAACACGCGCGCTCGTACGCTATGTGAAATAATATTGGAACATCTTGGTGTTCACAAAGTCAACGTGCATTTCAGGTGCAGATAGCAATGTTGTTGTTTTCGCGAATAAATGCAAGAAAGATTGTAAGACGGTATGTTAACCTTAAAACTTATTTGGAATATTGAGCAGCTTCTTTATGATCTTTTGTAGTTAGCACTGAAGACGTGGTAATACCCGAAAATATAGTATGCTAGAAGCCAATATAATATATTAATCATCAGAATCAACAACTTTTTTACTTTATCATCCGTAGTATGACAAAGTATAGTAATCGTGACGAAAATTTGTTTATTAGATTTTAGCGGAAATATGTCCTATTGGGCAGTGTGGGGCACAACTTGAGTACTTGAGTACAAATGTGAGTATTGAGTACGTGAGTACGGAGTACGTCTGTACTCTGAGTACGCCGTACTCAGAGTACGGCGTACTCAAAACATTTTGAGTACGGTGTACTCAGAGTACGGCGTACTCAGAGTACGGCGTACTCAAAACCTTTGAGTACGGCGTACTCAGAGTACAGCGTAGGTACTCTAAGTACGTCGTACTCAAATCGTTTTGAGTACGCCGTTAAAACTTACTAATAAATGAGTACTAAATTAAGAAAAAAACATTCTTCCACTGTGTTCGTAAAAGATAAATTTCATTATGTGCTTGTATTTCCATTTCGTAGCTTAGATTTTGTGGTGAAAGTCGCATTAGCCTCACTTGTACACTATATTTCTTATATTTGTTTATGCACAATGGTTGATATTTTAATACAGAATATTTCTTTAATAATACACGTTACCATATTGCCTACTAATATAAATATAATAACACTATTAATTAATTATAATTTAATATAAATAAAATATTTCTATATATACTAGACCATTAACATGCCTTTGTCGGTACCCTATTTTATTTAAGGTAGGAATTACGTTGATCACTATGTGAATATCAAAATATATATGCAACCATCTCTATTAGTAGGGTGGTTTCAATTACATCATATCGGCTGCACGATGCCCAGTTAAGAAGTTTTATTTAATCTAAATAAGGCAATATAGGCGACAGCACTTTACCTGACCTGACCCTGCCTGGATCTATAGCTCTAATTTTTTCCCGTCAACAACTCTCTTTGACGATATCAACGGTCACGCCGACAATGCAATAAATCAAGTTTTACATAATTATAACCAATTCGGCATTTCGACCGTCAATCGACAGTTAGATACATATTTATATCATGTGCCTACATATTTGAATTAGAAACAAATTCGGCATTTTCGACTTGTATAAAATTTATTTAATTTTTTTAAGTTAAACATTAATAATTTAAGGCCGTGCCATAAAAACACACCCCTTTATGTACGGGGTTGTTAAACTTCCTCCAACCTTATAGAAAGAATGTACCTACCGTTCAAAATTTACATCGCTATATGTAAGGGTTAGAGCTGTTAATCATATGTTAAGCGTCAAAACTATTGCTTAAAATATGTCACTTTATCGTTTTAGTACTCCGTCGCTTCCGTACTCAATTGCATATGAGTACAGAGTACGGCGTACTCAACACTCATTTTAAAATGAGTATTGAGTACGGCGTACTCGATATCATTTTCAAACTGAGTATTGAGTACCGCGTACTCTATACTCATAATTGAAATTGAGTATTGAGTACGGCGTACTCAATACTCACTTTGAAAATGAGTATTGAGTACGGCGTACTCAATACTCATTTCTTTTTGAGTATTGAGTACGGTACTCATACTCATACTCAAGAGTACGATATGCCCCACACTGCTATTGGGTCCCCTAAACATTTTTGAGACGCTATATCTGGAATTTCGTCGAAATAGTTTAATAATAAATTAATGTAGAGGAAATTCTGAATAATTTATGACTATGAAATTTTTTTGGTAAAATAAATAGTTTAGCCGCATGTGCAAATTCTATTTCATCGAGATCGCTCGTACTGCATTAAAACACTATATATAGTATTAAAACTAGTTAGCCAGGATTTGTCACATATTGTGATTCTAATGACAGTAGCTAATGTAAAATGCTGATGTGTTGCCATTACATACTGTAAATCTAATCAAAATATCTGTCTAGTTGTAGCAGTTTTATTTTAATGCAGATATGGCCGATCTCGATCAAATAGAATCTCATGCAGCTAAACTATTAATTTATGGTATGATAGAGACATGTGCCTGACCACATCAGATTTTTTAAACATACCTCCTTTTAAATAATACGTTGGATAAGTTCAAACTCCTAAGGCCCGTTCCTACCAATTTACCATCCGGTTTAGATGCCAAGGGATGGGAATAAGACTTGCCAAGGGAATACCAGGAATATCTTATGGTTACTACCATCGCAGTAAACCAACAGTTAGCTTATTCTTCTGTCAAGATGACATGCCTAGGGATTTTTTCGGAAAATGGCAAACTTGAATGTGTCAGATGACTTAGTGTCATTAATTTGCTCTAATATATAACAGATATGACAGAATTATGACAGCTTTGTGCCAATTATATGTCAGTGCTGATAAGCGCTAATTTCATACGCAAAATTTAAAAATTAAGAAATGGAAATGTTTAATGACTTGTAGTTACTAGCAATAAACAATTAAATGCTTCATATGAGTAACTCATTAATAAGCGGATTAAATTAAAAGATAAATTAAATAATGAGGATGCAAGACTATAAAAAATTAATTTAAAAATGTAAAAAATCAATAGTTTTTCGTTTAGTCATTCTTTACAGCCACCACAGTACAATAATTCTGAAAAATATACCACCATTTGTTGTTTCTTATTACTTCCATCTCTTTCATTGATCATTTGATCACAAGTCATGTGAAAATCTTTAGAATTGTTTTGTAATACCTGGAGTATCCAGGTTTCAGTATGAATCGTAATGTGAGTACAAAAACGGATGGAAAATGAATAATTTTGTACAACTCCAGTTGATTTATTCTCATTTAAGGTACGTTTCCTATGCAGCGGCGGGCGGCGGCGGCGGCGGCGGGCGGCCAGCGGCTGCCGCTCTGCACTGGTACATTGAAATTTATAACAACCGTTTCCTATGCAGTGGCGGCAGCCGCCGGTGAGTAGAGCCGCGCGGCTGAGAGCAGTATGACCCAAGCCGCTGGCGAAATGCAGGCAAAAAAGAGCTATATTCGCCGAGATATGCTAATTTTGTAGAGCGGAAATGTATTAAATAAATTGTCTTAATTGTCTTATTTTAGTCCTCAGGAAAATAAGAATGAAACAAATGCAAATATAAAATTGTTGTATCAGAAATTTATTGGTAGTTGAAAAAACATTTTACAATTTAAAGTTAATTAATTTTTCCAAACTTTTTGGCGGTAGTAAAGTAAAACAATTTATTTTTAATTATGTAAAATACTCATTATTGATATAATTAAATAATTTTAGTGAAAAGAAAAACATGTTTAGGACACGTAAGCGAATATTTTTGATGTACTATTATCTAATTTGAAAGTTTGGAATAAAGATGTACTTGACCTGCACTCAAATTGTTAATTAAATTACATTAACAAAGACTGCCAGTCCCGGTCAACCGGAAGTTGATATCAAGTTTGGTAGTTTAAATGGAAACATGTAATTATTTATTTAATTTTTCGGCTCCACGCATCAAAATCCATGGACACTTATTCAGATAAATAATAGGTAAATGCCACAACTTCCGAGTTTTTTATTTGCAATTTTTCTTTTGTCGTTGTCGCGTTATCGCTTCAAATTAGTTTGGTTATTATTGAAAAAGTTTCACTAAAAGTTTCACTTTGGGAGAACATACATCCAATATATTTAAATAAAATAATGTTCAGTACATCAACAAGTCTTAAACAGGGGTATTTAAAATTTGCAACTAAGGTGTTGTTTTAATGGAACACCATATCACATCAATTGAAAGAAAATCTTGCCTTCTATCATTCCATACTGGTGTATGCTTATCGTCAGTGCTTTTTGAGATATTCATGCCTTTTTATTTATTTATTCAAATGCTGCTGATACTGTATTAGCAGCCGTTCAGATTTTGATAGATATAACTGGGTGGCGACAGAAATTGTATTTTCGTTAAATCGGTGAATTTTGTGTATTCATGCTAATAAATGTTCAGGATGATGTTGTATTCATCTTCAATAATTTGGAGTAATGAGTCAAAAATTTACACGGAGGATATAAATGATAAAATAAAACTACACTACTATTGGACAGCCATGCAAGAAGCAAATTTCCGAAATACTTTTTGATTTAATTTTGGTACCTTTAATATGAGGGGGCAAAATTACATTTACAATGTACGATAAAACGCTAAAAATTTACATAGTTTTTGAATTATTATATATGTATGTTTAGAAATGTAAATAAAAACACATATTTTATATGCATTGTTACATGCATAAAGAGTAAATTTTAAATATCCCTATTTACATACGTTTTATTGTTGAATTAGATTTTATCGGTTGGTCAATTACATTTCGAAATGCTAATTGATCAAAAGTGATGTTGCAAAATAGATTATAAAATACAATACCTGTCAACATATCAAAGCCTAAAAATATCATATTAGACGCTTGGATTGATTTAACGAAAAGAACTATTGAAGATAGGTATCGAGAACACCAGTACTGAGTGATAGAGCGCAAGATTTTTTTAGTGGCGGAATAATATACAGAGTTTTCTACTTGATGAAAAATAATTTCTTTGTTGAAATGTAACACATAATACCCTGTATGTATGTTTTGATGGTTTAACCAGGAGAGCTGTAAGCCAAATATATTATTAATTGTATTGATCTGACATATATATGCAACTGATGACGACCTGTTTTCGAAATTCGAATATTGCAAGAAATCAATACTTTTTGACTTCGTCGAATCCAGAATTTTCTATTACTAAAGTCTCCTGTTCGAACTACCCCAAAGACTATTACGGCCTTTTCACACGAGACAGGGAAGAAGTAAAGGAAATTTTGTCCAAATTATTTCAATGACATTTTTTAGTAAAATTAATAGTTTAGCTGCATGAGCAAATTGTATTTGATCGAGATCGGTCGTGTCTGCATTAAAACTAATTAGCCAGGATTTGACAGATATTTTCATACTATTTAAAGTATTATCAAAACATCAGCGTTTGACACAGTTTGACACCATTTGACACTGCTTTTTAGTATAATAAAGTTATGTGCATGGCAACATCAGATTTTTGTTTCTAACAGTTACGATAGTACGATATTCACATCTCACAACCGCATTGTAATGATATTATTTTACATTTATTTACATTAGTAGTAAATAATAAGAAGGCGCACCCAAACGATAGCCATTACGATGATAAAATAAAAAAAATCAAAGTAAAAACCAATAAATATTTCTTATTATTTAGTTTAATTTACTACTTTTATACATTTTTATCTTTGTGTATTACTAAAATTATATTAAATATTCATTTATATTAATATTAATTAATTGTAAGTAATATATATAATCTAGCCTGGGTTATGGGTAGGTATGTCTCAACACTTATCTAGTGACATTTATTATAAGATATAAAGAAATTTACAGCTAAATAATTTCCCATCTCCTACAATTACAAATATCACATTTGTCCGAGCGCTATTCCACAAGCGGCTGCGGCAGCACTGCTCTTGGACCAGTACAGCCGCGCCGCTCAGCGTTCCACTGGTAGCGGCGATCGCCAGCCGCGGCAGAGGAAACGGATACATTACATTGCCATTGTACGAGTGTCGAGCGTCAGCGGCTCGCCGCACGCCGCTGCCGCCCGCCGCTGCATAGGAAACGGGTCATCTATTGTCTTTGTGCCAGCGGCGAGCGGCTGCCGTCGCCGCCCGCCGCTGCATAGGAAACGTACCTTTAATCCCCTTCCGGTGTTTTGCAATACAGTGGTCATAAGTTAGTAATTGCAAACCCTACTATCTTAATTATACGAGATCCTGACGACTGGTAAATGCCACAAAAATCAGCTACAGCAAACAACTTATGTCCAGTAGAAATTAAAAAAAAAAACACGTTATAATAGTTGGTGGTATAGTTGAATTCATGTAAAACGTCTTGCAATAGAGGCACATTGAACTATTCAACCAAGCTTAGCTATGACTCTGAGGTTTTATTACTTGATTAATTTCAGCTAGAAAATAGTAAAACCATTACTTTGAGAAATGAAATCTTTTAACATATTCAAAATAAAAATGCCTATATCTACATGATTAATCCTAGCTCAATTGGTCCTTTCACCACGTATGGGTGGTGAAAAAGAATTTGTATATCGTCCGTAACCATCTCTTTATCCGTGTTATAATCTTTCCATGTTCCAGTTTAAGGATTTAACCATAAACTAAAAAATGAAATATATGGTACGAAGCATCTCGAGTTTGTGATGAGCTGACAGCGGCAATATGACATTTCTTCATCGCAAAATTATCGCCTCTTTTAGTTTTTAGTGAAAAAGTTTTCTCAAAAAGTCAATTAGATAAAAAAATGGGCTAACTGTATTTGAGAAAACCGACAGTCGTACAAGTAATATTAATTTTTTTCAAGTAAAGAAATTTAATATTTCATATCATCAATATTGAACAATAAATAACGTCTTCACTTGAATAAACATCCATTATGTATAAATTCTAAAGTTATCCAATTTTATCTTGAAAACACTCGCATGATTACACGCTCGCCTACGGCTCGCGTGTAAACTTCATGCTCGCGATTTATATCCTTAATTATGTGCTCGTCAAATAATATACTATTATTTGTGCACTAAAAAATGACATGTTCTAGCGGTACCATTTACATCTATGATATATTATTACTGTGGTAAGCTAGCCCGAGGAAGGAAATCCATCAATGACGTCCGAGATCCAACCCCGAGGTGAAGATAGAGGGAAGAAGACACGTTTCGTTTTTACTTATTTTTCTTTGAGAAGGATGTGAAACAAAATGTAATTTGTAGCATTACAAATAAACTAATATATTTCTTTAAAAAAAATCTGATGTGGCCAGGCACATTACTTTATCATACAATATATAAAATTAATAGTGTAGCTGCACGAGATTCTATTTGATCGAGATCGATTGTGTCTGCATTAAAATAACACAAGTTAGAAATGATTTGACAAATAGTTTGACAATACTGACAGTAGGTATTGTCAAACAACCAGCGTTTGATAAATCTTGGCTAACTACGTAGTTTTAATGCAGACAGAATTTCGATCAAATACAATTTGCTCATACAGCTAAACTAACAATCTTACTAAAAAAAAGTTATAGACATAAATTATACAAAATTTCCTCTATTTTAATTTATTATCTAACTAATTTGACGAAATTACAGAAATTTGCAAAATCCTTGAAAAATGCTTAGTTAGAGGAAACATGCAGCTCCTTTGGACCCTTTTGAACAAAAACCTTTTCAGCTCTAAAACTTCTAAATATAAAATTTCGTCCCGATACCTTTAGTAGTTTCTTCGGAATCATCGCCACAATGTCATACTATGTATGATAAAGTAAATGTGGTTACATAATAGAATCATAATCAACAAATACTGAAATAATACTTAAAAAGTTTTAAATTAAAATAATACATTCTGCCATAAATTAAAAAAGTCCTTCTGCTCAGGGGCGTAGCTACGGAGAACAGTGGGAGCAACCTGCTCCAGGCGCACGAGTATATAACATATAAGTATGTAAGTTGTTTTCAGTATTTTCTTGTTAATATGAAACTCATAATGTTACTTATTTTAAAAGAAAGAAATTGCCAATCCCAAAATTTCAATGCTCGGTAAAAGTTTCAATTGCCTTAAACGCTTTCTTCCAAATAATTTTCACAAAAATTTAAAAAAGCCTCTTTGAGAAACTTGAATAAATGTCCCCAACCATCACTTGAATAGGGTTAGAAAAACGCACTGTGGCATCTTAACCAACTTTCACCTGAATTGTAAAAATGTTTTGTAAAAATGTTGTAAGTTATGTTATTACTTTAATGGTACTAAAGAAACGAGAATAGTAGACTATCGCGTCTTAGCGCAGTGAAATTAAACAAATAATTCAATCCCAAATGGATTTTAAAAATATGCCTTTGATTTGGCATTAGAAACAACGTGTAAACAGCTCCCATCGATATGGGGTCTAAGCTGCGAGTTATTCACGGTCATAGATGACCGACTTGGATTTTTTATTGGTCGGACCTTTCAAGTCCCAAGTATTTGAAAGCATCATATTTAATAACAAGAATAATACTAGCGTGCAATGAAAACTTGACCATTTTCAAGATAGTCCTTCAGAAGGTTAAGAAATGGCTTATGAATACCCACCTTGGTTTTTATGGAAACTAAAATTAGTGTAAATGTTCGTTAATCTACGCTAGTAAAAGATACTAGTTTTAGAATAATTCCATAAAATGCGATACCGTTATTTATATAAAATATTTGTGAAGCACATGTGCACACATTTGAAGAATATTTGGATTATTTTAATCTGTTAGAAATCGAAAACAGACTATATATTTTTACTTTATCATACGCAGTATGTAAAGTATTGTAATCATGCCGGAAAAAAAATGAGATTTTAGCGGAAATAGGTCTTTATGGGTCCCCTCAACATTTTTGACCAAGGTACAGAAAAATGTCTGTGTGTGTGTGTGTGTGTGTGTGTGTGTGTGTGTGTGTGTGTGTGTGTGTGTGTGTGTGTGTGTGTGTGTGTGTGTGTGTGTGTGTGTGTGTGTGTGTGTGTGTGTGTGTGTGTGTGTGTGTGTGTGTGTGTGTGTGTGCGTGTGTAAACGATTTTTGTGACGACGATTCCGGAGAAAGTACTAAAGGTATCGGGACGAAAGTGCGTATTTAGTAGTTTTATGACCAAACTTAGAGCTGAAAAGCTTTTGGTTCAAAATGGTCCAAAGGAACCGGCTATTTACTCTTAGCATTTTTCAACGATTTACGTCATTTCTGTAATTTCGTCAAAATAGATAAATAATAAATTAAAGTAGACGAAATTTTGAATAATTTATGCCTATGACACTTTTTGGTAAAATTAATAGTTTAGCTGCAAGAGCAAATTCTATTTGATCGAGATCGGTCGCATCTGCATTGATATGAAGCTACATAGTAGCCAGGATTTTGACAAATAATTTTTCCGTGCTGTCACACTCGAAAACAGCTGATTTCATCATCGATGATTTCATCATCGGTTGGAGAACCGCTATGGAACGTTACCGCTCTAGTGCGGCAAATTACAAAATACAAATTTCAAATGAAATAAGATCACCAATTTGATTGTTTGTTGATAAGAAATATCAACTCGTCCTTATATCTAATTCTAAAAACGATAAATTGAGTAGAAAAGTATAGCGATGACTGTAGTTTTATTTTAGTATGTTGGTACGGATGTGACATCTACAGTGTCATGAACAATATAAATCTGTCAGAATTTGAATTAGCTTTTTAAACTTGACGTTTCGTCAAAGTGGTACCAACCTAACATTTCCTGTACAGAAATATAACCATTTTTAATTTATTTTATTTTAAATACATGTTTCTCAAAAAGCAACACAACAAACGTTGATGTCTCTCCTGCCAAAAACTAGATAGCGCGACGCGCTCCCGTGGCTGTGCTACGGTGACGCTCCGCCTTCGGTGACGCGCCGCATCACCGCTCGTCGCGCTATTCCGTACTTTCGGTACTTGTGACATAAATAACTATTATCCTAATGACGTAGTGTAGGTAGTGTCAAATGCTGATGGTTTGACAATACCTACGATTTATCTCAATAAAATCGATTCTCAAGCAGCTAAACTATTAATTTTATATATTGTATGATAAAGTCATGTGCCTGGTCACATCAGATTTTTTTTTATTGTGATAAAACCCTAAACTGAGTTTCGCAATGATTTTGTATATACAGTAATACCCCGTATAGTCCGGTTAATCGGTTCCACCGATTTGCCGGACTGTTTGAAACCAGACTAATCGAGGCATTAAACATATACAAAACTTGATAATCGGTTCCAAAAAAAATTCTGCCAGTATTTCAGTAAATAAATCGAGATTAATTGAACCAAATGTCTGTATTAATGTATTAAAATCAAATTTGTAAACACGTTTTTAATTTTTTATTCTCTAAATATGTTAATATTGACCTCTGCAGTTTTTTTATTCTTTGTCATTAAAAATGTTTTTGTAGGAACGAACGGCACTTGCAAACTTTTTAAAACTTGTTTCTTCGCCTTCGTTTTCTACGTTATCAGTCTTCAGATCATTGTAAAGACTTAATGCTTTGGGTTGAATTTCTTTTTGATTAAGCGGAACTCGTTTTTTATTCAAGTGTTCGATCCATATGGATAATAATCGGTGCCGTTTGAAATCCGTGCTGTGTTTAAAGCTACACAACGACCGTACATGGACAAAACCGTACTGGCGCTATGTCCCGTGTAAAAAGACCGTAACCCTGCGATTGGTATTCATCTTCTTTTTATAAGTCTTCGAACTGATGACTCGTCTATTTCTTTATCACGGCCTATCTTAATGAAGGATGCACTGTCTTCATGAAACTTTATTATATCGAACTTTTGTTCTAAACTGACCCATTTACTTTCTTGCTGACTGAGTCACTTTCACGTTTTCTTTTCGCAATCATTTTAAAGGTATTAAAGTTTAAATAAGAAAATATTAAATTCAGCGTTAAACGTCCTTCGCTCACAAACCTCCGAAACAATGTCAAGTTTACATTCTGGTCGAGTGATTTACAAACAGTACTATACTTAATCCGGACTGTTCGAAACCGGACTATGCGAGGTATTACTGTATATATATATAAACTCGTTATTAGCATAAAACGTTTTTGGTTTAACCTGGAATTAAAAAATTGCAATTGAAAGTGGTATATATTAAGTTAAATGTTCAAAAATGCCTGACCTCTTCCGAAAACAAGGGGGCGCAGAGATTTTTTTGCTCCAGGAAGCTGAATTATGTACCTTGTAATTCGGATCAACCACAGATCCCCTAATTCGGATTATAAGTCACGTGATTCTTCAGTCAATATCTCGCAGATCTTATTGTACTATATATCATGAAATCGTGACCAATAAATCTTGCTCTCCAAATTTTTTTTACTATCATGCTTACCAAGGATTTGTAGAAAACTGTATATAGTAAGTATATTATTATTATACTCTTCCATTACTGACTTACCCTTATAATATGCAACTTGTAGCTACAACACACTTATTATTTGGAGCTTTGTTATGAGTGTAGTTTGTGTTACAGGCCACTGATATAAAAATGCATAACAAAATTCAAGTACTGCTGACTTATCCAATAACTGTTAATGCCCAATAATTATATGATTTACTATAAATTCTTCAGAAGAAAATAGTAAACGGTATCCAAAAGTTGAAAGGCGTACTTGTTAAAACAATACATTTTGACACTATAATAATTATCTTTTTACCCTCTTTTTCCTGATCTAGATAAAACAGTTCATGAAGCAGGGATTTTCTTTAAACGGATAGAATAATAGACTTACGTAAAATCAGATGTTGCTTGTTTGTCAGCTAACTCGATGTGAATCTCCTCTTTTTTAACGGTGACTAATGGGAAAAGAAAAACGCAACTTAGAATTTAAAAGTCACAACAAGAAATCAATAGGCTTACGTGGGTCTGTGCGTAGTGTATCACCAGAACTTTTAATGCTCTTGCAATAGCTAAAATGGTGAGCTAATAACCTCTCGTTGTCAAACTGCATAACTCCGCATAAACTGCAAAGGACTTTCTTGACTGAACGCAAGTCCTCAAGAACATCGGTTCCTTCCTGTTCGATTGATGGCTGTCGATGAATTGAACTCATGTTTCTTTTGGAATCTCCGCAAATCTATAAAACGGTTGATAAATTATAAAATTTCAAAGTTTGTACGGTAGGTGCTAGATTATATTGTTCTACTTACAAACTGTGTTCTTCAAAAGATACGTAGTCACGTAACTTCCTAGCTTCATCTAGCTTTTTGCATGTGGGCTTCTCGTAATGAAAATGACGGGATTTCTGAGCTATAATATGAACGGTATGTATTGGTATGTATCTAACCTTGTTTTGTTTTCCGTGGCTTGCCGCTTGTTTTCATCGATTTCCATCGTTCCGAACGATTCGCTCGGTGTTTAGGAAACTGTAATAGATTATAGTTTAGTTATATGCTACTCGGTAGAGATGGCGCTGTAATTATTACACATTTTCTAATTTATTATCTTTTCACGTCTGTGAACTTGGTCCCTTCGTTTTCGAAATTGGGATTTCTGTTTCTACAGATCGTTTGTAATTATTTGTACCCTTTTTCTTTTCGTTTGTACTCGTTTTCGAGCCCACCTTTTTCGAACTTTAGATATTTTATTTCTAAAGACCGTTTATTATTCGTTTGCAATTGTTTGCAATTGTTTAGCTTCCTTTGCACCCCCGCCGTTTTCGAGTTAAAATTAAAATAAATTCGGAGGGGCCAGTTTCATACTATAAGCCCCTCCTTACTCGAAATTTAAAATTCTATTTCTACATAACGATTACAATTCGGTTGCAATTCTTTTCATCCTATTTAGTATTCCTGGACCCCTATCGTTTTCGTGATAAAATTTAAACAATTTTCTGAAGTGTGAACTTGCCCCCCCCCCCTTAATCAAAATTCCATTTCTTTTCCCTACAGATTGTTTTGTTTGCAACCCTACCGTTTTTCAGATATATTTAAAATGAAATTTGCAATAAAAACCTACCCCTTCGTCTTTTTTACAATTTGCAAAATTATTTTCTATAGATTGACTACGATTGTATTGCATATGTTTGCATCCTCTTTGTTTTTGTAGCTTTGCCGTTTTAGCACAAAAAATAACAGAAATACAAAGAAATTGGTGTGAACCATTCAACATTTTGTTGATTTAAACGCAACTTCATTTGCAAGTATACTAGAGCAACACAGTTCGGATAGCAACACACTAAACTGCATAACAGATAAACAATAAGAAAATTCTAATTACAATAAATTGAAGGAATAATAAATTAACCTGGCCATTAATCTAGAATTTGGGAATGAACTGCAATAATTCTAATACACATTCTAATATTTCAGGACTATATGTATATTAAAAAAAATCGTACACATATGTACACTGTACAGGTGTCCCACTCACTCTCCCGGATTTTTTTAGATAGTTTTACTGTCATGCTGCGTAAACAAGTTATATTGACGTTTTTCCAACTCCTTAAAAAGTTACAATCGTTTGAAATGTTAAAAACACGTGTTATAAATGGCTCTACTTTCGTAAGTCCATTTGAAACATTGTACTTAGAATTACTTTTGAGAAAAAGTGATAAGTTTCTCATGTATATTTTTTTGTTTGATTTTTGCGAGAATGTCCTTTTCGGGTCCCCTGAACAATTTTGACTTAGGTAGAAAAAAAATCAGTGTTTGTGTGTGTGTGTGTGCGCGTGCGCCTGTGCGTGTGAGTGTGCGCGTGCGCGTGCGCCTGTGCGTGTGCGCGTGCGGGTGTGTGTGTGTGTAGTGTGTACCCGTTTCAGATTTAGAAGTTACGTAAGCTTACAGACGTTTTGTTCAAAAGATTCCAAAATAACTGGTGGGTTTACTCTTAGGATTTTTCGACGATTACGCAAATGAGCCGCTATTTCTGTAATGTCGTTAAAATAGTTAAATGATAAATTAAAGTAGAGGAACTTTTGTTAGTTATTTAGGCTAAGCTAGGCAGTAGGCTAAATAGTTCCTAGATAACTAGTTAGCCAGAATTTGACAGATATTTTGATTCTATTAACAGCATTGTCAAAACATCAGCCACATCAGATTTTTTTATTTTTAGTTTTACCTATTTCTTTTAATTTATTTTACTTTACCTATTTTTAGTTATTTCTTTACTTATTTGTTGTTGTAATTGGTATTGATGATGTTCAGTATTGGTTTAAAATGTATTTTTTTTTAATGTTCTTTTTGTTTTGTTAATCAATTCAGCTTAATCGGGACAGGTTAGTTTGTATAACCGTTCATTTGGGAAAAATCCAAAAGAACGGAAACAAAACCGCGAAATAACACAAATTTCCGCCACTTTTTCGGGTCAATATTCCTTTTAATCAGTACAGCAATCGTGTGAATTTGACAAATAAAAAATATTCTTCACTAGAATAAAACGCATCTTTAAACGTTGTCAAATAATAAGTTATTATCAATATTATTATTATTTATTTGAACTCTCTGGTACATCTCATTAAATATATTAAATATAATATAAATACTAAATTACACTAATAGATTTTGAAAAGTAATGAAGAGCATCAGGGCAAATTGGTAGTAGTGAGCTTCGCTGAAGCCCAGGGTACTCCCTTTGCGGTTATCACCATAGCTGAACCCAATTTTGAAAAATAATGCCATTTATGCTTTGCAAGTGTGAATCTGGTCCGATCTGGCCAGATTAACACTAGCCCTCCCGAATTTACAATTTACAATTACAAGCGAATTTTAAACTATATTTGGAAATAGAATACAAATTTAGAAAAATAGGGACTACTGTGAATCTGGCTACTCCGAATTTGTTTTAATTTTATCTAGAAAAATGGTGCAAACATTGCAAACGAATTGCAAACGATCTGTAGAAACAGAACTCCAAATTTCGAAAAAGTTGGGGCCAAGTTCGCAGAGGTTATTTTTTCTGCTGCTCGAATAAACCTACAAACTACTGTAATCTATTTTTAACCGCTTTAATGCAGTATTTTATTGTAGCGACGTTTCAGGAGAAACTACTAAAGGTATCGGGACGAAATTATAAATGTAGAAGTTTTATGACCAAATCTAGAGCTGAAGTTTTGTTGAAAGGGTCCAAGGAAAATGGACTTTTAGTATTTTTCAACGATTTTGCAAATGAGCCGCTATTTCTATAATTTCGTCAAAATAGTAATTTTGTATGATTTATGTCTATGACATTTTTTGGTAAAATTAATAATTTAGCTGCATGAGCAAATTCTATTTCATCGAGATCGGTAGTGACTGCGATCGATAGTATTATTTAATATTTGAAATGAATAATTTCAATTTCAATACTAATTTACGAAAAAAGTAATTACCGTAATTTATCATCCCTGGCCAATCTCTCCCACAGCTCACATAATAACATAAGCTATGTTCCTACCTGCTGCAGTAAGTAATCAAACATTTGTTTTACATTTCTTTTGTGTATAAATAATTATCTATTGATCTGAAATCTGCAGCTCAACAAGATGCAAATACAATTCTGCATCTTTAGACATTGGTAGTCCTTTGGATGACCAAGGTCACGTATTTTCTGCAGCTGCATCCTCTTCAGTTCCTATAAGAGTCTAGCTTTACGGGACACCTGTACATTAAATACGATGGTTATCAACACATCCAAACATCAATCAATACATTTTCCAATCAAGAATAGTGGTACCTATTTACAGGTACAGGTAGTTACAGGTAGAACATATCAAAACAACTTCTAATTGCATTTTATAAAGATACGAGAACACAAACAACATGAGGTTTCATACGCTAAAATGCAATAGAGAAAACAAAATGCAATTTATGAAACCTCTGTATTCCTTAGCATCAATAATTGGAGTTCTAAGTACAACAAATTTGAAAGAAAAACATTTCAGCTGTGCCCGCAGAGTTAAAACTTTTGTTTCACTGGTATTTGTGTTCTTTTTTCTGCTCACTACAGTAGCTGTAAAAATTGCAACGATACAACATTCAGTGACGGTAAATATTGAAGTTATATCAACAGTTGTGATGGGATTCTTCACAATATTTACGATATTAGAACTTGGAATTGTGAAGAGACGTCCCCTGATGACGTTTTTAAATAACCTAGATGAATTTGATGACCAATTGTGTGATTTGACGATAAATTTAGAAGATGGGTGCATATTTTACTGGGAGCTACTATCAGCGAATGTATTTATATTGTATTTAATAACTTTCGCTATTGTAGTAGAATTGAACTCTGTAGTAACAATGGTTCAGGTTATCTACAAGAATATCAACAATTACATCTTTTTAACGACTGCGCTATTAATGTATAATTATATTAAATGTATCAGATTTAGGTTTGTGAAACTAAATCGATTGTTTGAAAATACGATACTGAATTATTCCACATCTTTAAATACAATAAATATTATCTTGTACAATCAGAAGGTAAATCCCAGAAATATCAATGGTCTGGCGTTATATTCAAATATTACTTTGTTGAGTAAGTCTTTCTTAAAACTGTCGCAAATTGTTAAAAATTTCAACAATATCTTCCAATGGATAATCTTGTTGTTGATGGTTAGGATCATAATCTGGAATATCTTAATTTCGAATATGCTAATATACAATTATCTCAGAGGTTCATTAACAGTTGATGTTGTCTTTCTATGCATTGTTCGTGGTAGTTTAGGATGGGTAAGTAACAAAATAACTATAAAATAATACATTCACTTATGTAATTTTAGATTGTAGCTCTTCTAATTACAATATCATGTCAGAATTTGGCTAAAAAGGCAAAGGAGTCGTTACAATTATGTTTCTGGGCGATTCAAGTATTAAAAATGACAGATAAGGCAAATCAAAACACGAAGATTGTCGACGTATTAAAAATCTTATCAGAGTTTATATACGCCCATAATTTTAAAGTATCTGCAGCAAATTTTTTCACGATTGATAAAGCACTACTACTGATTTGGTTAAATTTTTGCTTATATTATATCGTTGTCATTATACAGTTTAATAAATAAATGTTGTATGTCGACTTTTCTATAGTGTATATTATTAACCGAGAAAGTTGCAAATTCATGAGAAAAAATATCATTTATCAGTGTGTGGTGTAAATTTAAAAAAAGTTGTTTACTTCGGTAACCTTTTTTAATATTTATTTCCACTTTAGTACTCATCACTTATACTGGGTAATAAAAGAGTAACATGTTGTTTACTTTTTATTAGTTTTGTGAAGTTTGGTGTCCCAGCTTCTAGTAGCTGGTTGCGCAGGTAGCAAGGGTCGCCACTCGCCCGACAGGTGCCAAATGTACAGGCTGTCTCAACAGTGCGATCTCGGAGTCGGAAGATTGTACCTCTGTTAATGAAGATATTTTAAAACTGATTTCACTCATATATATATATATATAGAACTCCGAGGCGCACATTTTAAAATTATTAGCGTGTATACTATATTTCGGCACAAATTTGGAATCCTCGCAAAATGTGATGACAATGAAAAATAACTTTACCTACCCTAAACTTTATACTTTTTGATTTATTGCATGGAAAAGCAGCAGTCTAAGAAAAGCAGTATATTTCAATACCGGTTTTTAAATTTATTGCGCATGCTTTGATTATGTTTAAGTAAGAAGCGTTCTATAAAGGTGTGTTCCGATTGGTGGTAATGGCGGTGGTAGCATACGAAATTATAGTATTTCTCACATCTCGTGATAGTGACACATATTAGTTTGCATGTACATAAACATGAGTCACTAGCAACTTTCTATTAGAAATACTATAATGGCGTCTGCTACCACTGCCATTAGCACTAATGCGAACGCACCTTTAACGTGATTATCTATCATATCCAAATTGTGTACAGGGTAGTCATAATCTGCAATCAAGTATAGCAAACAGTTTTTCCTAAGAAAGTTAAATTTTAAATGGAACACCCTATATCTATTTTTTTTGTTCTACGCATCGTTCTGCACAAAAAAGTACTAGACACTTTAGTGCTAAAATAAACTATTGCAGAAATAACTAGTCTTCTTCATAAAAACATCGATTTTTCTATCAATAAGTGCTTCTACACCATTAGGTATTAAACCAGCTAAGTATTTACCTAAAGTACTGTTTTCTCGAATGATTACATATTTTTTAAATTAAATAAAGCATTTTACCCCATCTGCAATGTAATATTATAATTTGAAATAAAATTTTATTTATACCAGTGTATGCTATGAAAAACTGGTTATTAAGCTATCTGTCAGTGGTGGTGATATTGCTAGGGTTGTTAAGTTAGATTTGCATTATTTCGGGAAATATGGCAAATTTTTCCCAGGAGGAACTAATTGACATGGTGTGGGTTTTTGGCGAATGCAACAAAAACGATTTGCTTTCAAGTAGAGTTGACAGATACCAGTGACAGTTATCTTAATAACTTTTTTAGCACAGTTTTTCACAGCCTACAAGGTATAAGTAAAATTTTATTTCAAATTATAATATTAAATTTTGGATGTGATAACATGTTCTATTTTATTAAAAAAAATTAAATTATGCTAGAAAACAGTAGGTACTTTAGGTAAATACTTAACTGGTTTAATTGTTGATGTATGTGTAGAAGCACTTATTGATAGAAAAATCGATTTTTATTAAGAAGACTAGTTATCTCACCAATAGTTTATTTTAGCTTTAGTGTGTACAAGTACTGTTTTGTGCAGAACGATGCGTAGAATCCAAAAAAGGAATTAGATCTGTTCCATTTCCAATGTGTTCAAAAAATTTAGTTTGTTAGGAACAACTCTTTGCTTTATTTTGCTGCAGATTATGACCCGCCTGCACACAATTCGGATATATTAATCATGATTATAGAACGCTTCTTACTTAATCATAATCCAAACGTGCAAAATAAACTTAAAACCAGTTATTGAGATATCCAGTTTTTCGTAGACTACTGTTGTTTTCATAAAAATGCGAATAAATCAAAAAGTATAAAGTTTAGTGCAGGTAATGTTACGTTTAATTTGCGTAAAATTTAGCGAGGAATTCAAAATTGTGCCGAAATATAGGTTGTTCCATTTAAAAAACATAAGTTTGGGTTGGTACTACCTTATGGAACACTCTGTATACACGATAAAATTTTAAAATGTTCGCCTCGGCGTTCTGTATATATGAGTGAAATCAGTTTTAAAATATCTTCATTAACTGAGACACAATCTTCCGAGATCCCACTGTTGAGATACCGTGTATACATTCTTGGAATAAACTACAAAATAAAAAAAGAACTGAACTTCCAATATTTTTTTGAACGATAGTTGGTTTAGTCCAAGTTTAAGAATCCCTGTGGTAAATAAACCTGATTAGGTTTCTAATTAGACTGTTAAAAAGCTGAACAAATTCCCAACTTCTATTGTTTTTAATTCATCCCAATATTTGAATATTTGTAAAAACATCTTCAAAAGTAATAATTTACAATTTTAGCTACAATGTTCGAAAACTTTTGCGAAGTTAAACCGATTTTGATTATCTTTTCAGCACATAAACAAATTTATCAAGAGTATCAACTGCCTTTTGAATCAATTTTGAAACAAAAAATACTTGCAGCTTGTTATAGCGGTAAAACCAAATGATTGACAACAAGCCAGAAAGAAGTGTTCACGTGACAGAAGAATTATGAGCAGATCCGACTTAGAAGCGAGTTGTAACTTAATTCATACATAAATCAATAACAGAATGAAGGTAGGAGGCATCTTCTATTCACAAGAACAACTTAGCGTCACTAAGGAGTGAATCCTGCAAATTTGAGTAATCAGGCAAATTCAGTAAGGCAAGTTGCTAAGTAGCCAGTTCGAAAAGTGGTTTCATAGCAACGTTAAAATTTTAAATGGTATTCTGTAATATATCCAGTGCTTAAATAGTTAGCCACCAGTTGAGTGGTGAACTGAGTGACTACATAGCAATAGAATAGGGAGGTGCTGTTAAAAGTGTTCAGTTCTACAACCTTAAAATAAAAACGAAATGTTTGGTTGGGAATGTTCGGAAATAAAATAGAAGATTTACATGAAATGTGATTGATTTTTCTATTAAAAGGCTAGTTCAACCTAACTTCAGGACTGTTCTGATGGTCCACTATGGTCCAATTATTCAATCTGTACAGTGCTCGTGTGGGTTTATTATAGAATATTATTGAAAAATATTAAGAATTAATGATGGCTTCTTATGAGATTACACCAATCTAAATTAACTCTTCTTGGTCGGACTGGCTCGATAATTGTTATACCCATGCCCAATTTTAAACAATTGCTGCTCAAAAGAGACGTAAATCACGCCTTTGAAGAATCGGCGTCGTATTTTTCCAAATTTCTATCGGTTGCAAAAGTATTGAGCCCTGTGTTTGAAGAGTCGTAACTCTGCAACAACTGAACAAAAAAAATTGAAATAAAGTGTGTTATACTCCTGAATCATTTCTACATAACAGGAGGGACTATCAAATTTTTCTGCCCCTAGGTTTAGACAGAAGTGCAAGAGAAGTGTAAAAATGTACCCGATTTTAGCACTTTTTAATAAAAGCTCGTCTTTACAATTTTTTTTTCTGCTAAACCGCTAGCCCAAAAAAAAAATCTGATGTGGCCAGGCACATGACTTTATCATACAATATATAAAATTAATTGTTTAGCTGCATGAGAATCTATTCTATTGAGATAAATCGTAGGTATTGTCAAAGCATCAGCATTTAACACTACCTGCACTACGTCATTAGAATAATAGTTATTTATGTCACAAATGCCGAAAGTACGGAATAGCGCGACGAGCGGTGATGCGGCGCGTCACCGAAGGCGGAGTGTCGCCGTCGCATGTGAGCGAGTCGCGCTATCTAGTTTTTGGCAGGAGCGACATTTACGACGTTTATTGTGTTGCTTTTTAAGAAATACGTATTTAAAAAAAAAATAAATAAATGATTTCTGTATAGTAAATGCTAGGATGGTACCACTTCGACGAAACGTCAAGTTTAAAGGTGCATTCCGATTGGTAGGTAATGGTAGCTAATGGCGGTGGTAGAATACGAAATTATAGTATTTCTTACATATCGTGATAATGACACATATTAGTTTGCATGTACATAAACATGAGTCACTAGCAATTTTCTATTGGAAATACTATAACGGCGTCTGCTACCACTGCCATTATCACTAATGAAAACGCACCTTAAAAAGGTAATTCAAATTCTGACAGATTTATATTTGTTCATGACACATCCTTACCAACATAATAAAATAAAACTACACTCATCGCTATACTTTATTTATAATTTTCTCAATTTATCGTTTTTAAAATTAGATATAAAGACGGGTTGATATTTCTTATCAACAAACAATCAAATTGGTGATCTTATTTTATTTGAAATTTGTATTTTATAATTTCCCGAACTACAGCGGCAACGTTCCATAGTGGCTCCAACCTCTGATGAGATCAGCTGTTTTCGAATGTGACAACACAAAAAAATATTTGTCAAAATCCTGGCTACTTTGTAATTTCATATCAATGCAGATGCGACCGATCTCGATCAAATAGAATTTGCTCTTGAAGCTAAACTATTAATTTTACCAAAAAAAGTCAAAGGCATAAATTATTCACAATTTCCTCTACTTTAATTTATTATTTATCTATTTTGACGAAATTACAGAAATGACGAAAATCGTTGAAAATTGCTAAGAGTAAATAGCCAGTTCCTTTGGACCATTTTGAACCAAAAGCTTTTCAGCTCTAAGTTTGGTTATAAAACTACTAAATACGCACTTTCGTCCCGATACCTTTAGTAGTTTCTCCGGAATCGTCGTCACAAAAATCGTTTACACACGCACACACACACACACACACACACACACACACACACACACACACACACACACACACACACACACACACACACACACACACACACACACACACACACACACACACACACACACACACACACACACACACACACACACACACACACAGACATTTTTTTGTACCTTGGTCAAAAGTATTCAGGGGACCCATAAAGACCTATTTCCGCTAAAATCCCAATTTTTTTTTTCGGCATGATTACAATACTTTACATACTGCGTATGATAAAGTAAAAATCAAATTCACACAGAGTATGACCTAAGATCTTGTCTACAGATTGGTATTTTTGCTTTTGTAAATTTCTTTGTAATAAAGGCTATAAACAACATTTTTAAGGAAGCGTATATCTCGGTAACGAGTGTTAGCACGACAACGCGATAGGTACGAAAACAATCGCAAAATTTTGTTTATTGACACTATTGAAATAGAAACACATTTCAGATGTTCACTAATTTTATAAAGCGATATGAATTTGCGATTTAATTTTGGAACATCGCGCAACACGTCACGTCATCGGCGTGACTCGAGAGCGGCTACGTATTGGCGCGTCGGGGCTCATGGACCGTACTTAGGAGTAAAAGATCATAACAAATATGGTATTTGTCAATTTGACTAACGCTGAAGTGGAAAACTAAAAGTTTTGGGATCTGAAGCTTTTTAATGAGAGAATAGATTGCAGCAAAGAGATGTAAACATGTTTTCTTATTGCTTTTAACGCACTTTAAATCAATAGCCGCAATAAACAAATCAGATAGCTGCGGTAGCAGCAACCAAATAAAACTTCAAAACAAAATATTTTTCTGATCAAGGATGGAATATTTACTATACTGATGAAACCTGGTGTGGTGCAAATCGTTCCAAATAGTTTGGATGGGTTGAAAAGTTAAACCCAGAAAATAGAGATTCCTTTCATTATCGTGGTGGCATTCAGGAAGTAAATGGTTATAGAGGAGGTATAAAACGACCATCAGGTGCAGGGCAAAGGGTGATAATTTTACATATTGGCTCTGAAGACGGGTTTTTGCAAGGATGTCTCAAATGCTTTATTGGTGAGAAAAACAAAGCAAAAGCGGATTATCACCATGAGATGAATAAGCAACATTTTGAAGAATGGTTTCGGCATGTTCTCTCTATAATACCAGCCAGGTCCATTATTGTAATTGATCAAGATCCATACCATACAATGTTAGATCCTGTTTATAGAAATCCAACTATGGCTTGGAAAAAGTCTAACATTATCGAGTGGTTGCTGAAAGGAAACGTTCAACGTCCAGAGGGAATATCATCTTTTTCTGAATTAACAAAAGCACAGCTGTTGCAGCTGTCAAAACCTCACCATCATGCAAAGGTGCTTCTATTAGATTCTATAGCACAACAAGTCAGGGGCAATAAAGTAAAATTATTATGGTTACCTGTAGCCCATTGCGAGTTTAATGCAATTGAATTAATATGGGCATACGTAAAAAATAAAGTTGCAAAAAGCAACAATATGTAGGTACATTTAAAATTAAAGATGTGTTAAATTTATGCATTGAAGCAATGAACACTGTTTCAAAAGAGATATGGCAAAATTGTGTTGCACATTGCAAGAAACTCGAAACAATATATATTGAAAAAGATCATATTGTTGACACAAACATAGAACCTATTATAATAAACTTGCGTGAAGATGATAATGACGACGAACCATTAGACTACAACGACAGCAGTACAGATAATGAGGAGTGCGATGGTCAGCTTCTAATTAATGTCTTACTTAGCTCTTATTAATTTTTGTATGATTTTAGATAATAATACTGAAATTGCCGGCGGTAGTTCAAATGTTGGTGGCTCTTCTGGAACTGAACAAATCGTTCAGAGTTTAGGACAAATACTTGGCGCAATACAAACATTTGCAGAGAAAACCGGACCGTTTGGTTTGGCACCCGAACCCAGAACGTCATCATAATCAACTACTGATTTTTGCCAGAAATAACATTGTAAAATAATAATATATCACAAAACAGAATGTGTGTACAATTCCAAAAATAAAGAAAAAAACACGTATGCTAGTTTAAAAACTAACACCGAACGAGAAAATTACATAAATATTGAATACGGTACTGAGAGTTGATCGTTTGAAATCGTCGCGCGAATGCTTGCGTCGCTTCCCGCCAGTAACCCCCTTTCTCCGAGGGGAACCATCCTGCGCACAGGATCAATTACATTCATTTCACTCTTAAAAATTCGCAAATAACTTTTATGTTATAATACAACAATAGATAAGTATCACATTAAATGAGGATTGTTTACGTGCTAACTGCGTTGTCCTGCTATCGTTCATTTCCGATAGCGTCCATAAAAAGCTCGTTTACAGACTTTATTACATAAGAAATCAAGAAAATAAAAACACCAATCTATAGAAGAGATTCTAACTGTAACCCGAAAAAAAAATTAATTTTTTTTATTAACTGGTTTAGGAGAAAAAAAATCGGAAAGTCGAGTATTATTTTAAAACCCCAAAAATCGGGTACCTTTTTTTACTTCTCTCGCGCTCGTGCCTAAACCGATGGATAAAAAAATTTGATAGTCACTACTGTTATGTAGAAATGATTCAGGAGTATAACAGACTTTATTTGAATTTTTTTGTTCAGTCATTGCAGAGTTACGACTCTTCAAACACAGGGCTCAATACTTTTGCAACCGATTAGTAGACAGTGTGGCCAGCTGCGATGTTCTCGAGAACTAAACGTCATTAGACGAAGATAGTAATGGGCCTATCTCTATCTACCATATACCACAAAAAAGTTTGTAACTCGCTAAAGTTCACATTTATATTTACTGGGCAGATTTCGAGAGCTCTAACCTACAAATCAGCTATAATCTGAAAATAAAAATACTTGGCAACAACGCACCAAAGAAGTATTCCAATCGAAAATAGAAGCTTACATAAAAATTCTACTATTATATCAGACATCAATCAGGTTTGTGCCTAAATAAGTATCTATACTATTATGTTATTAAAAACTCCAATGTCAATTGTTAGGTTAGCTAGCAGAATATACATATAAACCGTGGTGTTTTATCCATTCTATTACGAGAGAATTCGAAGCTCCAAGTATGGTATGATGTAAGTATGGCTCATTATGGGTTTTGTACTTGGATACAAATTACATTACGGAGAATCAAAATTCTTACGTACTATTTTGTTGATCGGAGAAGATTTCTAACAAGACAAGAGATGTGATTAATAACTTTCATATAATACTTATGTATAGTCATAGTGTATACAGATACACAAATACGTTAAATCAAATCAGTTCACGAGACAACAAAATCACAAGCACAACTGTGTTTGGTGACGTGAATTGATAAATTGATTTTAGGTTAGAGCAATCGGACTGTCATTATTTGGCCGTGACTTACAACGTAACTTGCACGACCTGCTGAACATACGGCGTTAACTGCTCGGTGTGTTAATTCTAGCGTCTCTGCACGAGAGTGGAGTAACCAGAGCACGCTTCATCTACTCGGACAGTTGTTTCTGAACGCTGTCAAGATCAAATATGATTGCTTCGATTGCTTCAAACGTCAAGTACGCGTCAATGTCCAGTGACGGATGTAATGTCAAGAGGCAGTTAATTTTGAATTAGGGATAGGGAATTTTTGGGGTAGGTAGTGGTTTAACGGATCCCGTAAAATGGCCGAGAAAGAGAAGGAGAGAGGCGATAGACCGTATGTATGCTTTATATACAGTGTACTTTATATAAAAATGTGGAGTGGACTTAAGGTTACCAAATGCCGACCCCAAATAACTAAAGGAGACTAAGTTTTTCTCCAATAATCTAATAGTCCAGTATGTCGTCGGAAAAAAACGGGCTAGAAATGCAAATGAACCGAGAAGGCTAAATTTTTTATATGCCATGGCCGGGAGAGGCCTAGAAAAACTTTACTTCAAATTGTCGACCAAGATTTCTTATGTGCATTTTCCGCCAAATTGAAAAAGTGTTAAATTCAGTTTTTTTACAATAACTCGGTTTTCCGTTGAAAGACAATGATTTTGAATGAATACTTTCTGTTACTTTTTTACGCTCTACAATTAAGGTCTCTTACATTTTTTACCTATCGTCCATCGATATTGAGATATCGATTGAAAAAGTCAAAATCTGTATATTGCTATTTTCTCTTTTCTGGCAATAGATATGGAGAAAATTGCTATTATGAAACTTTTAGAGCATATTCAGACCTACAATTTAGTTTTTCTTTTTTCCTTCGACCAAAATTACAATCTCCAGCGTTCCGCAAAGTTGGTAAATCCGTGTTCCGGTTTGGGAGTTAGCCGGTCGCACGGTTGTATGTATGCACACGTCTAAATGGATCAAAGGTTGTTCGGCGAATTATTGGGATACAAAATAAATAAATAAATTGTGTAGCAAAAGATAATAATTAAGGGCCCTTTTTTATATTTTTCGTCGTTTCGATGGTCCTGGCTGATGAAGTTCTTGTTCGGTTAATTCTTCAAGTAATAGAGACTCTCGAACCGCAGGAAATAATGCAGTCTGGTTTGTCATTTCGGAGCACATGTACGCCATGGCAGATCTAACAACGCTTTATAATATTCATATCTTTGCAATCGCGATATACCGTCCGCTAGAACAGCTTCAGATCATCAAGTGGTATTACGGTGGCAATTCGGCGCAACAGTGCGTGGATTTGTTTGCAATTACTTTTGAAGGCAGACCCTATCCCGTGCAGACAAACCATTTTCAATATTGTGCATCAATTTGAAAAAGGTCTTTGTCTAAAGAGCTGCAGTACTTGTCATCCAAGGGAGATAAGTCCACAAGAAAGTGAGGCAAAAGAACGACGGGATGTAGGTACTAATCTGCAGTTCTGTAGTACTGGACGATAAGAAATCCACTCGAGGGATTGGCGAGGAATTGGGTATTGGTAACAAAACCGTTGCTAAGGCTCTGAAGAAGGGTGATTTCCGGAGTTATAATTACTCAAAGAGTCAGGAAACCTTCGCAGAGGACAGTATTAGTAGAATGGAGTTTTGTGAAACTGTAATGGAAAAGGCGAACGCAGATGAAAATTTTAAAGAAAATATTATTTTCCCTGATGAATCGACTTTTCCGTTACATGGTAAACATAATCCTTCCATTCTTCGATATTGGGCCCAAAAAATCGGCGCCGAAGTTATGCTTACCGTACTCAATATCCCGAAAAACTAAATGGTTGGGGTGGCATTCTAGGCAATCATTTAGTTGCTCCATTCTTTATCAATTTATCTCTTAACGCGCTTTGCTGCAAGAGCAAGTACTTCCCGCCATTTATAACCTTTCCGGAGTAGATCAGGATGATGTTTGGTTTCAGCAAGACGGCTGTCCTGCTCATAACGCAGCCAGGGTGCGAGAGTTTTTAACAACTGCATCTCCTCACCGTCTTATTGGCGTGACAGGCGACATTCGTTGGGCCCCAAGATCACCTGATCTGTTTTCGAACGATTTTTTCTTGTGGGGTTATCTTAAAAATATCATTTATGTTGATGAAGTCAATAGGGCACATAATTTACAGGAGTTGAGAGCAAAAATTACAGAAACTGCCAACACTGTAACAGCCGAAACGCTCTCTGGGGTGAGGGACAACTTCTACAAACGGCTCGGATACTGTGTTGCAGCGCAAGGCGGAATCTTTGAGCCCGAGTTAAAATAATGTTTATTTAATTGTTTATTCGTAGTAGAATATTAGTTAATTTATATATTTTTTAGTTTTTTGCAAAACCAGAGTCTCGAACAGCAGGAAAAGATGCTGGGATGGTCGAAACATCATCATCATCGTCGTTGTCGTCGTCGTTAAATAGAATGTCTACTGTGGCGATGTTTTTGCATGTTTGCCCACTACAATACAGGCAAATAACGGAGCAACTAATTCCGGGTTTTCTGCACCCACAAGCAGCCGCACACTTTCCTTTAGATTTTTGCACGACATGAGTTTTACATGATCAGGTGGAGCGGGTTCTGCTGTGGTGCAAATTGGTTCCAACCCATAATCAGTCTGCCGCCAACCTCATTCCTGAGGATCTTTGAAAAATCCGAGCCACGTTTGTACTTGTAGATATGTATGTCTGGAATATGTGTTGACGGACTGCGCTTTTTGTTGGTGGGAGTAGTGAGAGGTGGAATCGCAAAATATTAACCGATTTCTCCTGTTTATCACTGCCATATAAGGCGATTGGGTATCGCTCTACAGCACAAATTAGAACCCCCGGGTCGACCTTTTCTTGCTTAAATAATTCTACCGATGACTGTAGCTCCCGATTGTCCTCGAGAGTGTTGATAAATTTCCACTTTCCAATATAAAATTGCAGGCCTGAATATGCTCTACAAGTTTCATACTAGCCAATGTTTCGATATACAGGGTCCTGCAACTAAGCTCCCGTCTTCTGTAGATCACTTACTCATTAAGCTAAGAGTTTGACATTTTGCAGGCTTACCCTGTACTTCAAGGTACAATTCAAGAAAATATTTTTTATTATACAGGGTGTTCCAAAAATGTGCAACGCCATGATAATATATTTTTTTAAATTGCATGCTATACATTTTTCTACACATTTGGAAGCCTTTTATGGTTGCCTACATATCACCAAAATTTTATTGAAATCGGTTGAGTGACCGCAGCGGAAAAAAATAAAAACAAAAAAAAATTGATTTTGCATCGTAGGCTTTAAAAATCAATAAAAACCACAAAATGCACCTCGTTAATAAAATTTTGCGACGTGCTTATTAAGTTAGATGTAATAGTCTCGTTAACCAAGTGACATTGATCCAAATTATACAGGTGACCAAAATCGAGTGTCAAACCTGTCAAACTTCAAAGCGTGTTATTGTTCTTATTTTAAATTGGAACCCATAAATTTTCTTATGTGAAATGATGCAGAATTAAAAAATAAACATTGTTTCTAAATACAACCCCATAACAATTCCCAATATTTTAAAACTTATTCGCCAAAAACTCATTTTTCAACATTTCCAACGGCAATTTTAGATAATAAATATCGTACGCGGCTTTGAAAAACAATTTATTTCATAAAAAATAATAGACGTATTTTAGATTTGAGTGTACTTAATTAAGTAGTTATTCAAATGCTAAATTTACTGCATAATTTACCTATAGCGGTAAGGACGGAAATGTGGCTATAGGTAAATTTTGCAGTAAATTTAGCAATTGAATAACTACTTAATTAAGTACAGTAAAATCTAAAATACCTCTCTGCGTTATATTTTATGTAATAAATTGTTTTTCAACGCCACGTACGATATTTATTACCTAAAATTGCCGTTGGAAACGTTGAAAAATGAGTTTTTGGTGAATAACTTTTAAAATATTGGGAATTGTGATGGGGTTGTATTCAGAAACAATATTTATTCTTTAATTCCGCATCGCTTTACCTAAAAAAAATTATGGGTTCCAATTTAAAATAAGAACAATAGCGCGCTTTGAAGTTTGACAAGTTTGACACTCGATTTTGGTCACCCTGTATAATTTGGATCAATGTCACTTGGTTAACGAGACTATTACATCTAACTTAATAAGTACGTCGCAAAATTTTATTAACGAGGTGCATTTTGTGGTTTTTATTGATTTTTAAAGCCTACGATTTTTTTTGGTTTTTATTTTTTTCCGCTGCGGTCCCTCAACCGATTTCAATAAAATTTTGGTGATATGTAGGCAACCATAAAAGGCTTCCAAATGTGTAGAAAAATGTATAGCATGCAATTTAAAAAAATATATTACCATGGCGTTGCACATTTTTGGAACATCCTGTATAATAAAAAATAATGTCTTGAATTGTACCTTGAAGTACAGGGTAAGCCTGCAAAATGTCAAACTCTTAGCTTAATGAGTAAGTGAGCTACAGAAGACGGGAGCTTAGTTGCAGGACCCTGTATATCGCGAGAAAAGAGAAAATAGCGAAAAACAAATTTCACTACCTAGATTTTTGACTTTTTTTCTAAATTGTAGAACGTGAAAAAGGCTTGTTGCCTTAAAGTATTGATTCAAAAATATCGTAACACAATAAAAACCGAGTTCGTAAAAAAAACTGAATTTATCATTTTTTTTCAGGATGACGGAAAGTGCACTTAGGAAATCTTAGTCGACAATTTGAAGTTAAGATTTTCTAGGCTCCTCCCACATCATATCAAAAATTTAGCCTTCTCGGTTAATTCTAATTTTTAACCCGTTCCGACGTAATGACTGTTAATCCCAGAGCCCGCGACAAAGTCATACCCTCGTGTACCATCACTACGAATAATTTATATGTAACATAAAATAATTCTAATAAAAGGAAAATGCTGGTGTGGCTAAGACATTTTGGCCGAAAGGGTGTTTAATTGTGCTAATTATCTGCTGCAATTCGGTGTCGTAGTATTTATTACCCTCATAAAACATCTCTTTCATTCTTTTTCCACTTATTGATAAATACATATTCTCTCATAATAACTTGGTGTGCCTAACCCCATTTGGCCGGAAGTACTTGGCACACCTCCCTGAAGGGCAGGACAGTCAGTGTACCGATACCCTCATCGAACATCACGCCCATTTTTTATAACAAGAACCTTTTAGTCTTTTTATTAACAGAAACCTTGGTGTGCCTAGCCGGAAATGGCCGAAACCGGGTTGCAGACCAGTTATTTAACAGACGATGGTATCTGCGTTACCTTACAAAACACATGTGTCAAATTTTACACAGTTATAGAAGAATATAAGTACTTTCGTAGTAGTTTAGTCTAACCAACCCTGGTTGGCCGGAACGGTCTGACACACCGACTTCAACAGTTAACATCGTCCGTATATCATCATAATCATCGAACATCTCGCTCATTTTCTTTGCATAACAAAGTTTACGGATACTTATTAACAGAAACCTTTGTGTGACTAGCCGGAAATGGCCGGAAGTGGGTTGCAGACAAGGTATTTAACAGAGGATGGTATGTTTCCACGAAGAATCGGATACAAGAATAATGCATCATTTAAGCAAATGTGAACCCAAATCCAAAATTTTGGTAAAAGCGACAGTTACAGACATTTTTATAATTTTATTAAGAAATATACATAAATTTAAAGATTTTGAAATATCGCTAACGAGTGTAAAACAAAGAAATTAATTATATTAATTGTAATACATTAGCAGAAACTCTAGGTCATCAAATGTGTCTAACATTACCAGGGTTTCATGCCTTCACCGGTTGCAATTATACAGCTGCATTTAACAGAAAGGAAAAAGTTAAACCGTTTAATATTTTAGACAAAAATCAAGATTTTCAAATTCTTCTTCACTACTTAGTAACACCGAGCGATGACAGCAAAATTGATTTAATTCAAAACTTTACGGTCAAATAATATAATGTGCAAAACAGTGAATCTGTCAATGCTGCAAGAGTGGACTGTCTTATAAGTTCTTTACAATTAGCAGCACTAGTTAGCAATTTTTGAAACAGGTAACAAATTTTAGTTCAAATCTAATTCCGCCTGGAGCCAGTCTGGTATATCGCGGATCCGACATACGGGTAGACGAAATCGTAAAATCGTCAATCAACGAAAATGATTCGGATGATGATGACAATACACAACACCAGGATGGCGATTCAGAAGATGAATTTATAATTTTAGAGGCACCAAAAAATCCTTTGTAATTATTGAAAACAATTCCTTAATATGTTGTTTACAATTTTTTAAATTGTAATAAAGCTGTGATTTTAAAGTATATTTTTAAATTTTTTTTCAATTATAAAGAATATTGATTGTATATTCAAATCAAAAATCAAAATCAAATCAAAATCAAATTTATTTCATATATGTGTAAATGTCACAAAAAAATAACAACTCTATACAACAAAATGAAATTGCGTCACAATAATACCACATGATAACAAACAACACTTAATTACAATAATCAAAGTATTGAAGATGGTGATATCCAGGGGGGATGCAAATTTTAAATAAATCAAAAATTACAGCCACAACCTGGATTTGATTTTTGATTTACTTAAAATTTGCATCCCGCCTGGATATCACCATCTTCAATACTTTGATTATTTCATCATTACGGTAACAATTCCGTATGATACGGTATTTCCGTATATTCAATTCTAGGTATAATTACAATAACACAGCTAGTTAAAGTAATCGTCCAGACTATATGGTTCGAGGTCCATCAACAAATCCTTAGCTTTCATTTTAAATGAGTTAAACTTCTCTATTCTTTTTATGTTTTCAGGAAGATTATTAAAGACCCTTATACACATATAGTTTGGATTCTTTTCAGTAACAGACAGTCTATGGATCGGATACTGATAATCACAAGTTCTTGTGCTGTAGGTGTTATTGTCGTTTAAAGGAACAAACAACCGTTTATGTTTGTGTATGTGCAGAAGACACTCCAGTATAAAAATTCCGTAGAAAGTCAATATTTCCTGTTCTTTAAATTTCCCTCTACAACTTTCCTTGTACTTCGAACCCAATATTTTTCAATCATCAATACTGGAAGAAGAAAAAAACGTCAGTTAAACAAGGTAGTCAAGGTACAAAAAAAAACTTCCGGCTAGACACAACATCGGTTTTATAATAAACAGGCTAAAACATTCTTATACAAAAAAATGAGCGAGATGTTCGATGATTGTGATGGTATACGGACGATGTTAACTGTTGAAGTCGGTGTGACAGACCGTTCCGGCAAACCGGGGATTGGTTAGACTAAACTACTATGAAAGTACATATATTCTTCTATAATTGTGGCAAATTTGACACATCTGTTTTGTAAGGTATTGCAGATACCATCGTCTGTTAAATAACTGGTCTGCAACCCACTTCCGGCCATTTCCGGTTAGGCATACCAACGTTTCTGTTAATAAGTAGCAGTAAACTTTGTTATGCAACAAAATGACCTGCCCTTCAGGGAGGTGTGCCAAATACTTCAGGCCAAATAGGGTTAGGCACACCAAGTTATTATGAGAGAACATGTATTGATCTATGTCACAAAATAATGAGAGAGATGTTTTATCAGGGTACTACGACACAGAATTGCAGCAGATAATTATAGTAATTAAAAACCCTTTCGGCCAAAATTTCTTAGGCACACCAGCATTTTCCTTTTATTCATATCATTTTACGTTACATATAAATTACTCTATGTACTAAAATTGGTTATAGTTAACTCGCAACTTGTAGCAAAAACTTTGATATTTTATGTTTATTTGATGTTTATTTTCATTCGCACAGACCTGTCGACGAACCAAACCTCAACACCGACTATGACCTATCTAAGGAGAGGAACCTTCCAAGACCCACGAGGTATTAACAATGTAAGCGTTTGTCAATTTTAAATAATTATCTTCTGTTATTTTCTAGCGATATTGAATCAATGGCGCACATGGCAAAAGCTATTTTGGGAACTGGCATCTTGGCTTTGCCTAACGGCTTCAAATGTGCTGGACTGCTTATGGGTATTATTTACAGTATTTGCAATGGTGTTCTAGCTACATTAGGGATGCATATATTGGTTGGAAAAGAAAGATTAAAGTTAAATTTATAATTTACTCAATTGAATGTGTTTTATAGGTCTGTAATATGCATCTGGTTTGTAAAGCTTGGCAAGTACCAGTGATGACTTATACCAATGCTATGCGATATGGTCTGAAAATGGGACCGCCGAAATTCAGAAAGTTCAACGAAGCTTTTGCGTATGTACTTATTCATGTTTTTTTTTCTCGGTAGTCAAGTAATCTTGGGCAGCTAGTCTTGAAGTGTTAAAAAACATGTCCAAAGCTGGGTACAACAGCGTTAATCCGTTAATCGTTATTTAACGAAGATAACTTTCAAAACCACTTTCAAAACGGACTCATTACCTTCCGCTACATTCGTCATCCGCTAAGGGGGGAGCCTCGCATAGATGGCAAAAAATTAGGAAAACTTTGGATTTTTATTCTGAAAAAACTATGCTATAGTTTTATTTCATTTTTTTAGAAAAAAAAATTTAATATGTGTTTTATTATTATTGCAAAAAAGTGGTTAAATAATTTTTGTTGCAAAATCCAATAGGTATGTCGACTAGCTGATTTGAATTATCTTTCAAATGGTATTTTTTTATTAATATACGTTGAAAACTCGCTGAATAATTTCACGCGCCAACTCGGAAATGTAAAAAAATTGTTTCCGAGAAAAGTGCGATTGAAGTTCGCGGTAAACGAAAATCGTATTTTTACTTTACTTTACATTTTCGATTTTTTGGTATTCACCCATGCCTGGGCCATAAAAGAGGTCATCTTCGGGACTAACCCCCTCAGCCTTTATATTCGAGCACCTTCCGAGCGGCCCTCCCCACTGTGCGGTGCCCACTGTTACCTGCTCAGCGCGCCGAAGGACCTTAGCGAAAGTACCTATATCTAAGCAACCGCTTGGAATTTTCGATCCATCTATACGAGGCTCCCCCCGTAATACTAGTCCGTTAAATCGGAAGTGTCACAATTAAACATTTGAAATTCCTTTAGGTACATATGTGCCACTTTTTAATGAATACCTATTGTTCAAACCAGGAACCTAAAGTTAAAAAAGCAACCTTCTAAAACAGCTTTTCTTCTATCTCCAACCACCTTAGTTGATCTTTCCAATGTCTTTTATACATCTTGCTTGCATCTCGCTATGTAGTTATTTTAGTTACCACTGTGTCTAGCTTGAAGCACATCTGACCGGCTCGTATCAGTTCACATCGGCTTGTAAGAAAATTCAGAGGAATGGTATCCATGTATTTTCTAGTAAGCAGGACTAAAGATTTTGTAATCCCGGGATTCATGAGAAAAGCGAAAATTGCCGCATCAAAACGCCTGGGATGACAAACCCAGTCAGTAAGAAACGCCAAAAATATACAATTTTATTGGATAACATCTTTTACCCCGAAACTTGATCAACGTTTTCAAATTTTAGTAGAAAACCAATCGAACGTATCAATCAAACGTATGGGAACGTATGGGCGTGGCGCGTGTGTTATTGTTCTTAGCAACAGGCAAAGTAGCTCATAGATACGTACCAATCAGAGGGCAACCGGTGATATCCCCACTTCATTCGAAAAGTCTCGCATTCGCTTCGAAAAGATGACGAGAGTAGACTCCCTGATGTGCGTTAAGTTTGAAGGCAAGTTTTTTCAACCGCCAGGTCTTCTGTTATTTGGATTGCATACTCTCCGGGAGATTGGCCCTCAACATAACCTACTATTTTATGAACAGTTAACGTTAACTTCCGTTACATTTATAGCAAATGTATGTACTACTGATTAACGAAGATTAACTTTGTCGTTAACGGATTAACGATTAGTGAAGTCAACTTTGCCCAGCTTTGATCATGTCGGATAGAATTCGAATTGGAATGGAAAACTCGAAGGCGACAATTGTTCATTGTACATAATGTATTATCGCGAGAAAAAAACAAGAACAGCAAAATGAAATTAGGCATTTATATTCTCAGTAATTTTAGTTGTGTAACATTTACTTTGACCGTATTTGTTAACCTATGAAGTCTAAACTTTGACAGTATCTGTCCACACAAACGTACTGATATGACATTTCGAAGCCCAGGTTAATTAGTGCAAATTTGTGTGTCCCCGTTTTTTATGCTCACGACAGTACATTAACCCAGGCTAGACGAAAACGAGCGAGAAAATCATATAGCAAATTAACAAGAATTACTCCTAGCTATGCGTGTGTATGTAAACCACACCGGGCGCTGACCAGCGCTAGCTAAGCGGTGCTAGCGCTGACCTATAGCGCTAACGCTAAGCGGTCGCCATCTTGCGAGCGGAGATAATAGACTTCTCGTGTAACCGTTCAGCCGGTCCGACGGCGCCGCTAGCGCTAGCGATTTCTGCTAGATGTGGTTGTACAGGCCCGTGGTCGGTATATTAAGGGAGTCTTCCGCTTGTTGGTTTTCATTTTAATTTTTTTGCTTTATTCTAATGTAGAAGGTCTCAGAATTATTCCTGTAAGAGGGTTTTGCAAAATTCGCCCTAGTTCTGGAGTTGCAGCCGATGACGTGGTGTGCGTCGATCAGTGTTGTGATACGGGAGCATTGATTAAAGAAAATATAACTATGTACGGGAGGAAGAAATCTCTCCGACCGTGCGAAATGCGTACTTATATACGTATTGCATATGACTCGGGCAAGTCATAAATGTGGGAGGTGATATTCAAACGCACACAGCACTAACTTAAACAAACTGGTTTAATAACTTGTCTAGGGTTTTTTACAATACGGTTACAATACATGGTATTTGACAGCACATGCTATACGTTTCGCTTCCCGAGGCGAACTACTAAACTCGGTTGCTTTCGCTGTCGTAATTGTCGTTCTGGTGGGGGACAAATGTATCGATCGCATGCATGGAGCACGGTAGACCTAGACACCGTGGTATTACTATTTAGAGGTATGTCCATACGCATGTGGAGTGGGGATGAAAATCTGCGAACATCTTCGTTACATTAATATCCGTTGCGCGGCGCTGCATGGTTGAAAAATAATAACGTAAACAACCAACATAACCAACTTCTGCTCTGACGTTTGTATTTGCATTCGTTGCTTATTGTGGTATTGTGTTTGTTACCTGGTTTGTTATTGTCTTTTATTGTTTATAATTTCTTGTTTATAGGTAAGTTTCCATTTCTAAGTTTGGAATTACCCAATATACTGTTTAAACTTTGTATTTTAGCATTTATTCATCGTGCATTGCAGAGATACATAGTTGAGTTGTTCCTAGTTTAGAGGTGAGTTAATTTTAGGAAGGTATATGCTATTATTTAATTCTAAAATATTTATATTTTAGGTTTGCCGTTCATAGTATGTAATTGCTGTTTTGTTAGTTGAAGGAGTTTTATAGGTATGCTATTATGTTATATCTATGATGCGTGGGCAAACGAGTATAAGTCACTATTAGAAAGGTATGCTTTTATACTCGGGTTTCCTTATACTCTTTTGGCCCACCCGTCATAGAAATATGACTAGCTCCGAAGAGGAGAGCACGTAAGGAAATATTGACTTGACGACCGTGGAAGGTCCGTTTGTCGGAGCGAGTCACATTATACACCTTATTCAATGCAGCTTTGAATGTTGTCAAAAGTAACGGTTGTCTGGTTCAGTTAACGCTAGTCAATCTGTTAGTTTCATAGTCAAACACATTTTGCGGAAGCCTTGGGGAAACCAAGGCTTACGACGTACTATTGTTAAGTCTTTGTTTTGTACACTGTTAGTATGTGTGATCGTGTGTCTTAGCCGGAGATAACATACGTACATCTGATGTTAATGTCAATAATTTCACATGTCGGTCAAAGAGTAACCGCATTATAATCGTAACGCAACTAGCTCATATCACTTTTGATAGCTCACAAAGATCCGTTGATGAAATACATATCTTAGTTTTTGTATTTTAGTTTTTGTTGTTCATACATAGTATTTAAGTTGCCTTGTCGTTATGTTTTATTATTTAATTCTTAAAAAAATATAAAAGGAAAATATATGTATCTATGTTTTTGTATTTTAGTTTTTGCTGTTTGTAGTGTTCAGGTTGCTGTTTTGTTTGTTATCATTTTTTATGGGTATGTTAACTTTAAGAAGATTTATTTTATTATTTAATCCAAAAATATATATTTTTAGTTTTATTTTATTATGTTAGTTTTTGCTGTCTCGTTAGTTAGAGGACTTTATAGATACGTTATTTTAGGAAGGTAAAAATACCAGCCCTTACAATATTTCTTTGTTGTTATTGTCTATGAGTGACATGAGTTTCACCATTTTGATTTTCATGGTGTATTGCATTGTATTTCTGTTTAATTAATTTGATTTTTGTAGTATAAACTGCCTGCTGTTAATAATTTGTGATTTGATTTTGTTAGTGATTTTTTTGTGATTTAATTTACTTTTGTTGGATATTAAAATTTTATTTTGTTAGTTATTCTTATAGTTAAATTTTTGCCATATCATATTCTTGGCAATTTATGATATCAGTGTAATACTGTTTATTGGATGCCAATAAATGATACGATATAAATACACCTAGGTATATTTTTAAATTATCATTTCATTTATTTGGTTTTGAATTATGTCAAGATTGAAATCCTACGTAAGTATAGTGAAAGTGTAGTGTGTCAAACATAAGCTAAGTACAGGTAAGTGTGCACACTAATTAGAGTATAACATCGGCAACGTAAGCTAATTAATGTTGGTCTTGTTCATGTTTTCGAGGTGTCCATGTTACTACCACTATTACATGATACAAATACAGTAATATTTAATATTGTTATACAATTATATTTCAATTAAATATAATAAAACACGTTTTATTGTAGACAGGTTTATTTAGTTAGCAATTAAACGCTATTGATTTCGGTTATTAAATGACCATCTTCAAGCGTATAAACAGCAATGTATAATATTAATAAGTACGTATTCAAATAAAAAGCTACAAAATACTAAACTAAAATAAGTTTATCCGTATCATTTGTTGGTTCACTTCTGTCTGTAACTTTTTCAAAGAGAATATGTTGTTGCCTATTCTCATACTTTTTTGTGTTTAATTTGCATGAAATACAAATAAAGATCACTCTCGATGCTTGTCTGGACATAAGTCATAGTTTAACAGTCATGTATTTCGTAAGTTATACACTTGTTCATGTTTTAAATGTTGTGTCCAAACCACACCAAGATCGAATCGTATACTGTTAACCATCTCAATTGATGCTTTTGCCTGATAGGAAAATAAACCAATAAATCATTAATCCCAATATTCCAATTCTTATAAATCTTCATCCAAAGGACTGATGGGATTGAGGGAAAAATCTTGAATAAACTAAATAGCTAGTCATTTGTAAATGGCTAAAAATTCCTAGAATAAAATGTTGTTCTTCCGACTTTTATTTGTATATTAATTGTACATACCTACCGCAAATATTTGAAAGTATTCTGTTTATGCAAGTACATTTGCCGAATAAGTATGTAGGTAAAATATAAGTATAGTATTTTTTAAATTGAAAATGACATTACTATCACGACATAACCCCAAACATTGAAATATGCAATGTTGGGTGCCTATATGTCACCTGCGCAGTAGCGGTCGTAAACTCGTCCAAAAATAGATCATACCTTTAATTCTTCATACCACGCTAGACACGGTATGTTGAAGCGCAGATTACTGGCTCCCACCACTTGAACTCAAGTGACGTTTTTACTTTTTTATACACTGACGCCTCCATTTGAATGCGAACTCACGTGACGTCATGCGCTAGGAGAACGCGTTTAAGGATCTTGTCCAGCATACCGTGTTGTAGGTTTACCGTGGCATGGAGTAAGGACAGAATGGTGTGCGCAAAACTCTGCGCATTCCTCGAGAATTACGGTAACAATTACCGTCATGCCACCACGAAAAAGTAAAATATTGTCCCTTTCGTGCGAATGTCTAAACATGCACAAATTAACATAAACAAATTGTTTGTTCTTGGTTTGTGTTTGTTCATAGGTTGATGTAATTATAGATAATGTGCTTAAAACTCACATTCCATACTTAATTTTCAGGGCTCAGAACACCAACCCCCAAAAATTAAATTTTGTTATCTGCTGTGAACCATAGAAATTGTGATTTGTGAACGTTGTGACCGCCCACAAACGCTGGCCTTTCGAACGTATTGGAAAACTAAGTAACATTATACATTTAATTAAAATGATTTTATTCGTAGATGTGAAACCATTTGACAATAGTCACAAGAAAATTTGCTGTAGCGTGGTGGATAACAAATTCATGCTCTAGTTTGTAGAACCAACGCAGTCCTTCGTGCAAAATTATCCCGCTGGGCTTTAAAAGAAAATCTGTTCAAAAGATGCATACGGAGTACAAACATACCCCAAACATATGAACTACTAGAACGTATAAAAAAATTGAGCATCCCAACTTTAGTATGTATAATAATTCCAGAGTGCAAAGATTACCGAGACGTTTTGGTACATATTTTAACAATGTTATCACCCACAAGTTTTTAAACAAAACAAATCTAGGACTGCAATACGTTTATCCGAAATTTGAACATATAAGGTATTCAAATGTTGATAATTTCGTAGTAGAGGAAACACCCCACAGTTGAGAGGTTAGTAAAAATAAAACTATTTATATTAGTTGCGTTCGGATATTGTACTCCGTTGCCACCGGGTACACCGTCCAAATGACACATGTTATTGGGTGTAAAAAGTGTAACGGTGTACAATATCCGAACGCAGCTATTATTATACATGTAACTTATTTATTTGCAGGTCAAGTCCCAAAAATTGCATAAGAGTTTCATTTGGGTTGGCTTATCGTGGCATTTAATTGCCTCTTATAGATGAATATGTCTATACATAGTATTTTTTAATGGTCCGTATAAAAGCAACAAAAGTATATTCAAAAAGACACAAAGGCGTATACTTACGTTGAAAACGAACAATATCCAATGTTTCTGCACACTATATGTACTGTTAAATGTCTATGCTTTTCACAAATACACACTTTAGTAACCATTTTGTTTTTTATTTTGAAATTCTTACATCTTGTTTTGTATGTCGTTTTATCACAGTGTAATATTTTAACGTTAAAACTTAAGACATTATAATTATTACAAAACGTAATCTCGTATACATATATCATGGAACTGAGCTTAAAACTTTTTACAAATTATGAATAAGCCAAATAATGATTAACTGGAACATTTCACGTTATTGAAATAAGAAACTGTTTAAAAAATGAATTAATAGTATATTATTTGACGAGCACATAATTACGGATATAAATCGCGAGCATGAAGTTTACACGCGAGCCGTAGGCGAGCGTGTAATCATGCGAGCGATTTTTATCCGTTATGTGCGACTCAAATACGACATTTTATCTACGACTCATAATGTCCATTTTAAGCAAAATATTTTAAATGTAATTGTCAATGATGGCGAGGCGAACTGTCAAATAACTGTCATCCACGTAAGGTTTGGCAGATTTTGACACTAGCGTTGTATAATGATGACAGTTCGTTCAAATAATGAGGTCATTATTTGAACGAACTGTCATTATTATACAATTTGGATAATGTCCATGTCGACAAAGGTTATATTAAATAAATATTCTTGAAAAAAATACCTCTTTTCCTTTGTAATATATATTAATTCCTTAGGTACCGGTTTCGTATTTAAACATCATCAGCCTAAATCTACAATTAGAAAACATTGATAAGAAAACAAATAAACAATAATTTAGGAGACAACTTACGGTCAGGTAATTAAAAACATATAAACGAAGCACGTGTGCCATTAGTGAACGAAGACGAAACATTAACATGCGGCTGGAAGTTAGCTAGACGGACAGCGAAAAATTTTTTTTTATTTGTGCAAGGTAGGCAACTTAAATTTCGTAATTTTAAAATTATCGCAAAGTAAACATGAACAATGGTTTCTGTTGGAAGTCCAATTGATCATTTAACAAAGTTATGCTGTGGTTTCTTTTATGTTTTTCAATCTCGAGCTGTTCTAATAAGTCTAACTTGTAGTTTTTATTACATTTGTGAAGAAGTGTAGGTTCACTGTATTTTATACAATGACCTGTTGAAATTTTGTGCTGATAAATGTTTGAAGAAGTTTTGTATTTGTGTTCCGCTATTCGTTTTGCCAACTTCCTTCCGGTTTGACCTACATAAACAGCATTACAATTAGAGCATTTGATTGAGTAGACTCCAGACTCATCCATAACAGATTTAGGGTTTTTGACATTTGAAAGTAATTTATAGATGGTATTATTGCTTTTAAAAGCGGGATAAATGTTAAATTTAGGTAAAATTTTGTTCAGTTTTAAATTAACGTTATTGTAAGTGAATGGTTTATATATTTTGTCTGGGGCTTTGTTAGGTACGTAAAGTGGGTCAGACCTGCCTACAATTTGTTGTAAAAGGTGGTTGATGTGTTTTAAAGGGAAAAAATTGTTTGATGCAAGGTTATAAATGTAATTTAATTCATCAATTCGGGAGTGGTAATTGAGGGGGTATTTTAAACAACGATTGAAAAGGAAATGAAATGAAGCCATGCGTTGTGAAAAAGGATGAGATGAGTGATATGGAATTATGGTAGGTACTGCAGTGGGTTTTCTATATATATTGTATTCGATGAAATTGTCATGGTTAGTTAAGGATAAATCTAAAAAGTTTAAAGTTTTATTGTTTTCGATCTCTAACGTAAATTTAAGTTTGTTATGAATGTTATTGATATATGTTAAAAAATTCTTGAGGCCTAGTTCATCACCTCTCCATAAGCAAAAGATATCATCGACATATCTGACCCACTTTACGATCTGTGACTTATAGGGGTTGATATTATTGATAATATATTCTTGTTCCATGTGATCAAGAAAAATATCGGATAGTATAGATGATAGGGCCATTCCCATTGGCAAACCGTCCTCAAGTTTGTAATATTTGCTATTAAAAGTGCAATAATTTTGTTTAACAATATGTTCTAAGATTATGTTGTAATGATTTATTTTTAGTTTATCGTTAAAATGTTCATTGAAAAGGAGTGAAACTAGTTTTAGGGTGAGGTCTATGGGAACATTAGTATATAAATTAGTTATATCAAAAGATACCATAATTGTATCTTTCAAAGATATGTTTTTAGTCTCGTTAATAAACTGTGAAGAATTTTTAATTGAATATTTAGGTTGAAAATTTAAGTTTTTGAAAAGGTTTAACATTATTTTAACAAGATTGAAAGTGGGAGAATCATAATACGCGGTGATAGGCCGAATGGGATGGCCCTTCTTATGTAATTTAGGAAGTGCGTAAAGTTGGGGAACATTAAAATTCATGGGGATAAACGAATACTGGTGTGGAGTCAACTCAGTCAAGGTCTCCTTACATTGATTAACGACACATTTTGTTCTAGCGACCATTTCATTCAAGGGACTTTTGCGGAGTTGAATATAATTATTTTCATTTAGAAATTTCAAAGTTTTGTTAGTGTACGACTCCCTCTTCATAACAACCAACCCGGCATTCTTATCGGCTTTAACTATTATTGCGTCATTGTCATTTAGTTTATTTTTAATATCTTTTATTGTTTTCCATTCGTTTTCGTTTCTAACTTTATTGTTGCCAGTTTGGTTGGTATGCCGAATTTCATTCTGCAGAAAAGGAATCATTTTATTTCTAATTTTGTTAAAATCGTTATGTTTATAAATTGCATTTTCTATTTCTATTGATGCTAAGGTAATATCTGTTTTCTTATTTTGTAAAGCGTATTTATAACCATTATTAAGTAAATTTTCTTCAGACTTGTCAAAATTAATATCGGTGAGATTTTCAAAAAGCTTAAATGTATTGTTACCTTCTTTTTTGTCTACACTTGAATGAATGGTCGCCATTACGCTACGCCTGAGACGAATTAATTTATCGTTCTTCTTCCTCATGTCTTCGAAGCCGATACAGTTGGCGTTCTCTTTGGCTGATGTGATTATTTCTTCAATTTCGAGGTGGTGGAATATGTCTCGTAACTTTCTGTGTAGTAGACATAGTTTTGACTCCAGTTGTCCGAGGTTCTTGTAATGTTTGCGTCTCTCATCGGTCAAGTTTTTGTGTTCGAGTTTAAGTCTTGTTTTGTCACTCACATGTTTTGAGGTTATTTTGGCGAAATTAGGTGTTAGTTTTTCTTTAAGGCACACGTTGATAAAATAAATATGGTTCGCTATGATGGTTTTCTTCTTGTAGAATTTCGTAAATGCATGGACAGGTGACGAGGTTAGATCGTAATATATTTGGATAATGTCCATGTCGACAAAGGTTATATTAAATAAATATTCTTGAAAAAAATACCTCTTTTCCTTTGTAATATATATTAATTCCTTAGGTACCGGTTTCGTATTTAAACATCATCAGCCTAAATCTACAATTAGAAAACATTGATAAGAAAACAAATAAACAATAATTTAGGAGACAACTTACGGTCAGGTAATTAAAAACATATAAACGAAGCACGTGTGCCATTAGTGAACGAAGACGAAACATTAACATGCGGCTGGAAGTTAGCTAGACGGACAGCGAAAAATTTTTTTTTATTTGTGCAAGGTAGGCAACTTAAATTTCGTAATTTTAAAATTATCGCAAAGTAAACATGAACAATGGTTTCTGTTGGAAGTCCAATTGATCATTTAACAAAGTTATGCTGTGGTTTCTTTTATGTTTTTCAATCTCGAGCTGTTCTAATAAGTCTAACTTGTAGTTTTTATTACATTTGTGAAGAAGTGTAGGTTCACTGTATTTTATACAATGACCTGTTGAAATTTTGTGCTGATAAATGTTTGAAGAAGTTTTGTATTTGTGTTCCGCTATTCGTTTTGCCAACTTCCTTCCGGTTTGACCTACATAAACAGCATTACAATTAGAGCATTTGATTGAGTAGACTCCAGACTCATCCATAACAGATTTAGGGTTTTTGACATTTGAAAGTAATTTATAGATGGTATTATTGCTTTTAAAAGCGGGATAAATGTTAAATTTAGGTAAAATTTTGTTCAGTTTTAAATTAACGTTATTGTAAGTGAATGGTTTATATATTTTGTCTGGGGCTTTGTTAGGTACGTAAAAGGTACGTAATGCTGTTTATGTAGGTCAAACCGGAAGGAAGTTGGCAAAACGAATAGCGGAACACAAATACAAAACTTCTTCAAACATTTATCAGCACAAAATTTCAACAGGTCATTGTATAAAATACAGTGAACCTACACTTCTTCACAAATGTAATAAAAACTACAAGTTAGACTTATTAGAACAGCTCGAGATTGAAAAACATAAAAGAAACCACAGCATAACTTTGTTAAATGATCAATTGGACTTCCAACAGAAACCATTGTTCATGTTTACTTTGCGATAATTTTAAAATTACGAAATTTAAGTTGCCTACCTTGCACAAATAAAAAAAAATTTTTCGCTGTCCGTCTAGCTAACTTCCAGCCGCATGTTAATGTTTCGTCTTCGTTCACTAATGGCACACGTGCTTCGTTTATATGTTTTTAATTACCTGACCGTAAGTTGTCTCCTAAATTATTGTTTATTTGTTTTCTTATCAATGTTTTCTAATTGTAGATTTAGGCTGATGATGTTTAAATACGAAACCGGTACCTAAGGAATTAATATATATTACAAAGGAAAAGAGGTATTTTTTTCAAGAATATTTATTTAATATAACCTTTGTCGACATGGACATTATCCAAATATATTACGATCTAACCTCGTCACCTGTCCATGCATTTACGAAATTCTACAAGAAGAAAACCATCATAGCGAACCATATTTATTTTATCAACGTGTGCCTTAAAGAAAAACTAACACCTAATTTCGCCAAAATAACCTCAAAACATGTGAGTGACAAAACAAGACTTAAACTCGAACACAAAAACTTGACCGATGAGAGACGCAAACATTACAAGAACCTCGGACAACTGGAGTCAAAACTATGTCTACTACACAGAAAGTTACGAGACATATTCCACCACCTCGAAATTGAAGAAATAATCACATCAGCCAAAGAGAACGCCAACTGTATCGGCTTCGAAGACATGAGGAAGAAGAACGATAAATTAATTCGTCTCAGGCGTAGCGTAATGGCGACCATTCATTCAAGTGTAGACAAAAAAGAAGGTAACAATACATTTAAGCTTTTTGAAAATCTCACCGATATTAATTTTGACAAGTCTGAAGAAAATTTACTTAATAATGGTTATAAATACGCTTTACAAAATAAGAAAACAGATATTACCTTAGCATCAATAGAAATAGAAAATGCAATTTATAAACATAACGATTTTAACAAAATTAGAAATAAAATGATTCCTTTTCTGCAGAATGAAATTCGGCATACCAACCAAACTGGCAACAATAAAGTTAGAAACGAAAACGAATGGAAAACAATAAAAGATATTAAAAATAAACTAAATGACAATGACGCAATAATAGTTAAAGCCGATAAGAATGCCGGGTTGGTTGTTATGAAGAGGGAGTCGTACACTAACAAAACTTTGAAATTTCTAAATGAAAATAATTATATTCAACTCCGCAAAAGTCCCTTGAATGAAATGGTCGCTAGAACAAAATGTGTCGTTAATCAATGTAAGGAGACCTTGACTGAGTTGACTCCACACCAGTATTCGTTTATCCCCATGAATTTTAATGTTCCCCAACTTTACGCACTTCCTAAATTACATAAGAAGGGCCATCCCATTCGGCCTATCACCGCGTATTATGATTCTCCCACTTTCAATCTTGTTAAAATAATGTTAAACCTTTTCAAAAACTTAAATTTTCAACCTAAATATTCAATTAAAAATTCTTCACAGTTTATTAACGAGACTAAAAACATATCTTTGAAAGATACAATTATGGTATCTTTTGATATAACTAATTTATATACTAATGTTCCCATAGACCTCACCCTAAAACTAGTTTCACTCCTTTTCAATGAACATTTTAACGATAAACTAAAAATAAATCATTACAACATAATCTTAGAACATATTGTTAAACAAAATTATTGCACTTTTAATAGCAAATATTACAAACTTGAGGACGGTTTGCCAATGGGAATGGCCCTATCATCTATACTATCCGATATTTTTCTTGATCACATGGAACAAGAATATATTATCAATAATATCAACCCCTATAAGTCACAGATCGTAAAGTGGGTCAGATATGTCGATGATATCTTTTGCTTATGGAGAGGTGATGAACTAGGCCTCAAGAATTTTTTAACATATATCAATAACATTCATAACAAACTTAAATTTACGTTAGAGATCGAAAACAATAAAACTTTAAACTTTTTAGATTTATCCTTAACTAACCATGACAATTTCATCGAATACAATATATATAGAAAACCCACTGCAGTACCTACCATAATTCCATATCACTCATCTCATCCTTTTTCACAACGCATGGCTTCATTTCATTTCCTTTTCAATCGTTGTTTAAAATACCCCCTCAATTACCACTCCCGAATTGATGAATTAAATTACATTTATAACCTTGCATCAAACAATTTTTTCCCTTTAAAACACATCAACCACCTTTTACAACAAATTGTAGGCAGGTCTGACCCACTTTACGTACCTAACAAAGCCCCAGACAAAATATATAAACCATTCACTTACAATAACGTTAATTTAAAACTGAACAAAATTTTACCTAAATTTAACATTTATCCCGCTTTTAAAAGCAATAATACCATCTATAAATTACTTTCAAATGTCAAAAACCCTAAATCTGTTATGGATGAGTCTGGAGTCTACTCAATCAAATGCTCTAATTGTAATGCTGTTTATGTAGGTCAAACCGGAAGGAAGTTGGCAAAACGAATAGCGGAACACAAATACAAAACTTCTTCAAACATTTATCAGCACAAAATTTCAACAGGTCATTGTATAAAATACAGTGAACCTACACTTCTTCACAAATGTAATAAAAACTACAAGTTAGACTTATTAGAACAGCTCGAGATTGAAAAACATAAAAGAAACCACAGCATAACTTTGTTAAATGATCAATTGGACTTCCAACAGAAACCATTGTTCATGTTTACTTTGCGATAATTTTAAAATTACGAAATTTAAGTTGCCTACCTTGCACAAATAAAAAAAAATTTTTCGCTGTCCGTCTAGCTAACTTCCAGCCGCATGTTAATGTTTCGTCTTCGTTCACTAATGGCACACGTGCTTCGTTTATATGTTTTTAATTACCTGACCGTAAGTTGTCTCCTAAATTATTGTTTATTTGTTTTCTTATCAATGTTTTCTAATTGTAGATTTAGGCTGATGATGTTTAAATACGAAACCGGTACCTAAGGAATTAATATATATTACAAAGGAAAAGAGGTATTTTTTTCAAGAATATTTATTTAATATAACCTTTGTCGACATGGACATTATCCAAATATATTACGATCTAACCTCGTCACCTGTCCATGCATTTACGAAATTCTACAAGAAGAAAACCATCATAGCGAACCATATTTATTTTATCAACGTGTGCCTTAAAGAAAAACTAACACCTAATTTCGCCAAAATAACCTCAAAACATGTGAGTGACAAAACAAGACTTAAACTCGAACACAAAAACTTGACCGATGAGAGACGCAAACATTACAAGAACCTCGGACAACTGGAGTCAAAACTATGTCTACTACACAGAAAGTTACGAGACATATTCCACCACCTCGAAATTGAAGAAATAATCACATCAGCCAAAGAGAACGCCAACTGTATCGGCTTCGAAGACATGAGGAAGAAGAACGATAAATTAATTCGTCTCAGGCGTAGCGTAATGGCGACCATTCATTCAAGTGTAGACAAAAAAGAAGGTAACAATACATTTAAGCTTTTTGAAAATCTCACCGATATTAATTTTGACAAGTCTGAAGAAAATTTACTTAATAATGGTTATAAATACGCTTTACAAAATAAGAAAACAGATATTACCTTAGCATCAATAGAAATAGAAAATGCAATTTATAAACATAACGATTTTAACAAAATTAGAAATAAAATGATTCCTTTTCTGCAGAATGAAATTCGGCATACCAACCAAACTGGCAACAATAAAGTTAGAAACGAAAACGAATGGAAAACAATAAAAGATATTAAAAATAAACTAAATGACAATGACGCAATAATAGTTAAAGCCGATAAGAATGCCGGGTTGGTTGTTATGAAGAGGGAGTCGTACACTAACAAAACTTTGAAATTTCTAAATGAAAATAATTATATTCAACTCCGCAAAAGTCCCTTGAATGAAATGGTCGCTAGAACAAAATGTGTCGTTAATCAATGTAAGGAGACCTTGACTGAGTTGACTCCACACCAGTATTCGTTTATCCCCATGAATTTTAATGTTCCCCAACTTTACGCACTTCCTAAATTACATAAGAAGGGCCATCCCATTCGGCCTATCACCGCGTATTATGATTCTCCCACTTTCAATCTTGTTAAAATAATGTTAAACCTTTTCAAAAACTTAAATTTTCAACCTAAATATTCAATTAAAAATTCTTCACAGTTTATTAACGAGACTAAAAACATATCTTTGAAAGATACAATTATGGTATCTTTTGATATAACTAATTTATATACTAATGTTCCCATAGACCTCACCCTAAAACTAGTTTCACTCCTTTTCAATGAACATTTTAACGATAAACTAAAAATAAATCATTACAACATAATCTTAGAACATATTGTTAAACAAAATTATTGCACTTTTAATAGCAAATATTACAAACTTGAGGACGGTTTGCCAATGGGAATGGCCCTATCATCTATACTATCCGATATTTTTCTTGATCACATGGAACAAGAATATATTATCAATAATATCAACCCCTATAAGTCACAGATCGTAAAGTGGGTCAGATATGTCGATGATATCTTTTGCTTATGGAGAGGTGATGAACTAGGCCTCAAGAATTTTTTAACATATATCAATAACATTCATAACAAACTTAAATTTACGTTAGAGATCGAAAACAATAAAACTTTAAACTTTTTAGATTTATCCTTAACTAACCATGACAATTTCATCGAATACAATATATATAGAAAACCCACTGCAGTACCTACCATAATTCCATATCACTCATCTCATCCTTTTTCACAACGCATGGCTTCATTTCATTTCCTTTTCAATCGTTGTTTAAAATACCCCCTCAATTACCACTCCCGAATTGATGAATTAAATTACATTTATAACCTTGCATCAAACAATTTTTTCCCTTTAAAACACATCAACCACCTTTTACAACAAATTGTAGGCAGGTCTGACCCACTTTACGTACCTAACAAAGCCCCAGACAAAATATATAAACCATTCACTTACAATAACGTTAATTTAAAACTGAACAAAATTTTACCTAAATTTAACATTTATCCCGCTTTTAAAAGCAATAATACCATCTATAAATTACTTTCAAATGTCAAAAACCCTAAATCTGTTATGGATGAGTCTGGAGTCTACTCAATCAAATGCTCTAATTGTAATGCTGTTTATGTAGGTCAAACCGGAAGGAAGTTGGCAAAACGAATAGCGGAACACAAATACAAAACTTCTTCAAACATTTATCAGCACAAAATTTCAACAGGTCATTGTATAAAATACAGTGAACCTACACTTCTTCACAAATGTAATAAAAACTACAAGTTAGACTTATTAGAACAGCTCGAGATTGAAAAACATAAAAGAAACCACAGCATAACTTTGTTAAATGATCAATTGGACTTCCAACAGAAACCATTGTTCATGTTTACTTTGCGATAATTTTAAAATTACGAAATTTAAGTTGCCTACCTTGCACAAATAAAAAAAAATTTTTCGCTGTCCGTCTAGCTAACTTCCAGCCGCATGTTAATGTTTCGTCTTCGTTCACTAATGGCACACGTGCTTCGTTTATATGTTTTTAATTACCTGACCGTAAGTTGTCTCCTAAATTATTGTTTATTTGTTTTCTTATCAATGTTTTCTAATTGTAGATTTAGGCTGATGATGTTTAAATACGAAACCGGTACCTAAGGAATTAATATATATTACAAAGGAAAAGAGGTATTTTTTTCAAGAATATTTATTATTATACAACGCTAGTGTCATTATAATCATCGGCGCGTATAATGACGGGGATTATATAGTCATAGATACGTATGCAATGAACTTATTATATGTGAGTCGTAGATAAATTTAATTACTTCCGGGTTGTGTGAAAAGTCGTAAATGTTGACGTTTGGCGAATTATGTTGCTCGCTTCTTCGGAGGTAACTGAAGTTTTCGAATATCTGAAACTTTACTAATAAAGTAATAAAGAAAGATATAAACATTGATATTAAGAAGAGAGAGATTACTTTAAGGAAAAAATGTTTAAATACTACAATTAATAAGGTACAAATCAACCAGCTTAACATAATTTGTGTTATTTTTTGAGAACACACAACCATCCCTTCAAAACTATCACTTTCCATGACAGACTATGCTTCAGCTTATTATTATCATTATCAGCAATTGGCGGATGAATCCGATGGGATTGCTAAAGTGTAAAGTAAGGGGGCTCTCTCTTGGTAAACACAAAGCAAGGCAAGAATAATTCACTTGATATAGATACGAAATTATCAAACAAACCAAACTGTAGACACTCTAGATTGCATTTGAATTGATTGGAATAAATAGAACACGTGTTAAAAAAAATAACTTTTTGGGGTTGGTATTCTCAGCCCTGAAAATTAAGTATGGAATGTGAGTTTTAAGCACATTATCTATAATTACATCAACCTATGAATAAACACAAACCAAGAACAAACAAAACAGTTAATTTATTCATGTTTAGACATTCTAACGACGTGGACAATATTTTACTTTCTCGTGGTGGCATGAGGTCCCTTCCAACCGGATTTGAGGCATATTTTAAGGTAATGCGCAGAGTTTTGCGCACACCATTCTGTCCTTACTCCATGATCGCATGTCTTGGCGGGAATATTGTGTTGAGTGGTTCCCACATAAATCTCCCACCACTGGTGTCTATACCTTTTGTCATCTATTCGGTCAGTTTTAAACCGATCATCACGTGATCATCTCGTCTGTTGCGGTATTTACCAAAGTTGTTGTAATTTCAGTCGTGATTTCCCAAAAGTCGTGTTTTTCCAACTGGTAACCACGTTATTGGAAAATGTATTTCATATATCGAGATGATTCTTTGTCTTTTATGTTCAGCATACATCTAGTCTTCGTTCGATCATTCGATTTTTTAAATTCTTGTTTTATTTCATTTTTACAGCGTTCTCTATCACGAAAAGATCTGCGAAAGCGGACTTTTTTAGGCCATACGACCGCCATTTTGTTAGAAATCAAAATATTGCGAAACTGAACTAACGAACAATAGCCAACGAAATAACAATTAAGAAAAGGTTTAACTTTTTTGTATCAGACGACCTGCACACTTGTAATCGTGGTTACCGTTACACATTAATGTTTGCACAAAAGCGCGCACAAAGTAATCTGGAAGGTCACCAAGATCATCAGAATAATTTTGAAATTGTTAATTTTGCAACTCGATATTAACACAAAAGAATAAAATACTTTGTCTATAAATCGGCTCGAAAAGCGGCCAACAAAGCGGAAGACCCTCTTAAATAAATATCTACTAGTCTACAATCTAGATCAGTGGTTCTTAACCTTTTTGAAGTCGGGGAGCACTTTTGATCATACGAAAAATTCGCGGAGCACCAAAAACATTGACATAACTTTTACTCAAAATTAAAACGATTATTAAATAACAGTTACAAAATAACGTTAATTAAAAAAGATATAAATATATTAATAGTCTACCTTCTTTTCAGCAGAATTAATTTTTAGTATAATGTTTTATATGGCCTTATATGTTTTTTCTATTCCTTAAGACGTTACAGCCGTTTGAAATGTTAGCAAACAATGAAAAATGAAAGATAAAATACATATCAAACAATGCGAAAACGAAAAAATAACATATAATCAATACCCATTACAACAATAAAAGTAAATAAATTTAAGTAACGAAATAAAATCCGCATAAAACTTTTTACAGATTTCCTTCTAAAAACTAAATGTCATTCTGAGTAAAAAGGTTCATATTGAGTTATTGGTTTTCTCAATTCCTTAAGAAGTTGTAGCCGTTTAATAAAATACGGTTTCATTGATATTTTTATCAGCTGTAACTTTTTACCGAATTGAAAAAATGAATACTCGAATGAAGTTTATTTGCGGGAAAATCATTAGTCTGATACAGAAAAGAAAAAGATATATTTCTGTATACATTTAGAATATATCGGGAATTTTGGAATTTATTTCTACAAACCAACTCTTGAATGTTTGAGGGAAAAAGCACTCTCGATGTACCAAATTGCTTCCGAAGTTTTCTTTTTACCCGTAGGTATTCCACATTTTGTGTGAGTGTGTATGTTTTGATTTTCTGGCCCCACAAAATTTTGTTTGTGAACTATCACCTGGTGGTTATAAATTCCGCCAGCTATTTGGTATATGTATTGTGATAGTTCCTCCAAGCATCTGATATGTTCGCGGTAATATAAATTTAAATATAATAAAGCTTTCAAAACCTTTTGTTCGTCAAATATTTGGGTAATTTGGCTAGATTCTTTATATTAGCAGTTACGTACCACCTACCCAAGTAATTTTGATAAGCTCATTTTTGATACAACTTTATACTAATCTAATGCTTAATAAATCCGCATATAACATGTGGATGATATGTAGATGAGGGTAAAAATATATATTTTCAAAACATCATATTTATTATCTTTATTTTAGAAAATATATTTCAAAATGTTTACATATTTTCAGAACTTTTTATGCGGCATGTGTAGTATTTTTATTTTAATTGTATTATGTTCTAAATTCTTTATTTATTTGATTCATATTTATTACTATTTCTACATTGAAAATGTTTTTTTCTACTTTGCGTTCGTTATAAACTCATAACGAAACCGCTTTCGGTGTCATTATGAAAACACTAGATCACAAACTTTTAGTAGCTTTTGGTTTTCCATGGACGTCAAGTGTCAAATAAGGCTGACATCTCAATCGTTATTGATTCGCGTCAGTCGTAGGTGTGAATTTTACACTAACTACCAACTGTTGAATATAAAGTTACTTTAAATTGTAAGATAACAGCCGCATTTTTCGAAATTTATGTAAAATTAATGTCGCGCGGTAGAAAAAATACTATATAACAAAACAACTCGTGCGCCAATTTTTGTATTCTGAAACTTGTATTATAGTAGTAGTAATCATCGTTATTCCAACATCCAGCTTTGTACAGGTTTATTACACAATTAGTTTTATTTAATAAATTTCATTTGGTGTTCCAATTTGGTGACCTAGGTCTTTCTGGCCTGCCTCATCTCTTATTTTGGGTGTCTTCTTGTATTATAATATACTATAATTGTTAGGTTTGTTGAAGTTAGAATGTTTTGTACGCTAATAATATACAAATAGAAATATTATTATTTCAATCACATACGGTAAATGAGTCAACAATTTCGGCTTTCATAATTTTGCGGAGCACTTGCAAGAAGCTCGCGGAGCACCAGTTAAGGTGGGGTTTAAATTGATCGCAAAAAGGCTAAAACATAGTCGCCAATATTCCTTAGGTATTTTTTATTGCTAAGAAAGCTTCAGATATACCAACCAAGTATATTTTAAATCCAGATACCTTAATAGTCGGTTGTAAAAGATTATTAAAATCCGACAATTTCAACTCTTTTTAACAGCGTATTACGTCGCTGTCCTTGCGAATGGAGACGAGATGGTTGTATCCTTCAATAGTCCGAGACGCATTGATTCTATTCCGATTCCATGTTTGATTGAAATTAGTGCCCAGAAATTGAGATTCTTAAGAAAATAAAAACGCTTGTTTCCGGGCGGCCATCTGTTGAACAGTACGGGTAACACGTTGATTAGTTCAGCTACTTTCCGTTCCTTGTCCGAGCGTTGTATCGATACATTGGATACCACATTTGAATACATATTTACAAATAAGTATTGTAACAAAGCCTAATTTAGATGTGCAGGAGGTTGTAAAAAGCGCAGTGTGCAATATAACCCAGGTACTTTCATGTAATTGTGTATGTCGGTTGAAGAAAGAAATTGCACTTTAAAAAAAAACGCTTGCCGCTTGCCCAAAAAAAATCAAATTTACACAGTATAACTCAAGATCTTATCTATTATAAACAAGATTTTTATGAAGGCGGATATCTCAGCAACGAGTATTAGCACGATAACGAGACAGGAACGAAAACAATCGCAAAATTTTATTTAACTAGACTATTGAAATAGAAACACATTTCAGATGTTCGTTAATTTTATAAAGCGACATAAATATGCAATATAATTTTGGTACAGCGCGCAAGTACGTCATGGCGTTCAATGCAGTTAGGGTTGCCAACATGGTCATTTTGACCCGGAGACTTCGGGTTTGGAGACCATTCTCCGGGCCACGGGTTTTCGGTTAAATTCTACGGGTTAACTAAAGGTAATCATCGATCCTTTGAGAAACTGTAGCGACCCCTAAATATTTTTTTAAAATTATCGTAATACAGTAATAGTTATTCTAATCATACAGTTTGCAGCGATTTCCCTTGGAAAAAATGAATTTTTCTCAAAATAAGAAGCACTCCATTACTCAATCTTCACAAAAATTAATTTTTACATCATGAGAGCATGTGAGAAACTTTGAAAGTAGTAATTGTAGAATTTTTAGATTTTGGCACTTGTCTAGTGAATACTTACTTTTGTCAGTAAACGGCTTATTGATTAATTATAATAATTATAAATATTATAATTTAATATAAATTGTTTGTTTCTATATTTAATACACCTACAATTTCTTTTTAAAATTTTATTGATATCTAACAAGTCCATCACATTGTATTGTTCCTGAACAATATTTTGTCTCTTTTGTCATAAACCTACAATCCTGTATCAGTAAATTACCAAATTGTATCAATTGTATCAACCATTTTATTGCCTTACCTGGCTCGACCCCATACGCAAAAAACGGGCGCCTCGGATATCAAGCAGACGTGCACAGACCACGTAAAATCGTCAACTTCCCCAAATATATATAAAATTGCATTGAAACGCCATCGGTTGGCAAGAGGCTCTGCATGCCGTATAGTTGGTTGCCTAATATTTATAATTATGCCTATTTACTATTTCGAACCCCATCTTAAGAACCACTGATCTAGATATAAAAATTTACTATCCCACTACTGGCAAAATTTACTCTAAAACATTTTGTTTGTTTTTTATTTTAGGAAACTTACGGAAGCTTTTATACTCATATACACAATTGGCGTTCTCTGCGTTTACATACTTTTCGTTGGAGTTACCGTGAAATACGTGGTAGACTCGTTAACGGAAAAACATGTAATCATAGAGATGGGCTTCCTGATAATGGTTATTCCCGCCATGGCCGTAAATTCTTTGAAGAACCTGAAGATGCTGGTACCCCTATCCTACGTTTCGTTGCTCATAATGTGCGTGGTGATTATCCTGATATATTATTATATGTTTCGAGATGCACTGGTGCCAATAAGCGAGAGGAAAATGGTAAACGATTTCATGCTCCTGCCGCAATTTTTCGGAACGACGCTGTTTGCGTTTACCAGCGTTCCCGTCGTTATTTCTGTTGAGAATAACATGAAGCATCCTTATCATTTCCATTACGTCTACGATATCGCTCTGGGCCTGTTAATGGTCATGTACGTGTCTGTTGGATTCTTCGGCTACTGGAAATGGGGCGATGACGTGTCAGATGCTGTAAATTTGAACTTCCCAGCAACAGAAATGTAAAGCACTTAAATATTTTACTTGAGAAAGTTGAAAGTATTATTACGCATAATTTACACATAACAAAGTTACACATAATTTTTTTGACTAAGAATCAATGCAACGGATGCTTTTCTAACATTTTCATGTTAGAACACTTCATTACGAGTAATGCAATAGTTTAATTTAATCAATTTATAAATTAGATTAAATTAAATCAGTATTACCCAAAATTTCGCGAAACAAGAACGTGAAAATGTCTAGTTTTATTGGCTTTACCACAAAACATTGAATAATAAAACTTGTTTAGCTGTCAATATACCGGGTGATTCAATTTCGATCCTCACCATGGGGATCTCGCTTATTACTGGAGATAGAGCCTATGTTTAAATTTGGCAAAGTTTCGTATTTTTGTGCTAATCAATTATCTGAAAAGAAATTTAAGCTATCATTTAAGCTACCATGGCCAACTTTTGTTTTTCTTATGGGCGCCATATTCAATTTTGGCATTTTCCGATGCTCGTGTTTTTTCTCATTTCCGCAATGTATAACATGTTACCATTCTTTTTTAAAATAATGGTGTAATAATCAAAAAACCTTCAGGTACCCAACTGGAGCTTGGTTACAGACCGCCGGAGTCGTTGCCCAGCAACACCAACAAAATGCACTTGGATCAAGCGGCGCTCTCAGCGTTAGGTTTGCCATTTAACCAAAATAACCTTAATTGTGGTTGATTGTGGATGTCAAATGCCGTTTACCAATAACGAAAAGCGTGATATAATTAAGAGTTTAATTGAATTTTGACATTTTCCGATAGTCGTGTCTTTTCTCATTTTCTAAATGTATAACATGTTGGCATTATTTTTTAAAACAATGGTTTAATAATAAAAAAACACGTTCTTCTTTTTCTTGTTGTTTGTCGTGCTTATCAAGTAACCAACTGCAGCTTGGTTACAGACCACCGGCGCCGGACTGACCAAGAGTTATTTGGATTTACAACATTCAGATTGTAAAAGAAGCAAGTTTATACAACATAAAGATTATTTTTTAGTAACTGTTCAAATTGGCCGCTATTGTCTTGAAGGCATAACAGCGTGCCCGCATTTCCACATGTTGTTATGCTCTTCTAACTGTTCTTCCCGGAATAGCATTGACCGCATTTGTTATTCGATCCCGCAGATCGTCGATATTTCTGCGAGTATAGTGATAAATTTTGTCGTTCACAGTTCCCCAAAGAAAATAGTCCAGAGGACTTAAACCAGGAGACCCACCGCTCCACCATTACCAATCCAGCGATTTGGAAATTGTTGATTTAAATAATTTCGTACAATTGCAAAGTTTGACTTGTGTGGGGTTTGTACGGTTTCAATATCTTTATTCGTGGTCTGCAAACACGTGTTTGCAGCAATTATAAATTAACGGCTAATTCCCGCTTAGAAATCCAAGAATCGTCATTTATGTAAAAACCAGTAGTTGAAGCATTGCAAATCAATGTAAGTTAACGTTTACCATTTCTAAAATACCTCTTTGATTAGTTTCAATAAAGATTATAAGAATTGCAGGGTTTACTAAACAATCCATGGTCCGCTAAATTTCCGTCCAATGTTAGGAATATTGTACGATGCAACATTTCTAAGAGAACAATAATAAACCCTTATTATATCACGCTTTTCGTTATTGGTAAACGGCATTTTACATCCACAATCAACCACAATTAAGGTTTATTTGGTTAAATAGTAAACCTAACGCTGAGGGCGCCGCTTGATCCAAGTGCATTTTGCTGGCGTTGCTTGGCAACGACTCCGGCGGTCTGTAACCAAGCTCCAGTTGGATACCTGAAGGTTTTTTTATTATTACACCATTATTTAAAAAAAGAATGGTAACAAGTTATACATTGCGGAAATGAGAAAAAGCACGAGCATCGGAAAATGCCAAAATTCAATATGGCGCCCATAAGAAAAACAAAAGTTGCCCATGGTTACGCCGCCATCTTTGATGTCATTTCAAATTAAAAAATGACACTGCATTCCTTGTTAAAAAGTACCTGTAGAATGTTTTTGTTTCAAATGTCTAGCAACATTTGGTTTTGAATAAAAAATTAAAAACGATATCTTAAAATTTCAGTTTTTTGTGGATATCTTCAAAATGAAACATGATAGCTTCAATTTATTTTCAGATAATTGATTAGCACAAAAATACGAAACTTTGCCAAATTTAATCATAGGCTCTACCTCCACTAATAAGCGAGATCCCCATGGTGAGGCTGGAATTTGAATCACCCGGTATAAAACTAAACAATGTCGGTAACATCATGTTAAAAAGAATCATAACACAACGTGAACATTTAATGATTTTTATCTTATGGACCTTTTATCCATGCACATTCCTGCGGGCGCGTATGTACTATCGTGGCCATGTATTATGTCCCCTCTTTTGACGTCGATTTTCTCGCGTATCTAGGTGCGAAAAAATTTAAAAGAATTCTGATGCTGTCCTTGATTCATATGATACAACGCATACAAATTAGAAAGCTGTATATGTTGGCGTTTTCCCGATTTTTCCGAATTAAAAAGAGTTGGCGCTGTTTTTGCCCCGTAAATTTCATTCGTTTAACTTTAGCAATTAATTCCTCCGGAAATAATCATAGATTTCAAGGAATTAAGGAAAGTAAAATCACCTGCGGACTGCTACCTTTCCACGTGTAGTTTTGTTAAATGGTTGGATTAGTGGTTGACCCACAAAAAGCTATATTATGCAATGCCAGGACTTCCGTTATTAGAAGAGCTAGAATAATGAAATATAGACTATAGGCTACCCAATAATTCATAGGTTTAAAGTTTATTATATAATCATTGTTTATCTTGCATTTTCCATACATGGTGCGGGGAAGGGAGTCGTTAGCGGTGTTGTCGATAGTGAAAAAACCGCGAACAGCTGATTTTCAATACACAAAAAGAACGATAACTTGTCAAGGTAGTAATCTTAACTAACAGAATTAAAATCTTAATTATTGCAGAATTTTTATTATAATACGTGACCCGGTACGAGAGAAATGCCCTAACTGCCATCTCTCGTTTCGATATTATTGACTCCTGTGTTTGACGTCTCGTAACTCTAAAACATCTGAACAGAAAACATTTAAATGAAGTGTAACATACTCCTCAATCACTTCTACATAAGATGTATGACTAGCAAACATTTTTGCCTCTCGGTGTAAACGTGAGAAGTGAACAAATTTACCCGATTTTTTCATTTCTAAATTAACGGTCGTCTTTCCGATTTATTTTCTCCTAAACCGCTTACCACTAAAATTTGGTCTATTCAGGTTGCATTCGGTTTTCTTCAGTTTTTATACAATAAGGTTGTAAATAATATTTTGATGGAAGCGGATAGATCAGTAGGTAACGCATGTTAACAGACCAACGCAGTTAGCATGCATGTATAGGTAATACTTATTTAGTCACATGTCCCTTGAATTTAATAGCATTCCGACTATTTGTTAATTTTGTAGACCGAAATAAACATAATATAATAATAATAATAAACAATATTTTGCGTACAGTGACTCCGTCTTAGCCCATTTTTGTGTACTTGAAGAACATAGAGCCAGCAGATTTTCTGATTAGTTGTTAATACTAAACTAAGTTTACTGGATAAACTGAACAAATATTTAAAAAGTATTCCCGATTTGTTATATAACTATTCAAACTATTATAACAATTTCAACAGTTTATTTATTAGTAATATGTATTTAAATACAGGCACAAATAATATAATCGGCGTGTCGTAAACACTGTTCTTCTAGTAACTAAATGGATCATGCGATCCCCCACTACCGGCAGCGTCGCTGTCGATCCCTTCCCCTGCACCACACAAAAGACCGAAGACCGCCGCGTGAATTGCGGCGATCATGAGAAGCCTCAACACGATCTTATGTAGGGAAAATGCAAGAAAAACAATGATTCTGTAATAAACTTTGGCGGCCAAGTTGAATATTTACTTTAATCCAAAGCACTATCGGTCAGTCCGGCGCCGGCGGTCTGTAACCAAGCTGCAGTTGGTTACTTGATAAGCACGACAAACAACAAGAAAAAGAAGAACGTGTTTTTTTATTATTAAACCATTGTTTTAAAAAATAATGCCAACATGTTATACATTTCGAAAATAAGAAAAGACACGACTATCGGAAATGGTCAAAATCCAATTAAACTCTTAACTATATCACGCCTTTCGTTATTGGTAAACGGCATTTTACATCCACAATCAACCACAATTAAGGTTTATTTGGTTAAATGGCAAACCTAACGCTGAGGGCACCGCACAGTGGGGTATTTGAGCCGAAAACCTGGCCAAAATTATTTTTTGACCTAAAGGGGCTCTAGATGTGTTGTTTTATTTATGTATAACATTTTAACCTTCATACTAAGAATTTGAAGGTTAATAACTTAATAAATACAATAAAACAGTACAAAATAGGAAAAAGCAAACTATATTAAAAATTGTTCTTCACCGCACTACAGCTTATGTAAATTAATTACTACTACAACATTTATCATCAATATTTTTTTGTGATTTTATTTCTATCGCGTCTACTTTGTCAAATTTATAAAATAATATATTGCATGTACTGTTTAAATACGCAGGATTGACAGATTCCAATTGAACAATACATGTCGTTTCTGAGTTATATGAGATAATATTTTTGGGTCTGTTATGTTGTAAATAAATCTTGAAAAAAGTTTTATATTTTAAGACCAGTGGTAGAGGAAGAAAATGAAAGTTTACACCAGTCGATATTGTGTATTGAAACGGTACTTACGCTATTCATGCTATTTTCCGTTCGATGCATTCCTTTTAAGACGTGATTAGTAGAGGCAATTAAGAACCTATTTTACCATATTTATCACTATAAAATGTATTATTTTTAGTATTATTTCAAAATTGTCTAATATTGATACTTATTGTTTCCATGGTATGACCCTAATACGCATGTGTTGGACCCGGATTCGCGTTCCGCATAAACACATTTATCGAAAACGCCTAACCACTTTCTTCTATTCACAAACTTACTATTGTCTCTCCTCAACAAGAATCCGTTTTAAACCAGTGAAGTGTGTATGCGAGTAGGTACTTTCGATGTATTTTCTTGCCTTGAATATGAATCCGATTGGCTTCAAGCAACAAATTTCCAAGAAATTCATATACAAGTACAAAGTTTAAGGTTTTTTTCGGATGATTTTTAAGAATCTAGATTATCGGGGTTGTTTGCTATACGTGATCCAATACGGAAAAATATACGTACAGAACAGCATTTACAACATACTAAGATGCATAGAACATAAAATTGTCAATATCCCGATAACCGTAACCATTTGTATATAGCTAAATATGGTTAAATATGTTCTAAATTACCTCTACTATCACGGTATAAAGAAATTGCATGAAATTACATATAAGCCGGTACATCAATTTTTGGATTTTCCTTTACAACGTATTAGAAATAAAATCACAAAAATCGCATCCGCACTTATCCGCAGCAGATTTTCCAGTAGTTTTAATGTCAAATATGTATACTATTATTTGAACCACTTTCAAAAGCTTAATGAAGCTAAATACTAAACTAAAACACTCAAGTTCTGCATAAAACTGTTTTTTTTTTATAACTGCGAATGTTCTCGGCCCTGCAATAAACAAAATTGTGGGTAAATTTTAATAAAAATAATGTCGAATGAAAGTTCAGACTTGGTTCTAAACAATGTATAACAAAAAAAGTCACATTTTTCCTTAAAACACAAAATTGTAACCGTTTTCAAGACCGTCAACTTATGTGCATCTATGTTCAGCCATACTAAAATCTAACTTTTGGCTGAAACAACACGTGGCGGAGGGCCCAGGTGAAAAAATATTGCCGCCTTTTAATACATCGGTCCTTTACCTATGCCAGAAACTGGTTTACTTTTTGGAATTTAACAATTTATAAATTTGATTTATGGCCAGCTTTTTGGGTCAAATACCCAATGTGCGCCGCTTGATCCAAGTGCGTTTTGTTGGCGTTGCTTGGCAACGACTCCGGCGGTCTGTAACCGAGCTCCAGTTTGGTACCTGAAAGTCGTTTGATTATTACTCCGTTATTTTAAAAAGAATGGTAACATGTTATACATGAGAGAAAAACACGACTATCGCAAAATTCCAAAATTCAATATGGCGCCCATAAGAGAAACAAAAGTTGGCCATAGTTACGCCGCCATTTTTGATGTTCTTTCAAATTAAAAAATGACACTGCATTCCTTGTTAAAAAGTACCTACAGAATGTTTTCGTTTCAAATGTCTAGCTACATTTGGTTTTGAATAAAAAATTTAAACATAGGCTCTATCTCCACTAATAAGCGAGATCCACGTGAGGCTCGAAATAGAATCACCCGGTATATAGGTTTCTAATTTTTATGAGTTGTATCATATGAATCAAGGACAGCATCAGCATTTTTTCAATTTTTTTTGCCCCTATAGAGACATAACATATGGTAACGATAGTACATGTCTGACCCATTTGGACCCATCATTTCTTACCGTCACATTGTCATAAATGCGCCCCGATGAACGGAAACAAACGCTGCTTATTATGATAAGACGTCAACATTTTCTTGCATTGGTTCCAGATTAGCTGTAACTTCAAATATTAGTTATGCAATTGCTGTATTTATATCGCTTGGATTGAATGGGATTGTTCCTGTGAGGGTAATATATGACACTTATATGGTACAGCATTTGGGCGAGTCAGAACATAAGTTGCTCTGGGAATACATTTTGAGACTTGGCATGATCTTCTTTGCGTGTTAGTAACTACCTATTTTAAAAGATTATTTTTCATTTGTCTGTCATTGATTCTACGGCAATTATCTCGGTATCTTAAATCCTATGAAAAACCTGGAGAAAATTAAATTAGATAAAAAATAGAATTTGGTTTCGTATCCTAAATAATTATACAAAATGGTTTACCAAGCGGCATCCGATCGAGGTAACATATTTAGTATGCTATTTTAGTGTCAAACAACGCCAAAATACATTGTTTATAAGTGTTTGTGGTTAGGATATCCCTGCTTGTAGCTCCTGGCCAAAGTGGTGAATGCTAAAAATTTTGAAATCGCCAAACCACAGAAATTGTGATAATACCCGTTTAATCAATTACAGATATTTGTATAATTTTAGAGGCGGTTACAGTAAATCATTTTCTCTTTCAGTTTTTACGGCGGCAACTATACCATACCTAGGGGAATTTATTTCCCTGTTGGGTGCTATCGCCCTGTCCATGTTGGCTTTTGTGTTTCCGTGCGTACTTGATGTCTGCGCTCGCCGTCAAATTGGTTATGGAAGACTAAAATGGAGGATTATTGTTGATGTCATCCTGATAAGCTATGGAGTCATAGGGCTGACCTCCGGAATATACGTGAATATCTCGGAAATTGCAAAAAAGATGGCTAAGGAGTAATAGTTTTGGGACAATGCATATAAGAATAAAGAAAATTCTCGTTTAAAATTTTCCTTTAGTTTTAATTTTTTGTTGGCTGTTTTCTGAGAAATAATTTACTGATTTAATTAAATTGATAACGTTACTTGAATTGCTTCTTACAAACTTAAATAGTCTAAAATAAAAACTCAGTCTTTTGTTGGTAGTTTGTAAGGTTGTTTTACTTTATTATGAAGCAATCGATTTTGACTTAAGTCATCATCTGGCACTCTGAAAACGTAAGCAACATGTTAAAATAAACATTGCACATGCACGCCACTGATTTAAGATTCAAGTACACACGACACAGGTTTCTATATCTGCACACAGAAAAGTAATCTTTCGAAACAAGAGAGAATTACTTCGATGAAGTGGTTGGTAGGTTCGTATATAGGCGAGAGATTATTGTCTTCAACTAAGAAATTAATTTCTTGTGTATATCTAATTTTCTTCGTCCAAGCGATTATGCATTTGAACCAAGTAAGAAACTTCAAAAAATTACGTTGTCTTGTCTATATTATGTATTTTGATTTGGCGTGTTTTTTCTCACCATTTCACATGCGAAAAAGTGGCTTCTTAATTCTTTATGGAAAAGGCCCTTTCGGGCGCGCGGAGCGCGTCCGATCCACTATATGGGCAATTCTACGTTGCGTGAGTTTTTGAAATCGAAGCAAAACGGCCTCTAGGGCGTTTTTGCTTCAAAATTTTCCAAAAAGCGAGCGATTTTGGTGAACGCGCCTCAACATTCCTACAGCTGTTTATTACGCGTCGTCATGGGTTGCCAGCTAGAAACGTCAAAAGCGCAGACATAACCTTATCATAACCTCAAAGTCTCAAACTTATTTACATTGCAGTAGGTATAACGTCCCCACAAGTATGATTTGAAAAACCTATAACCATGTTGTTCGTATACAAATATGTATTAATTTGCGTTAGTCTTTATTACGTACGAATGCGTACCTACTTAATACCCTACCTAATTGGAATGATATGGTAAAATTTGACAAATAGTGAAATAGCGAATGCTACCGCGCAGTTAAGTTACTACGAAAACAGTAAGTAAATTAATAGAAATGATTTCCGTTTCGTTTAGTATGGCCGTTTACTATCCCTCTAATTGATTACAGTTTGAGACGTAGCTGTTAGATGGCACCAATGAACACAAGTCGGGTCTGCGCACAGCGCCAATGTCCGTCCTAACCTAATATTTTGATGGTGAGATTTCCCAAACAACCGCACTCAGCACTCATAGCATAAGGTAATTTATTGCAGATTATTTGTAAAACACATTTACTTATTTATTAATAATTTCAGGTTGTAAACAAACTGTCGTACAGTAACTAATTTGTACGTACCCCACATTCAATAGATCTTCCAGGTCAAAGTATATCTAAAGACACAGATGGCATATAACTCAGTTTACCATACCACAGCCCCTATAACTACCAGAAACCCGAAGTTAAAATAGTGTGCGAATTGACAGAGCGCAAGAGAGAAGCCTAGAACGTGAACATCAGCTCATTATGCCAGAAATGGGGATGACTCGAAAGAAAATAAACAAGCATTTTTCCTCTATCAAACATTTAGTACAAGAACTTGAAGGAATGAAAATATTTATCGTTATTTTAAGGTTACATTAATTATTATATTTTTAGTTGAATTTCTTTTAATTCGATTTTTGCACAGGTAACATATGCGATGTGATAAATAGCCTTAGGAACAAGGAATCTAATTATGGGTTAAAGAAAGTTATCTGTTACTTCGAACAAAACAGATTTGTATATATAAGAACAAATGGGACGAATATCAACATTGGTGATTCGGAAGGGTTATTGAAGTAGACTTATCGCAATATCGCATTGGTCAATCGGTCACTCTCGGTCACGTAATGTTATTGTCAATTTCATATACATACACGTATCAATCATATTACAAAGAATACAATTTCAAATCAAGGTCTGTATTGCTATAACCATAAATGAGGACAAACTTTGGATTTAGTTAAAATGTATTTATTTCAAAACGTTTTTGCACAGCTAAATATGGCATTTTCTACGGCTAAAAGGTGGGATTCTACGTATGTGTAAATTGACAAAACGTTTTCTCCGGGGCGATTATGGAAAAGGATTCTATTCAAATTAACAGTTACATGTTACGAAGAAATATTTAAATTTGTAAATAATCCATTTTTTACTTATTGTTTTCTGTAATATATACACATGTATACAACAATGATGTGCAATGTTCTACAAATATATATTATATGCACAGTCTCTGTAAAGGAACTAATTTAATTTTTAGCCTCAATTATGTTTTACTTTCTTAATTATCATTGCTTATTTATTATTTAAAAATACTAATGTTATTATACATGTATTACATATTCTGCAATATATGTACAATGTTATTAATCTACAATACCAATCTGTATAAGTAGTGACCAACTAAGTAGTAGAGTGTATAAAATGAATTTTTTGGAAAATCAGAGGTTTAAGTTGATTTATGTTATCTCTATGGGCCCACATATAACATCAACAAGATTAACCCAATTGAGAAAAAAATAGGTCTCCCACAAGAGGCCTAATATATATAATTTTTTTCAATTGTTTGTTGTAGTTAGGTTAAAGTTTTTGTCAAGTTGAAAATTTTCAACTATAGTTTGTGAAATAATAGTATATAAATATTACTTTACTGCAAGATTTTGATTTCCTGCACTTGGCATAAAATTGAGTAAATTTAACAATTGAACCTTATTTGTATTCCACGTAATGGAATAACTGGGAACAAAAGATAACAATTGTTTTTGTTTTCAAGTGACAAACATCTTTAATAAAATCTAAAATAATAAAAAAAAACAAATCAGAAAAATGTTTTCCATTAAAGCCTTCTATATAAGAGTAGATTGTAGTTGCTGGGCCAACAACATGCCATTATATGAAAAATAATTTAGTATTTAATTTGATAAATAGACAATTATACAAAAATACATTATATAAGTTGATAAAAAGGTGTCTCTACGGACCCACGTATACCACCAACAAATTTTGCCCAATTGAAAGCAATCTGAGTCTTCCACAAGTGATCTAAAATATGTTTACATTTTTGTTAAGATCATGTTTGCACTTGAAAAAAAAACAATTGTTAGATTTGTCATCGTAATTTGCATTGATTATATAATCAAATAATTATGAACGTAAGCTAAATTTGTTAAAATTACTAAATTTTATGCAATTTAAGTACGTTGCATTAGAATACTATATTTTTATACTTTTGTTTCACACCATACGTATTGTTAAAATTATTCAACTTGAAAAGAAAAAGCTACCAAAAAAAAAATCAAATTTATAGCGACAAATTATATTTTTGTTTTCAATTGCGGGAGACTATTTTTGTTTTTACTGAACCATTTTTGTTTTATATATGAGTCCATAGAAACAACTTTATAGGTAACAACTTAAAAGTTTGGTTTTGGAAAAAAGTATTTTTTAAAGACAGTAGTGTATATGCGGTCTATCGATTCCTGCGATGTACCGATTCACTGATCTACCCAATAGGCGGTCTATAGGTCCACTAGTTTCGAGTAATCACTGTTCTGTGTGTAGCGGTATAGCAGATTTTATTGTAATTTATAATGTACATATTGTAGATAAACATACTTTACTGTAGATTATTTGTCAAGAGCGAGTATGTTTGTGGAATTTGAGAAATAACTATAAATTATTGTAGGATTGCGTAAAAAATCGTCACAATCAGACTTAAGAATTTTACTAGGTATAAAATCAACCCAATACAAACATACAATATATCCAATATATAATTCTGTACCTTGGTGCAAGAACAACCAGTCATGTTTGCTAGTCTAAGTTTTGCCAGTTTTTTTTAGTGCGTGCTTCAAAACATCGAGATAGTATAGAAAAGAGATGCTATGACGACCTTTTTCTTATACTGAAAACGGCGTGAGTAGGTATGTACACCGCTCGGTCTGCACAGGTCCGGACTAATTCTAATAGTTCTTTTCTGTAATATTGCAGACAGTGCAACATAGCACATAACAACATAGCTTAACTAAAGAAAAAAATATATAATAAACACAAAAATACTCTGGATTAAGGTTATAACAAATAATGTAAAATAATCGGTATGTTTATTTAACGTAATGTAAAATAAACAAATTAAGTATTATATATTTTGTAACCTACTGGCTATTAAGAAAACCATTCTATTATTTTCACGTCAAATGCTAGCGGATTTATTTATTTTTGTATTTCTGATGTAACACATTCGAATATATGTGTACCCAGTGGCGGCCCGTGGTACATTTTGTATGGTAGAGCCAAACAACATGAAAAATATGCATTTGTTTTTTAAATAAAGAAAATACTTTTTTAAGGTTTATAATTTCAAACAGTTTTATTAAAGTTATATATTTAGATATTAAGTATAAAAAATTAACTGAATATAAACGTAAAGTTACATTTTGCAATATATAAACTCCATTCGACGTTCTTTTTTTACTTGAAAATAACTCAATCACACGCTTATTGAAATCTTCAATATTACCGAGAAAAGGTTTTTTAGAGGACAACATTCCAAGCGCACTAAGCCTTTCTTCCTTTATCGTATTCCTTAAAAGCGTCTTAACCTCTTTTTAACATAGAAAAACACCGCTCAGCTTCAGACGTTGACATAGGTATCATCACAAAGATTTTTGAAAGTTCTTGAAAAGTGTTACCTATATCTTATAGTAAAATAAGTGATAAAATTGAAACAGCTCCAGCAGAAACACCCTGCAATTCTTCTCGTTCGCAAAGTAACTGCAGTTCCGTTTTCAATCTATTTTTTCCAAAGAAGGATAAAAACGAACAATTACGAAAATTATCAGGAAATTGCTTGCGATATTTAGTAAAATTTTCCACTGTGAATAAATTAGCAGCTACTAAATGTCCCGTAAAAGTAAATCTCATTCTTATTTGCTGGACAATAGAGTCACAAATTTCCAACGGTTCTCTTTTCGTATTCTTAGGAGCTACTGTACGATGTCTTTTTTGGGACGGTGGTCCGTCTTCTAAGAATTCCAATTTAAATTCAGCAATAATTTAATCTATTTTATCACGTATTTTCTGTATTGCATTTTCAAACTTTTGCAAATCGTGCTTAACCCTAACCGCGGCGGTGTTTGGCTTTTGTAGTTGGTTAAAAATTATCTCCACATTATTTTATGGAAAATTGTTAAGCAAAATACACAATCCTTGTCCTTTAGTCTAAGTTTATAGGCACTCGCTTGTTCTATCGTCGACGCCAACTTAATATTTTCGTCATTTTCCAAAGTTTCCATTACATTTATTAACTCTTTTCTATACTCAAAAACGGCGTTAACCCCTCGCGAATGAAAATTCCATCTCGTTTGTGACGAACGGGGTAAGAGTCTCTGAACAATTTCGTCCAGAACACTCGTTCTTTGTGGAGACGTAGAAAACAAAGAACAAACCCGGACAAGTGTGCGAAAAATATTTGAGCTGATCGATTAATTTTGCACTTTTTCCTCAATAGTACATGTTATAAAACGCTAATTCTGTAATGAACTAATTTGTTTCATTCTGTATGACCCGGAGCGGAAGTTTATGTGTCAGACTTAACCGATATGAGACGCGAAATACGAGTATAGGCAAAACCAAGAGAGCTGAAATTGACTCATCGCTTAAAATCGTATGAACCAAGATATGAACGTATCGCGTGGATTGGTTATATAGCTGTGTATATTAGGTTGCCTACTAGGTAGTTTGTTAAAGATTAATATTTAATTATTAAAAATACTGTCATTTATTTGTGATAATATCCTATCTAATTTATATATCCATCATTAGCATGTTTAACAGAAGCAAAGTGAAAACATACCAACGAAAACATCTTGTTCACATCACACGTTCGCGCTCGAATTTGGAGGTTAGGTTGCTACCGCTGTCATTCGCTCTTATGGTTCTAAGAACAGACGTACTTGTTTGTCTTGCCCATTTAAATTATACAGCAGATGTATGAAAAGTATGCTATTTCGTTTTAACACGCGTCAATATTTAGAAATAATCTGTAACGTATGTCGAAATAACAGCTGAAATCTATGAGTAATCTTCAGTTCTCCCGGTTTTGCCTATAACACATGCACGCCGCACTCGATCGAGCCAACTCGAGTTTGGCTCCAAGTGCACATACAGAATGCGACGTCGCTAGGCCCCCACCTACCCGCGCACCTCCCCGCGATAGCCCTAGCTCTCAAGGTGCATACAAATCTGCGGCGCCGCGCCCGCGCCGCTCGGTGCATCAAAAAGTATAGGCGCGCGCGCCTCTGCCGAGCCCCCTGCGGGCCTTTGGAGCGACACGGCGCGGCTGCGACGCGACGAGCGCGCGCTCGGGCAGCGTTCGCCGAGACCAGGCGCCCGTCCAATGTCATATTTTGTTGTCTGAGCAATCAAGCGCAAAGGGTCTCGCAGTGGAACTTGGAACGTCAACGGATAGCCATGTCGTCTGCAGGGTGGACAGATGATGCCAGCTTAAATTTTATAGATATGTACAGAGAATTTAAAATATTATGGGATCGTACCCATAAAAATTATTCTAAAGGAGATTTTAAAAGGGATGCTTGGCAGGATATTGCAAATAAAATTGAGAATAATTGAACAGGAGATGCACGTAAAAAAATTTATAGTTTATTGTCTACCTACACTCATTGCGGGGCAAATTCTACTCATGAGTATTGAGTAGATTACTCACTACTCATTTTTATTTAATTTTGAGTACTGAGTGGATACTCAATACTGTTAGAATTATATTTGCGTTTGGAAGAGCCGCTGCCGGTCAGAAGGCGCCATTACTTGACGGGAGAAGTGGGGACGCGTTCCCGCTTTGGACGACTCTCGCCCGTATAGGCCGTGTCGCAGTCAGTCGAGTTGCAGTGCCCTTCATGCTCGGATGTGCAAGCCGCTCTCATGTATTTTTCTTAAGTTTCTAATATCAGAAGTGGGATCGTATTCGCGTGCAGGATCCAAGAACAAAGAAGCGACTGGAAATGTCGACCCTCGCTGCCTGACGGAAGTATTTGAGATCATATTATGGAGATTATGATATTACGGATAAGGAATTGTTTGTTTTCGAAATATTAGTGATGCTTAAGGGGGATCGTATGGTTTTAGTTGGTCATAACTTGAGAGAATTATTTGCACGGCATTGAATGGAAAATCATGTAAGTACAGGTGTGCATAATTGCAATTTGCAAACCTAATGTCAATTTTCGATATGACTTAATGTGTAGGTGTTTCTATTTGTTTATGCCGAGAGAATTGCACACTAACTGAAGTCAATGGATGTCAGATGAGTTTTTAATGTGCCGCACTGCCTTAAATTGGCCAGGATGGTCGAGCTGCACTTATGACTTCTGCTGGTATTCGGTTCTACACCGCTCAGAGGCGTGATGAAGAGATGGAATGTTCTTTAATAATGAAAATGTATGCAACGATTTTATGCATGTTATGCATCGAAGGTTGGTGAATGGAGAAGGAGTAAGATAAAAACAAATATTCTTTTTAAGGTTTTTGATTGATAATTGATAAATCATAGATGCAATATCGAAATGTCTGAATGGTTTGTGTTTTATAATTTAATAATTGATTGGTTTACGTAATGAGTTTAGGTAATCACTGAAAATTTTAAAAGTGGTTGCACTTGGTGTTTTAATGATGAAAATGCAAAATATCGTGTATTATAATTTCTTATTTATTTCATGACTGAAAATAGGAATGTCCCAATCATTTATAGTTTAAGAAATGAAAGTACTTTTACTACGTGTATTGTAATTCGTGAATTTGAGGAGCTTACGCTTGTATTTCATATTTGGAAATATGATGGTACTTTTGTCTGGCGTATTATAAACTGAAAAAAAAAAAATTAATTAAAATCTTATGTTTTATAATTTCATGGTGCAAATATGAAATATTGTTGTAAGTTGTGTTGGTAAACGAATTTAATAATCCGTTTTGCAATTTAAAATATGAAAGTGTTTGATAATGTGTAATGTGATACTTAATGTGTGTATGATAATTAGGAATTGAAATTGATCAGCTTTTGTGTATTTGAAGTTTAGAATTTTAAAGTTTTTGAGATTAAAGATTTTGTATAATATGAATTGAAAATTGAAAGTTAATGTGTGTCATGAATAATAATTAGAGAATTGAAATTTATTAGCCTTTTGTAAGATTACAATTTTGTGTTGAATTGAAAATTGAAAGTTAATGTGTGTCATGAATAATAATTAGAGAATTGAAATTTATTAGCCTTTTGTAAGATTACAATTTTGTGTAATATTATTTGAAACTTGAAAGTTAATGTTTGTCTTGAATACTAATTGGGACTTGAAATTTATTAACTTTGTGTAACTGAATTTTGGGAATTTAAAGTTTACAATCTTTTGTAATAGGATTTGAAAATTGAGAGTTAATGTTAATCGTAAATCATAATATTAGAGAATTGAAATTATTAGCTTTGTCTAACTGAATTTGAGAATTTAAAGTTTACGGTTTTGTAAAATATGATTAAGTTAATATTTATCGTAAATCATAACTAGAGAATTAAAATTTATTAACTTTGTGTATCTGAATCTGAGAATTTAAAGTTTGTGCTTTTGGGCATAATAATCAGACACTTATAAGTTACTGTACTTCGTGTGTTAAAGTTAGAGGATTGAAAGTTATTATATTTTGTGGTTCACAATTTAAGAATCGAAAAGTATGTGTACTACGTGTGAACTGAAAGTTAGCATGTTCGCTGTTTTATAATTTAAGAATCGGAAAGTTTATACACATCATGTTGTCATAATTTAAGAACTAAAAGTTATCAATGTTTTGTGTTTCACAATTTATGAATCGTGAGTTTATGTTCTTCAGGTATTATAATTTGAAAACGGAAACTCTTTATGTTTTGTCTATTATAATTTGAGCATTGAAAGTTATCAATGTTATGTGTTTCATAATTTATGAATTGTCTGTTCATATTCTTCAGGCATCATAATTTGAGAATGGAAACTCTTTATGTTTTGTCTATCATAATCTGAGTATTGAAAGTTATCAATGTTATGTGTTTCATAATTTATGAATTGTCCGTTCATATTCTTCAAGCATCATAATTTGAGAATGGAAACTCTTTATGTTTTGTCTATCACAACCTGAGTATTGAAAGTTATCAATGTTATGTGTTTCATAATTTATGAATTGTCTGTCCATATTCTTCAGGCATCATAATTTGAGAATGGAAACTCTTTATGTTTTGTCTATCATAATCTGAGTATTGAAAGTTATCAATGTTATGTGTTTCATAATTTATGAATTGTCTGTTCATATTCTTCAGGCATCATAATTTGAGAATGGAAACTCTTTATGTTTTGTTTATCATAATCTGAGTATTGAAAGTTATCAATGTTATGTGTTTCATAATTTATGAACTGTCTGTTCATATTCTTCAGGCATCATAATTTGAGAATGGAAACTCTTTATGTTTTGTCTATCATAACCTGAGTATTGAAAGTTATCAATGTTTTGTGTTTCATAATTTATGAATTGTATGTTTATGATCTTCAGGCATCATAATTTGAGAATGGAAACTCTTTATGTTTTGTCTATCATGATTTTAGTATTGAAGGTGATCAATGTTTTGTGTTTCAAAAATTAAGAATCCTAAGATTATGTTCTTCAGGTATTATAATTAGAGAACGAAAACCCCTTATGTTTAGGCTACCATAATTTTTTAAATGAATTAAAATTTGTGTTTTATAAATTGAGGTTGAAATACCGTATTCCACGTACTACGTAACGTAATTCGAGAACTGTAAGTTTATGCTTCTGGAGTATCATAATAGCAGCCTTTTCAAGTTCTTAATTTTTACGAAAGATAAGAAAGATAATGCGTTTCGTGTAGCATGTTAAGAAAATTGAACGTTGTCATGAAGTACAAGAGTTCTTATAGTTTGTGTGTCCCAATGAAAAGGAGTGGAACATTTTTGCGGTTTGCATTTATTTAATTGTTAATTGTGAGTTGGCCCTTTGGTACTAGCATTGTTATGAGACCTATCATATGTGGCCGTCAAATTGAAATGAGCACTAAATTGATGCTATCGAATCAAGAATTAAATTAAGCAAAGCGTAAAACACGATGCTATTGCAATTGCTATAATTACACAATTGATTTAATGTTATTTTCCAAGGGTTGCCGTAAACCAGTGGTGTGCAAACACTGTACCGTGGCACAGTAGTTGCAGAACGATGCTAAGACTGCCGTAAGAGGGGGACGATTTGCTAGGAGCAGGTTGCGGAGAACTGCTGGGAGCAGTTTGCGGAGACCTGCCAAGAGAAGGTTGCGGAGAACTGCTAGGCGCAGTTTGCGGAGAACTGCTAGGAGAAGGTTGCAGAGCGCTGCCGTAAACCAACACAGATAATTATTTATTATTATTATTTATTCCATCGGATTTGATTTATGTGCTTGGTCTCTGTCCCTTGAGTGGTTGAGCCATAGTGGTGGCTGCGGTCTCACTATTGTAAAAAAAAGAAAATAAAAGAATTTAGAAATGATTTATGTGTCTGGTCTCTGTCCCGTCAGCGGTTGAGCCAGGTGGCAACCGAGGTTTCCACATGCTTTTGTTTTTGAATGTTAATTTATCTGGTCTCTGTCCCGTTAGCGGTCGAGCCAGGTGGTAACCGAGGTTTCCACATGTTTTAGTTCGTGTACGTTAATTTGTCTGGTCTCTGTCCCGTCAGTGGTTGAGCCAGGTGGCAACCGAGGTTTCCACATGCTTTTGTTTTTGCACGTTAATTTGTCTGGTCTCTGTCCCGTTAGCGGTTGAGCCAGGTGGTAACCGAGGTTTCCACATGTTTTTGTTCGTGTACTTTAATTTGTCTGGTCTCTGTCCCGTCAGTGGTTGAGCCAGGTGGCAACCGAGGTTTCCACATGCTTTTGTTTTTGCACGTTAATTTGTCTGGTCTCTGTCCCGTTAGCGGTTGAGCCAGGTGGTAACCGAGGTTTCCACATGTTTTATTCGTGTGCGTTAATTTGTCTGGTCTCTGTCCCGTTAGCGGTTGAGCCAGGTGGTAACCGAGGTTTCCACATGTTTTTATTCGTGTGCGTTAATTTGTCTGGTCTCTGTCCCGTTAGTGGTTGAGCCAGGTGGTAACCGAGGTTTCCACATGTTTTTGTTCGTGTACGTTAATTTGTCTGGTCTCTGTCCCGTTAGCGGTTGAGCCAGGTGGTAACCGAGGTTTCCACATGTTTTTGTTTGTGTACGTTAATTTGTCTGGTCTCTGTCCCGCTAGCGGTTGAGCCAGGTGGCCACCGAGGTTTCCACATGCTTTTGTTTTTGAATGTTAAGTTATCTGGTCTCTGTACCGTTAGCGGTTGAGCCAGGTGGTAACCCGGGTAACCGAGGTTTCCACATGTTTTTGTTTTTGAATATTAGGTTATCTGGTCTCTGCCCAGTTAGTGGTCGAGCCAGGTGGTGACTGAGTTGTCCACAATGCGTACTAGAGTGCCGAGAGCGTCTCTAACGTCAGGTGGGCCGTGTTAGAATTATATTTGCGTTTGGAAGAGCCGCTGCCGGTCAGAAGGCGCCATTACTCGACGGGAGAAGTGGGGACGCGTTCCCGCTTTGGACGACTCTCGCCCGTATAGGCCGTGTCGTAGTCAGTCGAGTTGCAGTGCCCTTCATGCTCGGATGTGCAAGCCGCTCTCATGTATTTTTCTTAAGTTTCTAATAATACTCATTTTTTTTTCGGTGAGTTCTAAGTATCTACTCAATACTAAAAATTTAAAAAAATGAGTTTTGAGTAGATACTCAGTACTCACCGAAAAAAAAAATGAGTAGTGAGTATCGACTCAGTACTCAAAATTTAAAAAAATGAGTATTGAGTATCTACTCACTACTCAAAATTTAAAAAAATGAGTATTGAGTAAATACTCTATAATCATCGACAAAATGAGTATTGAGTAGATACTCAATACTCATATTAAAACTGAGTATTGTACTCAACATGAAATGAGTAGAGTACTATTGAATTAGCCGGGTCCGCCTTGAAATTGTTCGGCATGCGGCGACATAACAATATATGTATCGCGGCCGGCGCCACTAGTAGTGCCGGATGGACTTATTGGACAGGATGGGTTCTGCATATTTTTAGATTTAGTAGGTTCGACAATTTAGTAAACTAAGAGTCAAACTAAAACATATTATCCAATATATTCCTTAATATTTCTTAAATATTAACTTTTAATTTTTCTGTTAATTTACAAAAATGAAGTAGGTAAATATCATTAAAAATAAATGTCTAGTAGATTTTTGCGATTTTCTCGAAATTCATTTGAAAGATACACTAAATGTATTTGGAGAGTTATCCTGGGAAACGGGTTTCCTATGAAACTTATCGATCTACATTTGTCACAAAATTTAATATTTAATACTTGTGACGAATATAAAGCTAAGAAGCTGGTATTATTACTCATAGATACACCTCATAAATATTTAAAAAAACACCTCATAAATATTTTTAAAAAATTCATGTGGATCTTTTTACTTTATCATACGCAGTATGTAAAGTATTGTAATCATGCCGAAAATAAAAATTAAGATTTTAGCGGAAATAGGTCTTTTTGGGTCCCCTGAACATTTTTGACCAAGGTACAAAAAAATGTGTGTGTGTGTGTGTGTGTGTGTGTGTGTGTGTGTGTGTGTGTGTGTGTGTGTGTGTGTGTGTGTGTGTGTGTGTGTGTGTGTGTGTGTCTGTGTGTGTGTGTGTGTGTGTGTGTGTGTGTGTGCGTGTGCGTGTGCGTGTGCGTGTGCGTGTGCGTGTGCGTGTGCGTGTGCGTGTGCGTGTGCGTGTGCGAGTGCGCGTGCGAGTGCGTGTGCGTGTGCGTGTGCGTGTGCGGGTGCGCGTGCGGGTGCGGGTGCGCGTGCGGGCGCGCGCGTGCGGGCGCGTGCGTGCGCGTGCGTGCGTGTGGGTGTGTGGGTGTGTGTGGGTGTGTGTGGGTGTGTGGGTGTGCGTGTGCGTGTGCGTGTTCGTGTCCGTGTGCGGGTGTGCGTGGGTGTGTGCGGGTGTGTGCGTGTGTGCGTGGGTGCGTGGGTGCGTGGGTGCGTGTGTGCGTGTGTGCGTGTGTGCGTGTGCGTGTGCGGGTGTGCGTGTGTGCGTGTGTGCGTGTGTGCGTGGGTGCGTGGGTGCTTGTGTGCGTGTGTGCGTGTGTGTGTGTGTGTGTGTGTGTGTGTGTGTGGGCGCGCGCGTGCGTGTGTGTGTAAACGATTTTTGTGGCGACGATTCCGGAGAAACTACTAAAGGTATCGGGACGAAACTTCATATTTAGAAGTTTCATGACCTAACTTAGAGCTGAAAAGCTTTTGGTTCAAAAGGGTCCAAAGGAACTGGTAGTTTATTCTAAGCCTTTTTCAAGGATTTTGCATATGAGCCGCCATTTCTGTAATTTCGTCAATATAGTTAAATAATAAATTAAAGTAGAGGAAATTTTGAATAATTTATGCCAATGACATTTTTTGGTAAAATTAATAGTTTAGCTGCAAGAGCAAATTCTATTTGATCGAGATCGGTCGCATCTGCATTGATATGAAACTATATACATAGTAGCCGGAATTTTGACAAATATTTTTTTGTGCTGTCACACTCGAAAACAGCTGATTTCATCAGAGGTTGGACAACCGCTATGGAACGTTGCCGCTCTAGTGCGGCAAAGTACAAAATACAAATTTCAATAAAATAACCATTTTTTAAATATTTTTTAAGTACATATTTCTCAAAAAGCAACACAATAAACGTTGTTGTCACTCCTGCCGAAAACTAGATAGAGCGACTCGCTGACTTGCGACGGCGACGCTCCGCCTTCGGTGACTCGCCCAATCACCGCTAGTCGCGCTATTCCATACTTTCGGCACTTGTGACATAAATAACTATTATTCTAATGACGTAGTGTAGGTAGTGTCAAATGCTGATGCTTTCACAATACCTACGATTTATCTCAATAAAATAGATTCTCGTGCAGCTGAACTATTAATTTTATATATTGTATGATAAAGTCATGTGCCTGGCCACATCAGATTTTATTTTTACTTTTTAATTTGTTTTTGCCCCCTGATAAATATTTGTTTCCGCGCCTATGGCCGTCAAATTCTTATAATAATTGTACATACAAAAGTAAAAATACAGAATAATATTAGAATAAAAAAATCAACTCTATATACAAATATAACTTTAAAGAAGTCTTCAAAGTTTAAAAATAGTTTTTCTTGTAAACTGCTCTTTGTGACATTCATCTTTTTTTCCTTGTAGCCTTCAATTGAAGAACTGTGAAAATTTTTACCAGATATGTATGTTTAAGGCGAACCATAAATTCCATAGATTTGAGACAAAATGTACAAAAATATATATATGAAATGTTTAATAGGCGGAAGAATACACCCGTCAATCAATATGATTTATAGCAAGTACACAGCCGCAAAAAAAGTGGCCTTGTATAAGTCACCGTATTGCCCTGTTTTTGTGGACAGTAAAAACAGACCTAATGGCATGCTGACCGTTAGGACTGCACCAATTAAGGTATAATCGGGACTTGAGACCGGAGATTTTGATTGAAAATATTAAGGGTTTAAATAAAATAAAGATAAATACGTTACAGGTATAGCAAACATAACATATGCTTGCTATACCTGTAACGTAGAACCTTATAATTGATATCAGATTATAAAACTACTTAAATAATTAAATATCTACCAAGATACCATTCAATTTGATTTGAAACCATTCAAACACGCATTTATACGATAAACATATTTACTATGTGCTGCAACGCACGAATAAAAAGAACAAGTAAATCGGCTAGTTTTGTATTGATGATAAATATACGAAAAATGCATTTAAACGGTTTCTAACTAAGCACACGCCAAAGTATGTGCTATATTTGCATTCTCGAAGTAAGCCAAAACACAGTACTCAGAACACGCAGTACTCAAAACGGTTTGAGTAGATGTAGTACTCAGAGTAAAATACTCAAATTGTTTTGAGTAGATGCGTACTCTGAGTAAATCTACTCAAAACGTTTTGAGTAGATGTAGTACTCTAAGTAAAATACTCAAATCAATTTGAGTAGATGCAGTACTCTGAGTAAAATACTCAAAACTGTTTGAGTAGATGTAGTACTCTGAGTAAAATACTCAAATCGATTTGAGTAGATGCGTACTCTGAGTAAATCTACTCAAATCGTTTTGAGTAGAGTACTCAAGAGTATTACTTTTACTCAGTACTCACGTACTCATTACTCAAATTTATGAAATCTACTCAAGTAGTGCCCCACACTGCCGGGCGGGCTACACTACATGAGCGAGCGAAAGTAAAAATGTGTAGGGACAAGAAAAGCTAAGTTTCGTGTAAAACAACCAATTAATGATTGGTTAAATTTTTATTACGGGCACTTGCTACCAAGGATATAGTATCTACATTTATTTGTGGATGTATGTTTATTTGGCTATTTAGGATGTTTAAAGCAAATGTAAATGTCAACATGGTTACGTGAATGAATCGTTAAAACAGAATGTCCGTATTTTGTGCAAATTCAAAGTGACCGCGGTCTCAAAAAACGTTTCTAAAACTATGCATTAATGTTGATCAATTATGTATAAAGAAATGTATGCAAAATTATTTTTAGTTATACAGTACATGTAGATGCATGAAGAAACTATACTTTTTTATGGATTGTCTTTTATTATTATTAATACTAAGGAAGTTGTATTTCAAAATGTATCTGAGATATTCACTTGTTTGTTAAAAAAATGCAACTGCAAGCCTATCTTAAAATTTCGTAAAACCCATTTTTTTTTAAGAAGTATCTTACAACTTTAACACAATCACCAAAACCACTAGGTGGATGAGGTGGATGATGTTGAAATGCCAGACAAAATACAACTACAAACCGCAATAATCGTCGTACTTCCCTCCCTGGATAATGGATAATGGATAATGGATAATGGATAATGGATAATGCGCATGCTCGAGAGCCGTGATCTACCCGCGCGCCTACCTCGATCTACTCACGGTAGGCGCGGCGCGTCAGGTCTGTAAGCACCTTTGGAACTGCCCTGCCAGAAATAAGCATATATATAAGCATTATAAGAAATAATGCGCGGCGGTATAATAGCACGGTTAACCGCGTTGTGTTGGGAAGTGAAATGCGTTGCTATGTTTCACTACTCATTAAACCTACGCAGGCATTGTTTAACACTTAAAAAGACAAAAAAAATGTTTTTAGAATTAATTAAAAATTCTTGCTGAGGTTGAAACTACAGGTAGTGGCATGGCTCCTTGGCTCTATATAACGAGCTGCCCCTGTGTGTACCTATTTACAATACTTTTGATTAATGATATTCTGTGACCAACCAACATATTTTGAGCGAAATGATATTTTACTAAACTGGGACATATATTCGATGGGATTTGGTAGTATTCTGACTATACATGTATCCGTAAAAAGCTTCTAACAAACAACACCAGACTTTGTAGGCTTCCAGTTACATCGGTCTACAAACTATCCATAATTCCTGCTGAGCAGGAAGAGAAACCTACATTTAATTGTTAAATAACCCAAAAATGAAGTCAAATTTTATTGAATACGGGCCTGTTCATTGTCATTTGACTGACATCTAATGTCACTTTCCGATGAAACGTAATTCCAGCTGACTTACTGCAGTTAGGACTTTTTCTGCTGCGACCACTTAAACCCACGCCTAAACCCTGTCAATTTGACGTTATGGGACTAACGGACAGTATGATTTGACATAAAGTGGTACCACAATTTCAAGCTCGCTCCTATGACTGCTCCTCTTTTATACTATCTCGATGCTTCAAAATCATTTCTATTTGTACTAATGTTCAAACTAGACAGTGTTTGAGTTTTCTAGCCTAAAAAAGTTTTTTAACTTGTTTATTTTACGTCGGTCTACTTCCGCAACTTAGGCCAATCACCGACGCTGAGAGCAGGCAACACACACCCAGGAATTTTGTCGAACTGAAGGAATTCCAACCTCTAAGAGTTCTTTAACGCGCACGTGGCATCATGACAGCTCAAGGGGCCACCGGCTTGACTTCCTCATCCGATAGAAGGCGGCATGCAAAATTATTTGTTCCCTGCCTAAAATACCAGGACAGTCGATTTTAGCCCGAGCCGGGATTCGAACTCTGGCCTCCAGCGTAGATAGCAGCCGGTCTAACCTATACGCTATCGCAGCCCCTATGCTATAGTACTTTCACAATCATATCATTGCTATTGTAAACATGGTTGCCAACTCACTAAAAATACCCACTACAATATTCCAGGGTGCAAGTCTAGAGCAGTTCAGAAGGAAATAACTTGTGCACTTATATGTAGTTAACTTTTAATTAGATTTTATAATGTAGTATGGCAGGCAATAATCAGACGCAACTGCCATCGTAATGCGTTTCTATCTTTGTAGTCCACGCCAAAATTTACAATAATAATAATCATAAATTTTGAAATTCCCAGCATTTAACAATTGGCACAATTTTATGACGTGGGTTATTTTTGGCGTTTTGCGTTTTGCGCCATTAACATGAATTTTTTAAACATCAATGCTAACATTGGTCTGTAGACCGAAACATTCTAGATACATATTGTTTTTACCGTCAAACAAGAAAAGTTATTCTGAAGTATTTTAATCGGATGTCTACAATAAAAACCAGTAATACAAAATGAAAAAAAAATTTTTGCACCGTAAAGAAATAATATGCTGTACTATCGTGGCTGTACTTTCGTTCGATGTACTATCGTATCCATATATTATGTCTCTTCTTTTGACGTCGATTTTCTCGCAGAACTAGGGGCGAAACAATTTGAAAAAATGCAGTAAATTTTATTCGTTTAATTTTAGCAATTAATTACTCCGGAAATAATCCATAGATTTGAACGAATTAAAAAATAAAATCATGGATTAGAGCTTGAC